>BPTQ01000008.1:366100336-366447770 GCA_019973895.1 Chrysanthemum seticuspe | reverse complement strand
GTTCATAAATACGTTATATTTTTTTTTTTTTTTTTTTTTATAAACACCTGTATTTTTTTTTTTTTTTTTTTATATTGCATAAATACTTGTGTAATTATTGTGGGAAAAATGTAAGTACTTGTATGTAGTTAATAATACTTGTAAGGTAAATGGTAGTTTTTAGGTACAAGTAAATTTTTAGTAGATCAAAATAGAGTATAATGATATCATAAAAATTGTAAAAATACATTCCTTGTGAAATTTGAGTGATATAAAAATTTTCGTGTAGTTTTTAAGAAAAACGTCGTAATAATATAACTTTAACGATTTATATACCAAATAAATTTAAAACACTAGGTAAACTCAAAATATAGTTTTTATAAACTAAATGTAAGTTTAAAAATATGTCGGGATCATTTTTGAAAGTAACGGATTAAATGCTCAAAATAATAACTCACGCGATAACGTTTATTTAATATCAAATTTACGCGATTAATGTGAAATGAAATGTCATGAATGGACTAATATGATGAATATTTAATTTAAGAAATGACTGGAATTTGAGAATTGTGACATTCTTCCCATGTCAGCGGAATCACGTCCCCGTGATTCAATTAACGATACTATGGTCCGAACCTCGACAAGAGTTCTAAAAGTTCATGCTCATACGAACAGTCTAAATGATCATATCAATGCCCATGCATACAGGTTCCCCATTCAACTAAGTACGTGCCCGTGATTAGATTGGATAGGGTAAACTTGCCCAATATCGAACGTAGCTCTCAAAAGACCTTTAGGTAGTCGATTCTAATTTAATCTCACAACTCATCAAACAAGAACTGTCATGAGATTAAACTAAACCGACTTGAATAAACTTGTCTCTTAGCTTGATTTTCGCAACTCATCAAACTAGAACTGTCACTAGATCAAGCTAGGAAACAAGTTGTTAGAAAGATAGGATTCAACATCCTTGAATGAAGTCTTTTGAAAGATTCGCTCGATATTGTATTTGCTTACACAAATCAAATCAAATCAACAAAATATATAACAACTAAGGTCGATATCAATAGGTCTCAAATTAATCAATGTCGTGAACGTGGTAAAGATTGGAAGGAAGTTATGCACTCAAAATCATATCGTACAGAAATAAGGTAGTTGCTCAAAGGAATGTACCCGTTATGCGTTGCGGGCTTCCTCGGTACCCAGATAGAATGCTCGACCACGTGCGGGAGGAATTTCAATGTTCTGATCTTGTGGGCCTTCTATTGCCAACGCCAGGTTTGGACGATTACCTCCTTGATTGGGAGTTCTTTTCAACTTTGGACAGGTATTGCGAAGGTGATCTAGACTTCCACACTCGTAACATGCTTTTCTCTGTCCTTGATTTCCAGTTCTGTTTGAGCAATTTCGCGCGAAGTGGCCCGTCTGTCCACATTTGTCGCACCTTCGGCAGTCTCCTGAGTGATGATAATTACATCGAGTACACAAAGGATGTGGACCTGCATATCCTTTGCGCTCCTGGGTGGTCGCCCCATAGTTCTGAGTTATTCGCTGCCTCTTGTTTTGCTGATTTTGGTCTCGGTTTCCCTGGTGATCCTCCTGTCGCTTTCGTCCATTGTCGTTTGCTTTTGTTAGTTCTCCAGACCTGATCACATCATTTGTCAAGCGATACGCCATACTCACAGCGGCTTGTAGAGTGGTTGGTTTCGACGAAGTGACATCCCTCCTAATTTCTGGTATCAATCCCCATATATATCGGTCAATCAACTTCTCCACAGTGGAAACCATGTGAGAACCAACCATGTGAGGAACCATCCTAGTTAACTCGTGGAACCGGATCGTGTACTTGTCGATCTCTACTCCTACCATCAAGTGGTTCCAAAATTCTTCTTCCAATTTCTGCACTTCATCTTTTCTGCAGTACTCATCAGTTAGTAGTTTCTTAAATGCTTCCCAAGATAATGCATTTGCAGCCCCTCTTCCTCTAGTCTGTAGTTGGTTGTTCCACCAGGTCAATGCTCGACCCTGTAGTAGACCAGCAGAGAACTCAACCTTGTTTCCTTCAGCACATTTCGTGATACTAAGCTTCGACTCAACATTCTCGAACCAGGTTAGCAGTCCAATGGCACCCTCAGTACCATGAAATTCCATTGGCTTACATGTCATGAAAGTTTTGTAGCTGCATCCTTGACCAGCGTTTGAAGTACCTTCTCCGTTGTTGGTTCGTCTAGCATCGAGATGTGTTATAATTTGGGTGAGTAGATCCGCTATTCCAGCAGCGTTGTTGTCTGGATTGTCATTGTTGTTTGGGTTGCCATTGTTGTTACCTCCTGAGCGTGTGTTTCTTGCAGCCATGATCCTACAGAGGACCAAAACATCGGGTTGAGTAAACGACATTCGAACGAAGTCAGATGAGGTGCAGAACGGTGGTAATGTGTTATAATGATCGAAACATGACAGGAACAGAGACGTGCTATGTCTAACAAGTCGAAAGATGGAAAAGAGAAGATATGAACAAGGTACGGTAATGTAGACGTGAACGTGAAAACATGCTATGCATATCTACCCGACCAATGCAACTTCAGGTGACCAGACTCAAAAGACTCGACTAAACATGATTTAAAATTACTACTCTTATCATTGCATGGTTCTTCATAAATTAGACATAGTTGATCAGGCTATGTATAATTTATGATTAACGATGCAACGATAGGACTAGATGACTCGGAATGATGTTCAATTTTTAATAAAAAAAAATTTCGGTTATAGCTGTGATTTTTATTTTTTGAAAAATCGGCATTCTCTATAACCTTTGGCTCTGGTACCAATCTGTCACACCCTCGCCGGAGGCGGAAGCACGAGGTGTAACGGAAGGGAACATAAGCACAAGATAATAGAACATACCAACATTAATATTAAAAAGAAATATTACACCATTACAATACCAGTTTAGCCGACATCGGCGAATATATTACAAAGCTTAGATTCCAAAATATTATGTTTTATACATAATGATTTATATTGACAAGTGAAAGCTTCATTATGCAAGACTTGGTAGAAAGAGCTTACTAACGATCACCTGAAATGCATGAGAGAAAAACGGGTCAACTATGAAAATAGTTGGTGAGTAAACACGTTTAGGAAAATAAGAAACTCGCAAGAAATATTCAAAGCTTTCGGTCAACGAAAAATGGTTCGCAAAGCAAAGGCATTGTAAATCCACTCAGTTCCAAGTTCCGCCCATACAAAACTTGCAACCTGTGTGTTCACAACCCACTGCCAAAAGTAGTATGTCTAATAGTCAAGTATAAGCGGTCATAATAGTTCACAATATAGTACCACGAATATAATAATTCAGGGATGCTACCGATAAAACCAAATTAAACTGGGTGCCACTACCCAAAGATATACTGGGTGCCTCTTCCCAAAGATATACTGGGTGCCTCTTCCCAAAGATATACTGGGTGCCTCTTCCCAAAGATACGCTCCGAACACGGGAGACTTTATAGTGATGCTCCGAACATGGGAGACTTTATAGTGATGCTCCGAACATGGGAGACTTTATAGTGATGCTCCGAACATGGGAGACTTTAGGACAAGGTCATAACATGTACGGTTCAATAAATTCCAACAAGTCATAAATTCGTAATTAAGTTCAAGGATTTGATTCGAGTTCACAAGTTCTAGTCAAACTAATTAATAAAAGTAGTAAACAATTTAGTTCAAGAATAGTTCATGCATTTCGCCCCAAAATATAGTAAAACGGTAAAAAGGGGATGTGATTACTCACTTGGTAAACTGAGGCGATGACAAAAGTGAGTACACCGAGGTATAATGTGATGCTTTAACCGGGACCTATTACGAATGATATGATATGTAAAGAGTTGCAATGTAATGTTATGCATGCATTTCGTATGCTATTTATACCATTTGCGAGTTTTGAAAATATTACTTGTCGTCGAAAAATACTCTTTTGACGTCTTGACCCTTCAAGAATCACTTTTCAAGTTTTTACGTCAAAATGTCATTCTACAATGGTTTTATAATGATTTATGGTGAAATTTTCACTTTTCGTCGCAAAACAATGTCGTCGGAATTTTCATGAAATTAACAAAAATGGCTCCGAAAAACTAGTCGTAAAATGGTGTACGTCGATCGTTAGAGAACGAACTCAACGGTTTTGGAAAGTTTGTATCGAAATCTAGAAGTTTCAGTTCAGGAGTTTTCGTCCAAAAGGTCTCGAACATAAAGATAATAAGGGTTAAAGATGGTGATTTTGTCTAATTGTAGTTCAAAAAGTGAGTTTCGGCCAAGTTTAGACAACCATAATTAATTTACTAAAACTCCGCTATACAAACAGCTAATTGTATTGAAAAATATGCTCGGTGAACTTGATTTTATTAGAAGACAATTCGTTCCAAAAAGTTTTGCATCATGGTTAAAAACAGTCCTCAACATGGACGTTACAGCTACCGTAACACTTGTATCGTAGAAATAATATAGTTTTTCAGAAAATAATAGTTACGGCAAGTTTATGAAAACGTGTATATCTTTGTCGTTTCAAATCCGTTTTCTACGTATAATACGTCCTTAGCTTCGTATCAAAGTATACTAATATATTTTTGATAAGTCGAAATAATTTGTGAAGCTTAAGGCTCGTTTTTGACCCGGACAAGAAAAATATAGTATGCTGAAAATTCTGAAAATTATATTTTTCGTCGTCAAACTTGTAAAATCCATAACTTCTTCGTTATAACTCCGTTTTTATCCGTTCAAGCGGCCACGGATTCGTTTTAAAGTATATTTTCTAAATATCAAGGCCAAAAGGTCGTGCCTACTGTCGGTTTTTCCAGAAAATTAAAACAAGGACAGAACCTATTTTATAGTTATCGAAAATAGTTTTTCTCGGACAAAACCTATTCTAATCCCTTCAAATCAACTCCAAAACTAATCTAATCCTACCATACACCTTCTTAGGGTGTCATGGGTTCCTAATCACCATCAAGACCAATGAATACCAAGGGGATAATTATAGGATGACCATAATATATATATAACTCTAAAATCAAGTAAAAATGGTATAAATCACATATGTCTTGCATGTTGCTCCAAAAATGAAAAGATACATATGAAATGAAGAGGAAACATGAAAAATGATAGAAACATGCTTACAAGTGAATATGATGAGGTGCAAGGAACAAGGTTAATCCTAAACACTCTTGGTTTTTATTTCAAAACCTAATAAAGAGTGTGATTCTAGATTGATAAAACACTTGAGCTTGTAAAAATTTGATCCCTTGTACCCCCTAGATGGTGAACCGGTTGTGAAGGAGAGAAGAAACAAAGAGAAAACTTATGCTAACTTGAAAATGAAATGAGTGAAAGAGATATGAGATTGAATGAAAGATTTTGAGTGTAAACTTATACAATTGAAAATTTTTCAACCATTAAATGTCCACCCCTCCCCCTAGGCCGGTTTTTAGGGGAGGATGTCCACAAATATCTTTTTTTTTTTTTTTATATTGCATAAATACTTGTGTAATTATTGTGGGAAAAATGTAAGTACTTGTATGTAGTTAATAATACTTGTAAGGTAAATGGTAGTTTTTAGGTACAAGTAAATTTTTAGTAGATCAAAATAGAGTATAATGATATCATAAAAATTGTAAAAATACATTCCTTGTGAAATTTGAGTGATATAAAAATTTTCGTGTAGTTTTTAAGAAAAACGTCGTAATAATATAACTTTAACGATTTATATACCAAATAAATTTAAAACACTAGGTAAACTCAAAATATAGTTTTTATAAACTAAATGTAAGTTTAAAAATATGTCGGGATCATTTTTGAAAGTAACGGATTAAATGCTCAAAATAATAACTCACGCGATAACGTTTATTTAATATCAAATTTACGCGATTAATGTGAAATGAAATGTCATGAATGGACTAATATGATGAATATTTAATTTAAGAAATGACCGGAATTTGACAATTGTGACATTTTAACTCTATTTGGTAGGCACTATTCGATTCGGCAATAGAAAAGCCTAAAACGAGAAATATTGTAACTTTTAGACCGTAACTCGAAAATTGACAAATAAATAGTCAAAACTTGTGGAAAAACGTAAATAACGATGTTAGAAAGTCGAATGAACGTTGTGGGACACTCGGGGGACAATATATGAGCTCGGGAATGGGTAAACGGGATAGTTTACGAAAAATGACGCCTTCGGCCCCTCCCCTTTTCCCCTAGCCGGCCACCCCTCCCCCCCATTTTATTTATTTATTAGTACCTAACTCTAAATATATATACCCCATCACAACCTCATTATCCCTCTTTGTTTCTCTCATTAAAAACACACACACACACCTCCTTTCCAGCCACCACCGTCACACCGCCGCGCGTGACCACCCACCTCCACCACCATATCAAAGATATTTTCATCCTCTTTCCAACCATATATAATACTATCACTAAAACCTCCATTAACACCTTCAAATCTAAAGATTAAGATTCGGATTTTTAGGGTTTCAAGTGGGTTTTGCAATTGGTGCTTGAATAAAGTAAATGGAACATGGTTAGAGCTTGTTTAAGCTATAAAAAGCCACGTTGGGCTTATTAGGGTTTTGACCCTATGGTAGAATTTGGGGCTTTTGGGTGAAACATGAAATTAAGTCTAATTAACATCTAAATAAACAAGTAACTAGTGTTTGGTAAGTGTGTGGTGTATCAATTTGATGGGTTTATGCATTTTAGGTCTAGTTTCATATTTTTGGTTAGAATAGATGATGGGTTTTATGATTGGTTAATGATTGGAGCTTGAATGATTGGATTTGGATGTTGTGGAAGTGATTTGGTTGTGTTTGAAGGTGAGTGATGAGGCGTACGAACCACTAGCGACTCGTACGTGGCTCATGGTTTGTGTACAAGACCCACATGGGCCTTGGTTGCGGGTCGGGTCATTTTGGTAGCTTGTTGGTTGATGTAGTTGAGGTTTGGATGAGACGCGTGGAGCCAAAAAGCTTCTAGGGCTTGTTTGGTTCACGTGGCCTTAACCGTGACCGTGTCATGACCATTAGGGTCATAACATTGGTTTCGGGTATATTTGGTTGATTGATTGGTTGGCGAGATTGTTTTGAGTTGATTTGGGATTGAATTGCGCTATTATGACTTTTAAATTGGACTTGATATATATATATTGTCAACTTCAAGCTACGTCGGTGTTACTTTGACTTTTTAGTCAATAGTTGACTCCGACAAAGCCGTAACATGGACTTTAGTATAATTTGGACTATTGATTGATTTAAAACCGAGAAGTTATAACTCGTGCTTGTGGACTCGAAACGAATAACTATATGAGATTAATATTGGAATTTGATGAAGTATATATATATATACATGAAAATGCTAATAGACTATGAAATATAAATAATAAATGGGCTTTTGTACCAAAAATATCGATAACAAGACTTATCTTGTTATTTACTATTTTTAAACGGAAACTAACGACTAAATTGGAAATGTTTTGTGTTAAATAAAGTAATTAATGTTTCGAGTACACGTTTATCAATAAATGTCAATTGTAGACATTTAATACTAGTTTGAGTATTTATTTACTTACGTTATGTACATGGGTTACGGATAACCTAACGTTAATAGTGTTGATCCACGTGGGTAGCGGACTTATTAGGTTGACGAATCTAATAAGAGCCCGCTAGGTGCGTTGGGTAACCTTATTAATGGGTAAATTATCCTTATGACTCTTTAGGATACGATTGATTTATGGGATAATAAGCGACGCGAGTAAATAAATGAGTTTATCGAGTTGACGAATTCAATAAGGTCTACTATTTATTCCGAAACTTATTGGACTATGGAGTTTATCGTTTAGAGGTCTCATTGTGTTGCATTGAGTTATATATTGGTTGATTGAGTGCATTCATAGCATCATATTGAGTCGATACACCCATGATAACGCTACACGCGTCGTTCGGGGTCAAGGAAACTTCCTTTTCTTCGAGCAAGTTTTATAACACCCTAGGCAGTGAACCTAATCGTTGTAGTGTAGTAATTAGGGTAAGCCACGGGTATTGATATCGTTCTCTAGGGGAATAGGAATGCTAGTGAGAAGTTACTACGCTAAGGTTGAGGTTGAGGAAGATTATTTTTTATCTTTTTATGTTTTTTAGAAAATGAAAAGGTACGAATCTCGGGTATTGGATTTGGGGGGTTTGGTATTGCTACCGATTACTCTACTATTATCTAATTATCTAAGCTAAGGTTGTGATAGTCTATGTCTAATTGATGTGTACTCGTATGATAGTTTAAAGATGTGTTTACTTAGGTTTTACTACTCCTTAATTATCTCCTATTGATGGTTGATTTGTCACGTCCTTATTCCTAGTTGCGTTGTGATTCTAAGGCTATAGGGCGTGCTTATTTCCTTAACTCTTTGAAATTACCAAAGGGTCTTGTTTACAAATCCTCTAGTGATTTATAGACGCCTACTCTACGGTTGTCCTTGAATACTTTATCCTACAATTACCTAGATAATTATATTCTAAAGTTCACAAAGAAATGTCAAGCATTAAGTACACAACGAATAATCTAGCGCACTCTAGATCATTAGTCAACTAAGATAAGTATCAACCAATCAATATTCAATAATTAAGTTTCATATTCCCTAAGCAAACACACAAATAAATTAGCCGGACATGGAGAACATGCAAGCATACACACAAATAATCAAAGACATAATTAAATTAATGAAGTAAATACTTATCTTGATGTATAATAGGGTTTAGAACCCTAAAATACTGCACAAGAAAGCCTTGGTTCGGTTTTAGGTTTTTACTCCAAAAGACTACACACCAAAAACTGAAAAATTCGGATTCTATATATAAGATTACATCTGCGACGGCGTCACCTTATGTTTCGTGACGCCGTCGTGTCGCCGTCATTAGGGTTTCGTCTTGGCCACGTAAACCTTTCGACGGCGTCACCTTATGACTGTGACGCCGTCCCCTTCAGCTCTGACGCCGTCTTGGCTGCATCTAGGCCGTCTGAGTAACGACGGCCTACTCCTTTAGAACCTGACGTCGTCCCTTGAAAACATGCAATTTCGCTTCTGACCCGTCGCAAAATTCCTTCCCGACGGCGTCGCAGATATGCAGTGACGCCGTCGCCTTATGTTTCAGCAGCTTTGAGTGTCTCGATTCTGACTTTGGCCATTTTCTTCGTATATTCGCGCCTTTTCGTTCAAATAAGCATCATTCCAGCATTTTGCCTTCAAGAGACCTAAAAAGTGAAAAGGAACGATATTAAGCAATAACGGATACAAAAGTGATCGAATAAGGGCTTAAATGACCCCTCAAAAAGGTACCTTTTAAAACCTTATCAACCCACATGAGGATACCTAGGATTAAATGGCGAAACGAGACATTTTTGGAAATAACGAAATGGAATACATTGGGGTAGATAACGTTGATTTCGAGGAATATATATATTAAAGTTGGTCTACATTAATAGGTTGTGCCGAGTCGATAGTTGTTGTGCCGTGATTACCGTTATCTTCTGCTAGTGTTTGTTTGTGCGTTTATTGCTTGAGGTGAGTTTCATAGCCCCACTTTTATCTACGTTTTAACTACATTGGGGTGAGAATCATGCCACTGTTTTTGGACCATGAAAACTATTGGGATTTGCTTATATGCTTGACTGTTTAGATAGATGTGCGGTAGTTGTTGCCTTAGACTAGGGTAGCAATCCTAATTGCTATAATTGTTGCCTAGCTAAGAATAGACTTCTACCTCGACCTAGTCCGGGGTTGGCAATTGTTCTAGATTTTTCCATGACAGTGCTGGACTAGAGTCGTTGGGCCCGAGTAGTCCCTGGATGTGGGACATGTTTATGGTTGGTGATTCGGGTAGGATCGGTATTTATCTATCTTAGGTCTTGCATAGCAAATCAACTCCTACTGGTCCACTATGATTTTGTTGAACTTAAACCTATGAACTCACCAGCGTAAGCTGACCTTTTAGCATGATTTCTCAGGTATTTGAAAGATGTTTGGAATACGTGATTGGTGGAAGCTTGGCAAGAAGGCGGGGTTCAAGGATCATTTCTGACTCTGATAAACTTTGGGGACCTATTTTATTAAATCATGTTTTGGGCCTAATAATTATACTTTTGGATTAAATGTTTTGAATACTTAAATTTGGGATTGGTTTTGAATGTTAAATGACTATCTTTTGGCTATACTTGTGTGCGATACCAATCCAATAGTAACGCCCCGAAAACATGATTAAGTCTTCCGCTGTACCGAGATTTGGGGGTGTTATAGATTGGTATCAGAGCTCAAGGTTATAGAGAATTAGGTATTTTATAAACCCTAAACTATAACCACTTTTAAGAAAAATTGATCCTCGACCGACGCACGCCCGCTTGCCAAGCTGATGCTTCTTATTTGATTATGGTATGAATTTCGAATTGAATTATGAGATGATCTGTTAAGGGATATTGTGAACTGATTATGGAAATATAATGATTTGGAGATATGATTATTGATTTTGGAAAATGAGATGTGATTATCGAGATACTACGGTATTGGATTTGAGTAAACGGTATATTATGATTCTGGGGTTGAACTCGATTGATTTGATATGGGATTATGTGATGGAACGGAACTTATATGTTTTATTTAAAGGCATATTTTAAGTAATGCGGTACCTACACTTTTAAAGCTTTCATTATGTGATATATGTTTTGGTTAAGTTGATGCGCTTATTAAAACTAGTTGTTTTGAACACTTATACCTACCCTATGTCATTGTCACAGACTTTGCCTTCACTAGCTTTTGATTTGTCTGAGGAGGTCCTTGCTGTTGCTAGTTCGCCAGCATTGACTCTCATGACGGTTGCGCAGGGTGATCTTTATGAGATCGCCCGTCACACTAGTTCATCATCATCAGATCGCCCTAGCTCATCTAGGCAACTCACTTTACATCAGGTCTTAGCGCGAGCACAGACTCCTAGGCTTGCTTATAGCACTGCCCGCATGTCCGTGAGACCACCATCATCACATATCCGTTTAGCAGCCCACTCTCTTCTGTCATCACCACCAACATCACCATGTCTTAGGAGGCCTAGATCTCCTAGTGTACCACCTCAGGATTTACATGCTCAGAGACTCCGACTCATGGACTCTCCCTCTATGAATGAGGGCGAGGAGGAGCATGAGGTCGAGGAGGAGCATGAGATTGAGGAGCAGTATGTAGATGAGGATGAGGATCCTCAGGAGGAGGATGATGAGGATATCCCAGAAGGGGGTACTCCTCCATTGCAGAGTCCTGCACATTCTCCAGGACCAGGTTCTCCTTTACCTGAGCCTGAGTCCCCTGGACAGCCTTTAGAGATTAACTCACCACCTTACTCACCTTATATAGGTAGCCCGTTAGGATCGGAGATACCATCGGAGATTGCTTCAGAGCCCGAGGAGTATGGTGAGACGGGTCTGATGTGGGAGAGGATTACATCGCAGGGTACTAGGCTTAGTCAGTTGACGGATCAGTTGGTTGGAGTATCCAGGGCTAGTATAGAGGATTTGAGAGCTGATATGGGTACTGTAGTCAGGAGAACTAGGATTTTACGTGAGGGTATGTCGGAGCTCCAGGAGCAGGTTGGGGACCTGCTGAGAGGGTTCGTGACAGCTCGTGATGCTGATAGAGCGATTTGGCGTAGGATTGGTGAGTTAGATAGAGAGGTCGCAGAGCTTAAGAGTGATCGCGACGCTCGACGTGTTGAGTTAGCATCTTTGTGGAGAGAGGTTGACGATGTTAGGAGATCAGTTAGTGGTATTCATAGACGTGGCTAGATAGTATTAGATTCATGATTTTGTACCATCTTGAAACTAAGTAGTACTTGGTTCGAGATGTAGATCTATCCTAGTTATCTTACTAGTATCGTTATTAGGATTGTTTTTTATTTCTTCGTATCCTTCCATGTATTTCCACTTTTGAAACCTATGAGTTATGGTTATTGGAACGTGCATCCTTAGTTATGATTCAGTATTTGATTGTTTCGCTTTGATGTAGAGTTATCCCTGTTGGCCTTGATTATGTATTCAGGCGTTATTGGGTGATCCTTGGAACCCAACTCTATCTTTAGAGCGTGAATTGTGAACTTATGAAACTGTTCTTCTTGCCTTCAGAATGATGGCAACAAGACGAAACCCGCTTAGGAGCAACCGAGCAGCTCCTGCTGCTGTTGTTGCCCCTGTCCGTCGAGGTCGTCGTCCGGCCCCGACCACACCACCTGTTGAGAACCCGAACATTGATAACCCAACTGTAGAAAACCTGAATGTGAACGACTGTGCTGAGAATGGTCATGTTCCACAAAACCCTCCACCTGTGAACCCTGTCCACATAGACCAGCTAGTGTCACAGCGTGTCGCTGAACTACTAGCTGAGACTAATCTCTCTAACACCTCTAGTGGAACCCCAATGCTGATTCGAACTCAAAGTTGTACCTACAAAGAGTTCCGATTCTGTGGTCCCATTGAGTTCGGAGGAACTGAGGGAGTAGTTTACCTAACTAGGTGGTTGGAGAAAACTGAATCTGTGTTTGCCGTTAGTAATTGTGAGGAAGATTGTAAGGTTAAGTATGCAACATATACCTTGAAGGACGAAGCGTTAACCTGGTGGAACAACTATCACAGATCAGTAGGAATTGATGTAGCTTATAGTATGACTTGGACTCAGTTTAAGACCCTCCTGATCAAGACTTACTGTCCTAGGAATGAAGTTAAAAAGTTAGAAAGTGAGTTCTGGAACCATAAGGTTAAGGGTACTGACATGGCGACTTATACTCGTCATTTCCAAGAGTTATCGTTGCTTTGCCATGATATGGTTCACACGAAAGAGCTTAAGATTGAGAGGTATACTGATGGATTGCCTATAGATACTCGAAATGATGTCATCGCTGCGAAGCCAGTTAATTTGCAAGATGCAATTACTGTGGCTCAGCGTTTGATGGACTCTTATGTATTAGAAGTAGGAGACAAGGGTAAGAATGATAGGAGTGATAAGAGGAAGAGGAATGAAGTTGTTAAAGGGAATGGCAACAAACGGCAAGAGACAGCCAGAGTGTTCGCCATGGGAAATGGAGGAAGGAAAGATTATGAAGGTAGTAAGCCTGTGTGTGGTCGTTGTAACCGACACCACCATGGACTGTGCCCGAATGTGTGTAAGAAGTGCTCTAAGGTAGGACATTTGGCCAAAGACTGTAGGTCCCCACCACTTGCTGCAGCTCAAACTGCACAAGGAGCGGACTGGAAAGCCACTGTCACCTGTTTTGGATGTGGAAAGAAGGGACACTTTAAGAATGAGTGCCGAGAGTCGTGGATGAAAGGAAATCCCGGTAATGTAGGAGGATTTGCTAACCGAGGTGTAGGAAATAATGGCTTAAACCCTGTGAAGCGTGAAGTTGTGGAGAACCAGGGAAACCATGGTGCTAGGAATCAGCAGAGAGACATGGGAACAGCGCGTGTTTACGCTATTAGGAAGGAAGCTGGTGAGGACCCTAACGTAGTTACGGGTACGTTCCTTCTCAATAGTCACTATGCTTCTATACTGTTTGATACTGGTGCGGATATGAGTTTCGTATCCACCAATTTTATGCCATTACTAGGAATCTCCCAAACACCTCTAGAGTTTAGTTACGATGTGGAGTTAGCTAATGGGAATAGAGAGAAGATAGACATCGTAGTTCGAGGTTGCACCTTAAGTTTCCTAGACCGCCCGTTTTGTATAGATTTATTGCCAGTTACCTTAGGAAGTTTTGACGTCATTATCGGAGTGGATTGGTTATCGAAGAAACGGTGCACACATCATTTGTGATGAGAGGATTGTGTGTTTGCCGTATGGCAGAAACGTTCTGAGCATACAAGGAGATCGGAGCTACTGTGGAAGTCCTTCTCGGTTGAGCATCATCTCTTGTATTAAGGCCCAGAAGTACATCGATAGAGGAGGTTGTCTTTTCTTAGCTCGAATTTCTGAAAAGAAAAGTGAGGAGAAGAGTGAAAGACACCTTAATGATGTACCCGTTGTTAGAGAATTTCCGGATGTGTTTCCCGACGATCTGCCAGGGATTCCACCTGTTCGACAAGTGGAATTCCAAATAGAGTTGATACCCGGTGCGACACCCGTAGCCCGGGCACCTTATCGACTTGTTCCAAGAGAATTGGAAGAACTGTCTAAACAGTTGGCAGAATTGTCAGAGAAGGGATTCATTCGACCAAGTTCATCACCGTGGGGAGCACCATTGTTGTTTGTGAAGAAGAAGGATGGATCGTTTCGGATGTGTATTGATTATAGGGAATTGAATAAGTTGACAGTGAAGAACCGATATCCGTTACCTAGAATAGATGACCTATTCGACCAACTCCAAGGAGCTAGTGTCTTTTCTAAGATCGATTTACGATCTGGTTATCACCAGCTTAGAGTTCGAGAGGAGGATATCCCTAAGACGGCGTTTAGAACTCGTTATGGACACTATGAATTCCAAGTGATGTCGTTTGGTTTGACCAACGCGCCAGCGGTTTTCATGGATCTCATGAACAGAGTGTGTAAGCCATACCTGGATAAGTTTGTGAGAGTATTCATAGACGATATCTTGATATACTCCAAGAGTAGTGAGGAGCACGAAGAGCATTTGAGGCTCATTTTAGGATTGTTGAGAGAGGAGAAGCTGTATGCCAAATTCTCTAAGTGTGAATTTTGGATTCCGTCCGTGCAATTCTTAGGTCATGTGATAGATAGTCGAGGTGTTCATGTTGACCCAGCTAAGATTAAGGCCATTAAGGAATGGGCAGCCCCTAAGAACCCATCAGAAATCCGACAGTTTTTAGGTTTAGCAGGCTATTATAGGAGTATCATTGAGGGATTCTCCAAGATAGCTAAGTCGTTGACCAAACTAACACAGAAGGATGTTAAGTATGAATGGGGAGAAAAGGAAGAAGAAGCATTCCAACTTCTGAAGGAGAAGTTGTGTAGTGCGCCCATCCTAGCTTTGCCTGAAGGAAGCGAAGATTTTGTCGTGTACTGCAACGCTTCGCATAAAGGCTTAGGTGCTGTTTTGATGCAACGGGAGAAGGTGATTGCTTATGCATCCTGACAACTTAAGAAGCATGAGAAAAACTACACCACCCATGACCTTGAGTTAGGTGCTATAGTGTTTGCTCTTAGGATCTGGAGACATTATCTGTATGGTACCAAGTGTGTAGTATTTACCGACCATAAGAGTTTGAAGCATATCTTAGATCAAAAGGAACTGAACATGAGACAACGTCGTTGGTTGGAATTGCTTAGCGATTATGACTGTGAGATTCGTTATCATCCTAGTAAGGCTAATGTTGTGGCTGATGCACTCAGTCGTAAAGAGGACATTCCACCCATACTCGTTCGATCCTTAGGAATGACCATTGTTTCGCCCTTACCATCTCAAATTTTAGCCGCCCAAGCAGAGGCATTGACGGAAGAGAACAGTCCTTATGAGAATCTTCATGGAATGGTAGAAAGTGAAAACGACTTCTTGAAGCGTTCCGACGGAACTTTTTGCTTCAGAGACAGAAGCTGGATACCATTTCATGGTGGAATCCGTGAGTTGATTATGCATGAGTCGCATAAATCAAAATACTCTATTCATCCCGGAGCCGATAAGATGTATCAGGATCTTAAGAAACTTTATTGGTGGCCTAATATGAAAGCCGATATAGCTCGGTATGTCAGTTGGTGCCTGACTTGTTCTAAAGTAAAGGCCGAACATCAGAAACCATCAGGACTCTTAGTTCAACCCGAACTCCCAGAATGGAAATGGGAGCGAATAACCATGGACTTTATCACTAAATTACCGAGAACAGTTAGCGGCAATGACGCTATCTGGGTAAATTTGATCGTTTAACTAAGTCTGCTCACTTCTTAGCTATTAGTGAAACCGATAGTCTTGATAAGCTTGCTCGATTGTATCTTAAGGAGGTAGTATCGCGTCATGGAGTACCGATATCTATCATTTCCGATAGGGATAGTCGTTTTACATCCCACTTTTGGAGATCATTACAGACATCATTAGGAACAAATTTGGATATGAGTACTGCTTACCATCCTCAGACCGATGGTCAAAGCGAGAGAACCATTCAGACTTTAGAAGACATGCTTAGAGCCCGTGTTATTGATTTCGGCAAAGGATGGGAGAGACACCTCCCTTTAGCCGAATTCTCTTACAACAATAGTTATCACTCTAGCAATAAGGCCGCCCCATTTGAGGCATTGTATGGCAGAAAATGTCGTTCTCCTATTTGTTGGGCTGAAGTTGGCGAGAGTCAACTTACAGGTGCCGAACTTGTCTTGGAAACCACTGAAAAGATAGTTCAGATTCGTAACCGGTTGCAAACCACTCGTGATAGACAAAAGAGTTATGCCGATAAGAGACGTAAACCTTTAGAATTTCAGGTTGGAGATCATGTTATGTTGAAAGTTTCTCCTTGGAAAGGAGTGATTCGTTTTGGGAAACGTGGAAAACTCAATCCCCAATATATTGGTCCCTTTCCAATCATGGAAAGAATCAGACCGGTAGCATACCGCCTGGAGCTACCATCGGAATTGAGTAGTGTACACAATGTCTTTCATGTTAGTAATCTTAAGAAATGTCTTTCGGAGGAACACATAGTGGTGCCCTTAAGAGATATCCGTATCGATGAGAAATTGAATTTTGTTGAGGAACCGATTGAGGTATTGGACCGTGAGATCAAAAGGCTGAAGAATAGTCGTATTCCGATTATTAAAATTCGTTGGAACTCCCGGCATGGACCGGAGTTCACTTGGGAACGTGTGGAAGTTTTCCATAGGAAGTATCCTAAACTTTTCATGACACCAAGCAACTCGGAGTGAAACCCAGGATGGGTTTCTTCTGAGGCTGGGTGGCTGTGACAACTGGCAATTTAGGGAGTCTATTTTAGGTAACCGCATTACGTTAAACTAAACCGAGCTTTGCCTTTATCACTATTTTTATAAACCATGACTTGATTTTATATCGTCTATTGGTTTTTACGGTTTATTTCACTATTGAATGAGTTATCGTATGAGTTTTAACTCTATTTGGTAGGCACTATTCGATTCGGCACTAGAAAAGCCTAAAACGAGAAATATTGTAACTTTTAGACCTTAATTCGAAAATTGACAAATAAATAGTCAAAACTCGTGGAAAAATATAAATAACGATGTTAGAGAGTCGAATGAATGTTGTGGGACACTCGGGGGACAATATATGAGCTCGGGAATGGGTAAACGGGATAGTTTAAGAAAAATGACGCCTTCGGCCCCTCCCCTTTTCCCCTAGCCGGCCACCCCTCCCCCCCATTTTATTTGTTTATTAGTCCCTAACTCTAAATATATATACCCCATCACAACCTCATTATCCCTCTTTGTTTCTCTCACTAAAAACACACACAAACCTCCTTTCTCTCTCTACACTCTCTCTCTAAAAACCCTAAACAAACCCTAGCCGCCACCCTTGGCCGCCGGCCACTTTTCCGGCCACCACCGTTACACCGATGCGCGTGACCACCCACCTCCACCACCATATCAAAGATATTTTCATCCTCTTTCTAACCATATATAATACTCTAACTAAAACCTCCATTAACACCTTCAAATCTAAAGATTAAGATTCAAATTTTTAGAGTTTCAAGTGGGTTTTGCAGTTGGTGCTTGAATAAGGTAAATGGAACATGGTTAGCGCTTGTTTAAGCTATAAAAAGCCATGTATGGCCTTATTAGGGTTTCGACCCTATGGTAGAATTTGGGGCTTTTGGGTGAAAAATGGAATTAAGTCTAATTAACATCTAAATAAACAAGTAATTAGTGTTTGGTAAGTGTGTGGTGTATCAATTTAATGGGTTTATGCATTTTAGGTCTAGTTTCATATTTTTGGTTAGAATAGATGATGGGTTTTGTGTTTGGTTAATGATTGGAGCTTGAATGATTGGATTTGGATGTTGTGCATGATGGTATGTCAGATCTCCAGGAGCAGGTTGGGGACCTGCGGAGAGGGTTCGCGACAGCTCGTGACGCTGATAGAGCGATTTGGCGTAGGATTGGTGAGTTAGAGAGAGAGGTCGTAGAGCTTAAGAGTGATCGCGACGCTCGACGGGTTGAGTTAGCATCTTTGTGGAGAGAGGTTGATGATGTTAGGAGATCAGTGAGTGATATTCGTAGACGTGGCAAGATCGTATTAGATTCATGGTTTTTTACCATCTTGAAACTAAGTAGTACTTGGTTCGAGATGTAGGATTATCCTAGTTGTCTTACTAGTATCGTTATTAGGATCGTTTTTTATTTTTTCGTATCCTTCCATGTATTTCCACTTTTGAAACCTATGAGTTATGGTTATGGGAACGTGCATCCTTTAGTTATGATGCGGTATCTGTAACACCCCCAAAATGGCTCAGCGGAAGCATACAAGTATTGGGGTGCTACTAAATTGATATCACAACATAAGCATAGAACAACTGATTTTCATAAATAAACTTTTATTCATTTCTTAAAAACAATGTTTACATTTTTGATTTGGTGCGGAAAATGGCCCATTATAAACAAGTGGTCCCAATACATAAATCAGAGTCGTCTATGACCATGCCATGCCTTTGCCTTGCACCTCCAAAGATAAGCTATCACCTCAAAACCTGAAGATACATGCTAAAAGGGGTCAGCTTACGCTGGTGAGTTCATAGGTTTATTTAAAAAGGGATTTCAGTACACTGTTTCAAATTTGGTTTTTGATGATCATTACGTCTTGCATAATGTCATAAAGTTTATGATTTCAATTCATAAAAGAGATTTCATTAGTGGACCATAAATAGGGTATATGTACATTACAACGAATATAATGTCATATATTGAATCTATTACGCTAGCACTAAGTTCATGCAACCGAAGCTACGACAGTTTCTATATGCACAAGGAAGTCATACAATTAAGGAGCCCATGGCGAGTGTTTATCCCAATACACTCGATCCCGACATGCTATATGTTTCGCCTTGACCCAAGCGGGGTCAACCGAACAGGGGAGTCACCCCCAATAGATCTATTTATAACATTCGCGCTTCCTAGCTGGAATTGACGGTTCATGAAAAGGGCAATTTGGGATCTAAAGTCTTAGGCTAAGCTGCGTAATATTCTAAGTCAAACATTTTGGTATGGTCCATAAAACATTAATGTATAATGTATCTTAAAACATATCAATCAAAGGCATAGTATGCATGGAAATGTACCATTTAAATCATTTAAGTAAAATGAGCATGTATCTTCCCCCAAAACAAGTATAAAACAGATTAAAAGTAAGGGCTATGAAACTCACCTTGGCAATGTGCAATATGAAGTCTAAGGGGAATTAGATCAAGGAGTGATAGTGCACGGCTCCGACATGCAACCTAATTAATACGGCAATTTAGTCTTTATGTTTAAGACTCGATAAAGTTTAACTAACTTTATAGATTTTAAATGTTTTTGTTGTTGTTGTTGTTGTTGTTGTTGTTGTGGTATCATTTACCTTAGAACAATTTACAAAGATTTGGATGGATCTCGGCTGATGAGGGTATGACATGGAAAGAAGTCTTGAAGAAGGAATTCCGACTTTGGTTTAATGGTGACCAAAAGATGATACACGGAAGAATAGTATTATTGTAATAAGACGTTGTCAATGTAAATGAAAAAGATGTATATATTAAATGTATATATATATTTAGAACATTTAGCATAAATCCATTATAAAGGAATTTGAGTCTTAATTCAGTTAAGGTGTAAATTGCATTAGTAAAATACATTGTAGGGTTTTAATAATTATAGTTCACATATCAATATGTTTCAAAAGTTGTATATATCATTGACAAATAAATACGTATTACGATATAGGTTTTTAAGAAATATATTTCGTTTATAAATCGTAGAATAGTTTGTTGAAAAATTAGTATGACTCGTGTGAAATCCTTCTATTTAATTGGCTTTGTCAAAAGTTGATATCTGTTCACATTAACCTTAAGTGAAACTGCTACTCATCTTAGTTATTTCCCCAACTTATAATTTCACTTGGTCTTCGGCCTACATGGCCTATTTGCCCCTCTTGATATCGATTGTTTTCTAGCCTTTCTCTCCATGCTTATAGACTCGCGAGAGTCTCATGTGATAGACATTTCAAGCCACCAAAGAGTACTTATGTTTATATGTGCTTCGAGTCATCAAAAGACACCCCGCGAGTGTAGTTATTTCAAGTACCGTTAGACCCCGAGAAAGACTCGTAAAGGCCTTAATTCCTGTCTCGTGTTTGTGTTTTAATGTTTCCCCCATCGTGACAAAAACCATGTCCAAGTATATTCAAAACTCCCTGCATTGCTTGAGCATATGTTACATTTGGGCCTCAAGCCCATATCCCACTAAAAGTCTAATTGGTTTATTCAAGATGGGTTAGCAGTTTGGACTGCGAGGCCCAGTACTGGGAATAGCCATTCAGTTTCAATCTGTCCATATAGTACATGTAGTAGACTCGAGCACTTCTTGCTTCAATACAACTGGTTCGACTCCACTCCAATTCTGTCGCAACGCGACCATTTCTATAAGCAAATCATCATACTACCCACGTCAATGTTAATGAATAACACAAGTTATCAATTGGAAATGAAATTATAAAAACAAGTGATTATACTTATCTCGACTTGTAAATTTTATATAAACTTGTATATACATATATATATATATATATATAGAGAGAGAGAGAGAGAGTTAGGATCAAATAGGAATAATAATTAAAATGGGAAGGAAACCACAACCACATATTTTAGATGCACCTATAAAAGTGGATGCATCTTCCTTTAAATTTTCCCTCCTAATTTGAAATGTGTGGTTAGAATTACTTCTTACCATTCTTATTTTAATTATTCTTCTTACTTGATCTCTTCCCTATATAGAGTTATGATCAAATAGGAATAATAATTAAAATGGGAAGGATAAGAAGTAACCACAACCACATATTTTAGATGCACCTATAAAAGTGGATGCATCTTCCTTCAAATTTTCCCTCCTAATTTGAAATGTGTGGTTAGAATTACTTCTTACCATTCTTATTTTAATTATTCTTCTTGCTTGATCTCTTCCAATATATATATATATATATATATATATATATATATATATATATATATATATATATATATATAGTTAGGATCAAATAGGAATAATAATTAAAATAGGAAGGAAACCACAACCACATATTTTAGATGCACCTATAAAAGTGGATGCATCTTCCTTCAAATTTTCCCTCCTAATTTGAAATGTGTGGTTAGAATTACTTCTTACCATTCTTATTTTAATTATTCTTCTTACTTTATCTCTTCCCTATATATATATATATATATATATATATATATATATATATATATATATATATATATATATAGAGAGAGAGAGAGAGAGAGAGAGTTAGGATCAAATAGGAATAATAATTAAAATGGGAAGGAAACCACAACCACATATTTTAGATGCACATATAAAAGTGGATGCATTTTCCTTCAAATTTTCCCTCCTAATTTGAAATGTGTGGTTAGAATTACTTCTTACCATTCTTATTTTAATTATTCTTCTTACTTGATCTCTTCCCTATATAGAGTTAGGATCAAATAGGAATAATAATTAAAATGGGAAGGATAAGAAGTAACCACAACCACATATTTTAGATGCACCTATAAAAGTGGATGCATCTTCCTTCAAATTTTCCCTCCTAATTTGAAATGTGTGGTTAGAATTACTTCTTACCATTCTTATTTTAATTATTCTTCTTACTTGATCTCTTCCCTATATATATATATATATATATATATATATATATATATATATATATATATATATATATATATATATATAGAGTTAGGATCAAATAGGAATAATAATTAAAATGGGAAGGAAACCACAACCACATATTTTAGATGCACCTATAAAAGTGGATGCATCTTCCTTCAAATTTTCCCTCCTAATTTGAAATGTGTGGTTAGAATTACTTCTTACCATTCTTATTTTAATTATTCTTCTTACTTGATCTCTTCCCTATATATATATATAGAGTTAGGATCAAATAGGAATAATAATTAAAATGGGAAGGAAACCACAACCACATATTTTAGATGCACCTATAAAAGTGGATGCATCTTCCTTCAAATTTTCCCTCCTAATTTGAAATGTGTGGTTAGAATTACTTCTTACCATTCCTATTTTAATTATTCTTCTTACTTGATCTCTTCCCTATATAGAGTTAGGATCAAATAGGAATAATAATTAAAATGGGAAGGATAAGAAGTAACCACAACCACATATTTTAGATGCACCTATAAAAGTGAATGCATCTTCCTTCAAATTTTCCCTCCTAATTTGAAATGTGTGGTTAGAATTACTTCTTACCATTCTTATTTTAATTATTCTTCTTACTTGATCTCTTCCCTATATATATATATATATATATATATATATATATATATATATATATATATATATATATAGAGTTAGGATCAAATAGGAATAATAATTAAAATGGGAAGGAAACCACAACCACATATTTTAGATGCACCTATAAAAGTGGATGCATCTTCCTTCAAATTTTCCCTCCTAATTTGAAATGTGTGGTTAGAATTACTTCTTACCATTCTTTTTTTAATTATTCTTCTTACTTGATCTCTTCCCTATATAGAGTTAGGATCAAATAGGAATAATAATTAAAATGGGAAGGATAAGAAGTAACCACAACCACATATTTTAGATGCACCTATAAAAGTGGATGCATCTTCCTTCAAATTTTCCCTCCTAATTTGAAATGTGTGGTTAGAATTACTTCTTACCATTCTTATTTTAATTATTCTTCTTACTTGATCTCTTCCCTATATATATATATATATATATATATATATATATATATATATATATATATATATATATATATATATATAGAGTTAGGATCAAATAGGAATAATAATTAAAATGGGAAGGAAACCACAACCACATATTTTAGATGCACCTATAAAAGTGGATGCATCTTCCTTCAAATTTTCCCTCCTAATTTGAAATGTGTGGTTAGAATTACTTCTTACCATTCTTATTTTAATTATTTTTCTTACTTGATCTCTTCCCTATATAGAGTTAGGATCAAATAGGAATAATAATTAAAATGGGAAGGATAAGAAGTAACCACAACCACATATTTTAGATGCACCTATAAAAGTGGATGCATCTTCCTTCAAATTTTCCCTCCTAATTTGAAATGTGTGGTTAGAATTACTTCTTACCATTCTTATTTTAATTATTCTTCTTACTTGATCTCTTCCCTATATATATATATACTAGGTAATCCTCGTAGGCCGTGCTAAGCACGGCCCAAGACATCTTCATGTTCGGTATTTTTGTTTGGGCCAATGTATAGGAGAGCTGGGTTTCGACTTTAGAGTTTTATGGTATCCAAATATATACTTTGATGTCTTGTTATTAGGGGTGAAAACGAGCCGAGCCGAGCCCGAGCCTGCCAGAGCTCGAGCTCGGCTCGTTTATATATAAAAAGCTCGAGCTCGAGCTCGTGCTCGTTTCGAGCCTCACATTTTGAGCTCGAGCTCGGCTCGTGAAACTTTTCACAAGCTCGAGCTGGGCTCGAGCTCGGCTCGTTAACACAAAGCTCGGATCGTTAACACAAGGCTCGAGCTCGTTAACACGGTTATACGTATTGAAAATATATATACGTATATCTTTCTAGGGCTCGTTTAGGCTCGCGAGCCTAAACAAGCTTTTTGTATAGAGCTCGGGCTCGATCTCGATTATTAAATGAGCCCAAACTTAGGCTCGAGCTCGGGCTCGAGCTCGTTTAAGCTTGGCTCGTTCGAGCTTTTTACCGATCCGATCCCGAGCTTTTCACGAGCGGCTCGGCTCGTTTCCACCCCTACTTGTTATTATTAATGTCGAGTGCCATGAATAATTGATTTGTGGTATTGTAATGAAAATCATTTATTATTAATGTCGAGTGCCATGAACTTTATGTTAATTGAAGACTTGATAACATACATGATTAGTTATACATTTTTATTTATAGGTTTTACTAACAATAGCTTTTTGGATTGCGGTTAAATAAATGATTTTCATTACAATACCACAAATCAATTATTCTAATTGGATGACAATCTCGTAAAAGATGGATACACAAATGATAATTGATTATGATTAGATAGATAAGTTTATTACAGCTAACTTTAACAAAACATGACCTCTTAACCACAACCTTTAATATTTTCGTTAGCAAAACTCAAAAAATATCTTTTACCTTTTATTTGCATTCAAAGTGTACTTTGTACCTTTTATTTGTTTCATGATATGATCTTTTAGAAAAATAAATACTCCACATATCATCATACTTCTCATCCGATATTGTTCACATAATCATCTCACAAACTCCTGCTTTAGTTTGAGGGACAGCTATAGGTCTATAGCTCACCCTTATTTACCCACCACTTAACAGTATATTCTAGAAGCACTCACCATTCATTTCTTATCATCACTATCTATCTCCCCCTTGTATAATATATTTGTAGAGACACCCCTACATGATTCTTTATAATACTGTAAATGTCTTTTGTTATAATCCAGGTAAATCTCTTTGGCCTTGCTAAGCACACAAAAGAAGTTGATCCTTAGTTGTATGCATAGATAGATAATTACCGTTAGTGTGTCTTGGCAATACCACAACGGCACAACCGGGTGGTCTCTAAAAAAGTTAGAAAAATATAATCTTTGTAAATATACTTGATTTTTAAAGCAGTGAGTTTCATTATAAGGATGTTATTTTGATGCACTCATTCAAACGTGCATAATATATCAAACCAAAATAGTCGATTTATGAAGTTGGCCAATAGTCTAACAACTACCATACTTGCACAGTCTTTCCTAACAGTAAATTCACGCAATGATGACTTTCATTTTGACATTAATTGCTTGTGAAAGTTATTTACTCCTTTCAGAGTATCATTTACGTATTTTCTAAGGTACTTTGGATTAAGATTGATTAAATATAGAAGTGTGAGCTCATGGTTTAATTTGTAGTAGCTCATTTTTCAAGATTTTGGTCTATAGCAGCTGACTCATAGTTTTTTATTTCGGTTTACAATATTGGGATACATTAAAGCATATCTCAACCTCTTCTTTATTTTTTGCCAAACAATAAATATTCTTTTCAATTGACAAGTTCTTGAGTGAAGTGTCATATTACTGAAAAGAAGCTTTAGGCCTTTAGTATGTGTTTATACCATACACCACAAAATTAACTTGTCACTTAAGTACATATAGCATAACCAAAATGCATTGAGTATTTTAGTATAGATTTAAATAAAATGAAATCAAGGATAAAAGTTTGGACCTAAACTCTAAACCAACGTTTTGATATAATAACCACTCGAATAGTGTAGACATACATACTTTTTTTTCTTCAAGAATATCTAAATATAATAAAAAGAAAAACCTACATAAGAGCAACATTTGAATTTCTATTATTTTTAGTAACATCAGTCATCCAATGTATCATATTACAAGCACAAAAATTGGGTAGATTCAAATTATCAGCATACATGTACAGTTCATCAGCATACTTGTATAATTCTCGCTGACATCTGCAATTAATTTCGAGAAACACTTGATCAAATCTAAAAAGAGGGGCACCTCTTAATCTAGCTGGAAGCTCGCGATGCTAAAAAAAAGGTTGAATGGTATTATTTTAGCAAGAGAAATAATAAGATCAACCAATCATATAATCTGAAACTTGAAATACAGATTATGATAAGAAAGAAAGATCAACCCGAATGTCTACTGTCTTTCTCTTATAGACGAAGCCATTGCGGCTTAAACAATTGTTAGTAAGCTGTAACTCAAAAAAATGAATCAAAACTAACATGAGAGCAATGGTTTACGGAAACGAAACTGCAACTACATAATAAAGCATGTACCTAGTATCTCTTCTTGGAAATTGACTATCATTGTCTTCTTTATGCAAAGATGCAAAAAACAATAAACACATATTGGGAAACTCGTAATTAGACTAAAAGGAACGGAGGCTGAAAAAGAAAATATAAAGAGAGATAATTCACGGTATATGGTTAAGAGGAAGTTGCTTTCATTGGGAGAAGTTGGTGGTACTTGAGTCATTTTGAAGCAATGGAAAAACAATTTCAAAGATGGAATAGTAGCTGACTATTGAGATTGCTGAAGTGTCATTTTCTAGAGATGCCACAGTAAGTTAGAGGCTTTCATTTATAGTATAGGTATATATATATATATATATATATATATATATATATATATATATATATATATATATATATATATATATATATATATATATATATAGAGTTAGGATCAAATAGGAATAATAATTAAAATGGGAAGGAAACCACAACCACATATTTTAGATGCACCTATAAAAGTGGATGCATCTTCCTTCAAATTTTCCCTCCTAATTTGAAATGTGTGGTTAGAATTACTTCTTACCATTCTTATTTTAATTATTCTTCTTACTTGATCTCTTCCATATATATATATATATATATATATATATATATATATATATATATATATATATATATATATATGTAGGGTTTTATATAAGAAAGGTTACCCAACTTTCCCACTTTATTCGCCTAAGTTACCAAACTTTCATTTTGTTCACTTAGGTTACTGAACTTTAGTTAAGCATTCAACCTTCATTTTCCAGTGTAATCAAAGTAACTCAAATGCATTTTTTTAGGTAAGTTAAGTAACCCAAATGCATTTTTTTAGGTAAGTTAAGTAACCTAAATGTCTCATTTTACAAATTCAGTAACCTGAATGTCAACTCCGTGTAGTCCAATACCCTGTTTGCACAAAAAAAAAGTTTGGTGACTTAGGCGAATAAAGTTGGAAAGTTGGGTAACCTGTCTGATATAAAACCCTTAATATGTATATACAAGTTTATATAAAATTTACAAGTCGAGATAAGTATAATCACTTGTTTTTATAATTTCATTTCCAATTGATAACTTGTGTTATTCATTAACATTGACGTGGGTAGTATCATGATTTGCTTATAGAAATGGTCGCGTTGCGACAGAATTGGAGTAGAGTCGAACCATTTGTATTGAAGTGAGAAGTGCTCGAGTCTACTACATGTACTATATGGACAGATTGAAACTGAATGGCTATTCCCAGTACTGGGCCTCGCAGTCCAAACTGCTAACCCATCTTGAATAAACCAATTAGACTTTTAGTGGGATATGGGCTTGAGGCCCAAATGTAACATATGCTCAAGCAATGCAGGGAGTTTTGAATATACTTGGACATGGTTTTTGTCACGATGGGGGAAACATTAAAACACAAACACGAGACAGGAATTAAGGCCTTTACGAGTCTTTCTCGGGGTCTAACGGTACTTGAAATAACTACACTCGCGGGGTGTCTTTTGATGACTCGAAGCACATATAAACATAAGTACTCTTTGGTGGCTTGAAATGTCTATCACATGAGACTCTCGCGAGTCTATAAGCATGGAGAGAAAGGCTAGAAAACAATCGATATCAAGAGGGGCAAATAGGCCGTGTAAGCCGAAGACCAAGTGAAATTATAAGTCAAAATTTACACAAGTTGGGGAAATAACTAAGATGAGTAGCAGTTTCACTTAAGGTTAATGTGAACAGACACCCCTTGGTGTTACTGTCCAATTGAGGCCACAAAGATGATGACACATCTCGGCGTGAATTCCTGGAAACCAACCGTGACCAACAAGCTAACACATTCGTCCATTTTACATACAGAAAAGGAGTAAAACTGAAACAAGAATGCACTATCAAAATCTAATTTACTATCGATCCGATTCTTTTTTTAGTTGTATAGAAACTAGACTTGGGCTTAATCGGATACTACCCGATTTGAGTTCACAATTCGACAACTCTTGTGGTGTACGAGCCACAGTAAATCAAACCAAACAAACACTTTGAGTCTGTATCCTTTGACAACCGAATGACATTGACTAAACCAAAGGAATGAACGCTCTCTCTGATACCACTTGTCACGGACTTGTCTCTACAAGGTCTCCCGTGCGGCACTTAGTCTCGACTAAGCTCAGCCTTGCTCGAATACTCAACGATGTATGCAACGAAGATAGTTTCTAAGAAAGGAACAAGTGGAATGAAAGGAAATGATTTGTATTACTTAGAGCTTTACAAGAGAGCTTTACAAATGAGTTTCTATGGATGCCTTGAACAAATGAGGCCTCCCCCTATTTATACTACTTCTATGTACAAGTTATACATGCTTCCATGAGAAGTCTAGAATCTCCATAAGGTTCTAGTCTTTCCAAGACATTCTAGAGCTTCCTACACTTTCTATCATCTTCCAAAGGGTTCCAAGATCTTCCAAGTTTATCCAAGAGAAATGTGGAATAATCCAGAATCCCGAACATCCTCGAAAAATGATCTAGTCAAGTAGGCGGGTCGTGACATCCTCCCCCACCTAAGCTCGCGACGTCCTCGTCGTGCCATCCTCGTGATACTTCTTGATCTTGTCCGCAAATTGCCACAATAAGTCTTCGGCTTCCCAACTTGCTTCGCTATCGGGCAAATTACGCCACTTGATCAAGTACTCCTTATAGCTCGGCACCCCTCGTCTCCGTATCGTACGATCCGACAAGATCTCGTCAACATCTCGATCGTACGAAGTAACAAACGCTGTTGGTGCCCGCTTGGACACCCCTCGTTCCGAGTCTTCCTCGTCCTTGTGATAAGGATTGAGTTGGCTAACGTGGAAGACCGGATGAATCTTCAACTTGGGCGGTAGTTGAAGTCGATAAGAAACCTTTCCAACACGTCCAATCACCGGGAAAGGGCCTTCATACCTTCGTATCAAGCCTTTGTGCACCTTCCTTAGTGATTTGAATTGTTGAGGCAAGATCTTCACCATCACTTGATCCCCGACCTTGAACTCGACGTGTCTCCTTTTCTCATCCGCCCACTTCTTCATCTTTTTAGCCGCTTTGTCCAACGAAGCCCGGGCCAAGTCCACTTTCTCATGCCATTCCTTCATCGTCTTGTAAGCGGCCGGGCTACTCCCCTCGTATGATGCGGCTAAGGCATTCGGAGTCAATGGTTGGCGTCCCGTGACCAACTCAAAAGGACTCTTCCCCGTGGCTTCACTCCTTCGCATGTTGTACGAGAATTGAGCAACGTCAAGAAGTTTAGCCCAATCATGTTGGTTGGCACTCACATAGTGCCGAAGATAGAGCTCCAATAATGCGTTCACTCTTTCCGTTTGCCCGTCCGTTTGGGGATGGAAACTCGTAGAGAAGTTCAAATTTGTCCCCATGATCTTGAACAACTCCGTCCAAAAGCGCCCCGTGAATCTAGGATCTCTATCGCTAACGATCACATGTGGCACTCCCCAATACTTCACCACTTTCTTAAAGAAAAGCCTAGCCGTATCGTCCGCTGTGACATCGGGTGGTGCGGCAATGAAAGTTCCATACTTCGAGAATCGGTCGACCACCACTATAATACTCCCGCATCCTTCCGACTTCGGCAAGCATGTGATAAAGTCCATGGAAACGCTCTCCCATGGTCCTTTGGGCGTCGGTAGAGGCTCCAACAGTCCTCCGGATTTCTTTTGCTCTATCTTGTCTTGTTGGCAAATAAGGCACGTTCGCACGAATGTCTCGACATCGTCCTCCATCCTTGGCCAATAATAAGTGCCTTCAACCAAAGCCAACGTCCTCTGGATCCCTGGATGACCGGCCCACCTCGAATCATGACACTCCTTTAAGATTGCACGCCTAAGATCACCCCACTTAGGTACGTAAAGCCGATCTCCTTTGGTGAACAACATGTCTCCTTTAAGCCAAAATCTCCGAGTCTTTCCTTCTCTTGCTAGGGCCACGAGTTTCTTGGCAAAAGGATCATGTTCCAATCCTTCCTTGATTCGGTCTTGGAGGAAGAATTGCGCTTGGGTGATTGCCGCAAACTCCGCCTTGCGACTCAATGCATCGGCTACCACATTAGCCTTCCCCGGCTTGTACTCCAAGTGATAGTCGAACTCGGTAAGGAAGTCTTGCCACCGAGCTTGCTTGGGACTTAACTTCTTTTGGGTTTGAAAATAACTCGTAGCAATGTTATCTGTTTTGATCACGAATCTCGAACCCAACAAATAATGCCTCCAAGTCCGCAGGCAATGCACAATTGCCGTCATCTCTTTCTCTTGCACGGTGTACTTCCTCTCCGTCTCATTTAACTTCCGGCTCTCGAATGCGATCGGGTGTCCTTCTTGCATTAGAACTCCTCCAATAGCAAAGTCCGACGCATACGTGTGCAACTCAAAAGGCATAGTCACGTCTGGTAGTCTCAACACCGGTTCTTCCATAACCGCCTTCTTCAAACTCTCGAACACCGCTTGGCACTTTTCGTCCCAACTCCAAGCTTTGTTCTTCTTCAATAGGTCCGTCATGGGAGATGCTATTGCAGAGTACCCCTTGATAAACCTTCGATAATAGTTCACCAAGCCAAGAAAAGATCGTAACTCCGTCACCTTGGTTGGCGGTTCCCATTCTTGGATAGCTTTTACCTTTGCACCGTCCATCATCAATCCACCGTCTTTGATCTTGTGTCCCAAGAACTCGACTTCGTCTTGGGCGAAAGAGCATTTCTCCAACTTCACATAAAGTTCATTGTCTCGCAACACTTGGAACACCTGTTTCAAATGCAAGACATGCTCCTCCAAGGTATGACTATAAACAACAATATCGTCCAAGTATACCACCACAAATTTATCAAGGAACGGGTGAAATAACTTGTTCATAAGGGTGCAAAATGTAGCGGGAGCATTTGTTAAGCCAAAGGGCATGACTAAGAATTCGTAAGAACCATACCTCATAACACACGTCGTCATGGCTTCGTCTCCCTCCGCTATCCGTACTTGGTAGTACCCCGATCTCAAGTCTAACTTGGAGAAGTATCTCGCCTTTCCGAGTTGATCGAACAAATCCGCAATGAGAGGAATCGGGTACTTGTTCTTGATCGTTACCTTATTAAGTTCCCGGTAGTCTATGCACATCCGCAAGGATCCATCCTTCTTCCTTTGAAATAGCACCGGCGCACCATATGGGGCTTTCGAGGGTCGAATATAGCCCGCATCCAAAAGATCCTTGAGTTGTTTACGCAACTCCTCCAACTCGGGTGGTGGCATTCGGTAAGGGGCTTTAGCAGGTGGCTTGGAACCCGGTTCCAACTCGATGGTGTGATCCACCTCCCTCTTAGGTGGTAGTTTCTTGGGCAGCTCCTTGGGCATCACGTCCTTGAACTCATCAAGTACCGGCTCGATCTCCTTCGATACCTCTACCTTGCCCAACTCGCCATCCGTTTCTAGTCTTGTTACCGCCAAATAGCAAGGCTCGCTCTTGTTGTACCCTTTCTTGAATTGCATGGCCGAGAGGGTCTTTGTTCCACACTTAGAATCCCGCTCCGTGCTAACCATGCAAGTCTTTCCACCATCTAGGATACATAAAGAATTAGCAAATGGCATAGGGAAAGCTCGTACCTTATCGAGGAATTCCAACCCAAGAACCACATCGAAATCATCCATCGGGACCACCGACAAGTCAATCGTCCCTTCCCATTCTCCAATCTTCGCCCGAACGTCCTTGGCCACTCCTTCCATTGGCTTGGCCTTCGAGTTTACCGGTTTAAACATTCCACTCCCTTTCGTAGCGCTAATCCTTAGCCGCTTGGCTTCATCAACCGACACGAAATTATGAGTGGCACCGGAATCTACTAAAGCACGTACCTTGATCCCATTGATGGTTGCTTCCACAAATTGCAATCCTTTCCCTACAACTTTCGGTACCTCCGTCTTGGCCTTGATTGCATTTAAGATCCTCATCGAGCTCATGCATCCGCCGTCACTTGGGCCTTCGTCTTCATGAACCATCATTCCGTTAAGGCTTGCTTTCTTAGGGAAATCTCGGGCTCTATGAGGTCCGTCACATATGAAGCATCCACCACTCTTGAAGGCCATCTTCACGTCTTTATTCTTTCTGGTTGGTGGTTTATGTGTATTATCGTGCTTTGCTTGAGCGACTTTCTCTCCCCCACCTTTCTCATGGTTCACCTTTCGATCCTTCGGCTTAGACGTTTCCCTCCTCGTACTAAAGTCGATCAAGGCCTCGGCATGGGCGATAGCCGTAGCAAGGTCTTGAACTCCACGTCTTTCTAACTCTATCTTAGCCCATCCTTGCAAACCATCGAGGAAATAAAAGAGAGATTCTTGGTCGGAAAGATCCGGAATCTCCAAGGTTAGTGTAGTAAATTCCTTAACATAATCCCGGATCGTTCCGGAATGCTTAAGTTTACGAAGCCGACTCTTTGCTTCATTCTTAGCATTCTCCGGATAAAATTGCTTCTTAAGTTCAGCAACAAAATCAGCCCAAGTATCGATAGTACACGTACCTCGTTCGATATCTCCATATCGAAGTCTCCACCATAACGCCGCGGTATCCTTCAAGTATCGGGTCGCAATCTTGATCTTGGTGTCATCATCCGTGATGTTGACACCCTCCAAGTATTGCTCCATCTCCCATAAGAAATCATCAACCGCCCTAGCTTCCCGCTTTCCCACGAACGGTGATGGTTTTGGAACATCAATCTTCGGAGCATTATGTTTAGCGTTGCCACCTCCGTTAACCATGGATCGCTTGCATAGCACTACATCGGCTTGCAAGTCTTCAATGGTCTTATGAATGTTGGAGATCTCGCCCATGAGCATCTCCTTTAAATCATGGATCTCGCGTTTAAAGTCGCCACTAAGAGTATTGAGGACGACCCTAAAGTCATCCTTCATGGTCGATAAGTCCGAGTCTAAACCTTCCAAGCCCTCAACTTGGGTATTCAACTCCGACACGGATGTCTCAACACCCGCTAATCTCTTATCCAAGCTCGACATAACGTCCTTAGACGCACCTCTCTTCTTTGGTTCTTGACGCTTGTCATCGCGACCTTGCCTCTCGTCAAAGACCGCACTTCCACTAGCACCAATCTTATCGGTCTCGTTTGCCATCGCCTTGAATCAACGCTCTCTCTGATACCACTTGTCACGGACTTGTCTCTACAAGGTCTCCCGTGCGGCACTTAGTCTCGACTAAGCTCAGCCTTGCTCGAATACTTAACGATGTATGCAATGAAGATAGTTTCTAAGAAAGGAACAAGTGGAATGAAAGGAAATGCTTTGTATTACTTAGAGCTTTACAAGAGAGCTTTACAAATGAGTTTCTATGGATGCCTTGAACAAATGAGGCCTCCCCCTATTTATACTACTTCTATGTACAAGTTCTACATGCTTCCATGAGAAGTCTAGAATCTCCATAAGGTTCTAGTCTTTCCAAGACATTCTAGAGCTTCCTACACTTTCTATCATCTTCCAAAGGGTTCCAAGATCTTCCAAGTTTATCCAAGAGAAATGTGGAATAATCCGGAATCCCAAACATCCTCGAAAAATGATCTAGTCAAATAGGCGGGTCGTGACATTATGTACACTTAAATTTGGCCCAAAACCAATAATTTCACATTTATTATGAAGATACTTAGTGGGTAAGTATCGTGTGTGCGGTGTCTTATTTTTAAAAGGAACGAGATGACTTCTCGTTTTTAAATTTTTGGTATTGGTATTTTGTCAGAAAATAATTGATTTGAATTTTCTGATGTAATAAATATTATTATAATAATTCGAAATTTTACTGGTTGTTATAGTCTACCCACCTTACAGGAGATCCGTCTCGGATCTCAGTTTACGTTACCCGATAGGGTGTCGGGAACGAGGTGATGGTATTTTGGAACAAGTTTTGAATTGTCCCTAGGTTGTTTCTAGGGTTTCCTCTTTGGGTATGGTTACCTAGGTGTTGTGCCAGGAGCACATCCTCTATCTTGGGAGTCTATGATTTTTCTGAGGCAGGTTCATTGGGTGAAAGTTCTAATTCTTGATGTTATAAGGTTTCACTGTTTTGTTAGTGTGGGCACTTCTAACTTCTCAAGGTTTTATCAAAATGTACCCATTGCTGGTGTTTCATGATTCTAAAGTATATAGGTTGATTCTTAAGGGGTGAAGGAACATTTGTTTTTGAATGTCTCTAAATGTTTGTACAAGTTTGACTAAGACCAGATTTCAAAATCGATAAGATGTAAAAAAATGACACATTTTTAAAATATTGTAAAACCGGTTCTAAATTATGGGGTGTACAGGAAAATTTTGCAAAACTTTTAGTGTTTCAGCATTTTGTCTCATTCTAACGAGGGATTTTGGAAAGTATTATTGTTGGATTCTAAAGAGGAATCCTCAAATTTGGAAAATATATTGTAGCAAGGATATGTAGCAGGATATAACCTTTACCCATAGCCACGGGTAGGGTTTAGTTGTCTAAGTTGGGTAAGGTTAGGGATTTAATAGTTGTTGAACCTCATGGTTATCTATGGTTTTAGGCAGAGGTGTAGGATACATCCTAAGGTCAGGCTTAGCTATCAAGGAGGACATTGATCATTTCTGTTTATGGGGTATTAACTTAAAACACATTTCAAGGAAATAAGTAACCAATAGAGTGGTTCTGGGATACTTTTCAAAGTATTAAGGAACACTTTATTTTGGTAAGGTATGGGTAGAATTGTAGTTTACTTTATGGTGTAATGGTAAGGTGGTAATTTGGTTTGTAGAATGATTCATGAAGTGATTCATGAAGTATAATGGTTTGAGGGATAATCGGAAATAGTTTGTATGGCAACTCTTTTATTTCGTTTGTAGGAGGGTAACAAGGTAGGCACTGTTACTCTTAAGAGGTAGGTGGAGCTTCTAGTTATTTAATTCTCAGGGTAGGGCGTAAAGTTTTCAAGTTTCTGTGGGATTATCGGTCCTTTATCATGCCCTTCTAGATTTTGCCAGAGGTTTATTGTATCTTTCTCATTGGTGCTATTAGAAGGTTGCTCCTAAAATTGTTTGATTTGTCCACGAAATGTAAGGTTGGGGTAGGAGTGACTATAACATAACCCGATTGTGATATGGAATTATAAAGTTTATGATTAAGAAGTAGGATGACGCCAGTGAGTGGCTTATGATTAAGGAATATTGTGATGCCAGTGAGTGGCTTATGATAGGGTGATGCTAGTGAGTGGTTTATGACTAAGGGATAGGGTGATGCCAATGAGTGGTTTATGACTAAGGAATGTCAGTGAGTGGCTTGTGATCAGGGAATGCCAATGAGTGGCTTGTGATTAAGGAATGCCAGTGAGTGGCTTGTGATTAAGGAATGCCAGTGAGTGGCTTGTGATTAAGGAATAGTGTGACGCCAATGTGTGGCTTTAGTGTAACGCCAATGTGTGGCTTATTAAAATGTTACATGTTTATTAAAATATTATCATTTTGTCACTGGACATAAAGCTATTATAACTATCCTAAGTACTGCAAAATTCACCTCTGAGTCGGACATAGGTGATCAGGCTATGTCCCACTGTCCCTGGTTGAATATAGGTGATCAGTCTATATTCACCCGGGGTTCAATGAATTTTGAAATACTTAGCTTAGTTACGCTAGTAATATGTCACAATACTTTTAAAGGTTGTCTTGAAGGATTAGAACAATTATTCTCTTTATGTGATGGAAAGGTGTAGTGTTGTGATACATATGTATACGTATAGGGAAAATAATTATAACCTATAATGAAATTAGGTGAGCAGTGATAAAACATGTATCTTATCAAGTATGATCTCAACAGGATCATAAGTGAGGCATCAGCTTGGCAGGCAGGCACGTGTCGGTCATAGGGTTAAGTTTTTGTAAAAGTGGTTATAGTCTAGGTTTTAAAATATACTCAGTTCTCTATAACCCTGGCTCTGATACCAATCTGTAACACCCCCAAAATGGCTCAGCGGAAGCATACAAGTATTGGGGTGCTACTAAATTGATATCACAACATAAGCATAGAACAACTGATATTCAAAAATAAACTTTTATTCATTTCTTAAAAATAATGTTTACATTTTTGATTTGCTGCGGAAAATGGCCCATTATAAACAAGTGGTCCCAATACATAAATCAGAGTCGTCTATGACCATGCCATGCATTTGCCTTGCGCCTCCAAAGATAAGCTATCACCTCAAAACCTAAAGATACATGCTAAAAGGGGTCAGCTTACGCTGGTGAGTTCATAGGTTTATTTAAAAAGGGATTTCAGTACACTGTTTCAAATTTGGTTTTTGATGATCATTACGTCTTGTATAATGTCATAAAGTTTATGATTTCAATTCATAAAAGGATTTCATAAAAGAGATTTCATTAGTGGACCATAAATAGGGTATATGTACATTACAACGAATATAATGTCATATATTGAATCTATTACGCTAGCACTATGTTCATGCAACCGAAGCTACGACAGTTTCTGTATGCACAAGGAAGTCATACAATTAAGGAGCCCATGGCGAGTGTTTATCCCAATACACTCGGTCCCGACATGCTATATGTTTCGCCTTGACCCAAGCGGGGTCAACCGAACAGGGGAGTCACCCCCAATAGATCTATTTATAACATTCGCGCTTCCTAGCTGGAATTGACGGTTCATGAAAAGGGCAATTTGGGATCTAAAGTCTTAGGCTAAGCTGCGTAATATTCTAAGTCAAACATTTTGGTATGGTCCATAAAACATTAATGTAGAATGTATCTTAAAACATATCTATCAAAGGCATAGTATGCATGGAAATGTACCATTTAAATCATTTAAGTAAAATGAGCATGTATCTTCCCCCAAAAGAAGTATAAAACAGATTAAAAGTAGGAGCTATGAAACTCACCTTGGTAATGTGCAATATGAAGTCTAAGGGGAATTAGATCAAGGAGTGATAGTGCACGGCTCCGACACGAAACCTAATTAATACGACAATTTAGTCTTTATGTTTAAGACTCGATAAAGTTTAACTAACTTTATAGATTTTGAATGTTTTTGTTGTTGTTGTGGTATCATTTACCTTAGAACAATTTACAAAGATTTGGATGGATCTCGGCTTATGAGGGTATGACATGGAAAGAAGTCTTGAAGAAGGAATTACGACTTTGGTTTAATGGTGACCAAAAGATGATGCACGGAAGAATAGTATTCTTGTAATAAGACGTTGTCAATGTAAATGAAAAAGATATATATATATTAAATGTATATATATATATAGAACATTTAGCATAAATCCATTATAAAGGAATTTGAGTCTTAATTCAGTTCAGGTGTAAATTGCATTAGTAAAATACATTGTAGGGTTTTAATAATTATAGTTCACATATCAATATGTTTCAAAAGTTGTATATATCATTGACAAATAAATACGTATTACAATATAGGTTTTTAAGTAATATATTTCGTTTATTAGTCGTAGAATAGTTTGTTGAAAAATTAGTATGACTCGTGTAAAATCCTTCTATTTAATTGGCTTTGTCAAAAATTGATATAATTGAGTTTTATATCCGGTTCTCATCAAGTGTCTATATATATATATATATATATATATATATATATATATATATATATATATATATATATATATATATATATATATATTTACAAGTTTATATAAAATTTACAATTCGAGATAAGTATAATCACTTGTTTTTATAATTTCATTTCCAATTGATAACTTGTGTTATTCATTAACATTGACGTGGGTAGTATGATGATTTGCTTATAGAAATGGTCGCGTTGCGACAGAATTGGAGTGGATTCGAACCAGTTGTATTGAAGCGAGAAGTGCTCGAGTCTACTAAGTGTACTATATGGACAGATTGAAACTGAATGGCTATTCCCAGTACTGGGCCTCGCAGCCCATACTGCTAACCCATCTTGAATAAACCAATTAGAATTTTAGTGGGATATGGGCTTGAGGCCCAAACGTAACATATGCTCAAGCAATGCAGGGAGTTTTGAATATATTTGGACATGGTTTTTTTCACGATGGGGGAAACATTAAAACACAAACATGAGACAGGAATTAAGGCCTTTACGAGTCTTTCTCGGGGTCTAACGGTACTTGAAATAACTACACTCGCGGGGTGTCTTTTGATGACTCGAAGCACATATAAACATAAGTACTCTTTGGTGGCTTGAAATGAATATCACATGAGACTCTCGCGAGTCTATAAGCAAGGAGAGAAAGGCTAGAAAACAATCGATATCAAGAGGGGAAAATAGGCCGTGTGGGCCGAAGACCAAGTGAAATTATAAGTCAAAATTTACACAAGTTGGGGAAATAACTAAGATGAGTAGCAGTTTCACTTAAGGTTAATGTGAACAGACACCCCTTGGTGTTACTGTCCAATTGAGGCCACAAAGATGATGACGCGTCTCGGCGTGAATTCCTGGAAACCAACCGTGACCAACAAGCTAACACATTCGTCCATTTTACATACAGAAAAGGAGTAAAACTGAAACAAGAGTGCACTATCAAATCTAATTTACTATCGATCCGATTCTTGTTTTAGTTATATAGAAACAAGACTTGGGCTTAATCGGATACTACCCGATTTGAGTTCACAATTCGACAACTCTTGTGGTGTACGAGCCACAGTAAGTCAAACCAAACAAACACTTTGAGTCTATATCCTTTGACAACCGAATGACATTGACTAAACCAAAGGAATGAGTGAAAAGTGAGCCGGATACGGTATCAAATGAATAAACCGAGATAAGTACTCTAGTAACTAAGTCTAATAGCACGATCATGAGCCAAGATTTAAGGAGTCAAATTTAAAATAGTTTTGTTTCCTCTTCTTGGTTTTCGAGAGTAAACAACAACAACAATATGTAAAAGAACATTATTTTTATTTCCACATTAACATAGTCAATTTAATCAACACTAAAGTGAAACAATATCACTTCCATTTGGTACAAATAAGAATGTTTATAAATTCTCATTGGGCAATGAAATTACAAACTCAATAGATTCAAAAGATGAAAGTTTTATATTCTTACACTTAACCAGGTGGGTTGGATAGATGATCACCGAAACCAAGGAGCTCAATTGGAGGGGACTCGAGTTGAACTGGAATAATTAACCCCTGTAGTAGCTTCGTTACGCATCCAAGGATGAAACCCCTCAATCAATTTCGAAAAGCCCCTTGATTGGCTAAACCCTAATTTTTGAATGATGAAGAAACTATGATCAATTTGCTCTAATTATAGAGGGGGTTAAGGAAAGGATAGCTCTAGCTCTTCTTGACCTCAATTGGTAGGTGCTTCCCTATATCATCATGCGTCTCTTTCTCCATAGCCATGCTTTATGGATTCTTGTGATGGCTAGAATGATAGGCGACGGTTTTGGCATGTGGGAAATGATACTTTGTGGTTGACCTTAGAAAGGGGTTCAAAGCACCCATATTGGTGTTTGTCTTCTGCGTATTGTGTTTTGGAAAGGGAGGGTAAAGCAGAAAAGAGAAAGGTGAAAGGGATGGGATGAGGGCTAGAGTTACGATAAATTGTAGTTTTGTTTTGTCTTATTATTAGATACAGTATAATCTGTACTCCGTGTTTTGTCGACTCCTCGAGTAAACGCACCTTACCGGTACCCGAAAAATATAGAAATTTTATTTTTGGAAACGATTTCTTAAACGTAATAATATGACATTATTATTTCATTGAAATTTGAGTATAAATGTTTGCCGTTATTTAATTGGTGTCGGTATGCGTGCAGTGCCGTGACTTTCTAAATTCACGAGATAACTTCTCGTTTTCTTTCGTAAATTATCATTGAATGTTAAAATGTGTATATTTCACTTATATAAGTATTTATTTTTTAGTTTTGTATGATACTGAACCTGCAGTATGCGGAATAACTTCCCATAATGAGGGTTTAAGCTTATGTACACTTAAATTTGGCCCAAAACCAATAATTTTACATTTATTATGAAGATACTTAGTGGGTAAGTATCGTGTGTGCGGTGTCTTATTTTTAAAAGGAACGAGATGATTTCTCGTTTTTAAATTTTTGGTATTGGTATTTGATAAGGTTTTAAAAGGTACCATTTTGAGGGGTCGTTTAAGTCCTTATTTGATCACTTTTGTATCCGTTATTGCTTAATATCGTTCCTTTTCACTTTTTAGGTCTCTTGAAGGCAAAATGCTGGAATGGCACTTATTTGGACGAAAAGGCGCGAATATACGAAGAAAATGGCCAAAGTCAGAATCGAGACACTCAAAGCTGCTGAAAACAGAAGGCGACGGCGTCAGGTGTTAATTGCGACGCCGTCGGAGGATTTTTGTGACGATACAGAAGCCAAAAACTCTATTTTCAAGTGACGACGTCGGGCTTTAAAAGAGTAGGCCGTTGCTACTCAGACGGCCTAGATGCAACGCAGACGACGTCAGAAGCTGAAGAGGACGGCGTCACAGACATAAGGTGACGCCGTCGCAAGGTTAACGTGGCCAAGACGAAACCCTAATGACGGCGACACGACGGCGTCACAAAACATAAGGTGACGCCTTCGCATATGTAATATTATATATAGAATCCGAATTTTTTAGTTTTAGGAGAGTCTAGTGTGGAGTAAAAACCTAAAACCGAACCAAGGGTGTCTTGTACAATATTTTAGGGTTCCAAACCCTATCTTACATCAAGATAAGTATTTACTTTATCAATTTAATTATGTCTTTGATTATTTGTGTGTATGCTTGCATGTTCTCCATGTCCGGCTAATTTATTTGTGTGTTTGCTTAGGAAGTATGAAACTTAATTATTGAATATTGATTGGTTGTTTCTTATCTTAGTTGATTAATGATCTAGTAATGCGATAGGTCATTCGTTGTGTACTTAATGCTTGATTCATCTTTGTGAACCTTAGAATATAATTACCTGAGTAGTTGTAAGCTAAACCATCCAAAGAGTGCCTTAGAGTAAGAGTTTATTATCCCTAGTGGGTTTTGTAGACGAGACCCTTTGGTAAGTTCAAAGAGTTAGGGAGAAACGCATACCCTACAACTTTAGACACACAACGCGACTAAGAATAAGGACGTGACAAATCAACCATCAATAGGAGATAATTAAGGAGTAGTAAAACCTAAGTAAACACATCTTTAAACTATCATACGAGCACACATTAATTAGACATAGACTACCACCACCTTAGTTTAGATAACTAGATAATAGTAGAGTAATCGGTAGAAATACCAACCCCCCAAATCCAATACCCGAGATTCGTACCTTTCAATTTCCTAAAAAAACATAAAAAGATAAAAAATAATCTTCCTCAACCTTAACCTTAGCGTAGTAACTTCTCACTAGCATTCCTATTCCACTAGAGAACGATATCAATACCCGTGGCTTACCCTAATTACTACACTACAACGATTAGGTTCACTGCCTAGGGTGTTATAAAACTTGCTCGAAGAAAAGGAAGTTTCCTTGACCCCGAACGACGCGTGTAGCGTTATCAAGTTTTTGGCGCCGCTGCCGGGGAATAGAATAGCTAGTTAGCAGTCCACCTCGTTTAGGTCTACTTACAAGATTCCTATCAAGTGAGATTTTTTCTTTTTTATTAGCTTCCTTGTAGTCTATCCCCCTTCTTTGTGTTTGTGTTCGTAAAACCATTTTCATTTGTCACTATGGCAAGTGAAGTAGCATTTGAATCATTAACAAATGAGGAACAATTGAATTTCGCAAGTTGGTTTGGTTTTTATTGTTCTAATGAATTTGTGAGTGAACTTAGAGATATCCAAAAGAAGAAGGGTGTAAGATTGGATGGATTTGATATATTTTATGTTTGTGTGGCTTCTATTCAACGATCGTTGTCAAGATCAACTCCTTTTAGTGACAGCATCTTTAGAATTTTTCAGAAAAACCTCCTATGCATAAACCTTCAGTTGTTACAACTTGAGGAAATGGATAAGAAGGATTTATCTAACCTTAGGAATCATGATCAAAAAGACCTAGTTTTTAAGAACATGAAACCTAAACCCAAACAATATTGTGAGATGGTTGAAGCTAAAATACCTAGTTGCATGTGTGGGATAGATTTCAAACATTTAGGAGATCTAGATATAATGGAGAAAAAGGTGGAAACTCCAAGCCCACAAGCCCTACCATCACTTGAGGAACACACATCACCTATAACTTACCCGGAAGAAGTAGAAGAGACTATAGGAGCCCCGATTGATAGAGAACCTTTGGACCAAACGCCACTAGAGAATGTAGGTTTAGATGCTTGTTGTCATGACCTCTCTCTTAGTCCTAGGGAAGTTCCTAATTTTGATGAACCGGAGCCTCAACCAAAAACCTTACCCAATGTTCCGTCTTTAGATGTGAATCTTGGAATTGAATTAGGCCCCAATCCACCCATCAAAATAGATAGTTCGGGTAGTTGCTTGATAAAGGTGGTAGATTCTAGGCCATGTAGAGTGGAAGCTAATATAGGAGTAACCCATGACCTTACACACTTATATCACCCATTCATGGTTAATAACAAGAAACATTATGGGTTTAAACCGGGTTTATTAGGTCAAGATGGATCCTTAACTAAGAATCTTTTGAAGTTGATAGAAGATGATCCATTTTTAGGAGAGAGATTTGATTCACCCGCTACACCAATTGAATTAGGTAAGGTTATAATGAATGGAGCACACTCTTTTGAGCACATAAATCACCCATCACCCTCTCCTCACGTAGCAAATTTCCACCCTAAGGGTGTGTATCGCTACTATCACCCGCACTTAAACTTAAGTGTAGGGAAAACCTCCCCTTTATCCGGTAAATAAGGGTAGAGTCAGGCTCGTGACTCGAACAAAAACAAGCGCTTCTTGGGAGGCAACCCATGTGTATTTGTTTTTCATTTTCATTTGTGTGTCGTATATCTTTTATTAATTGTTTATTCTCATGTTTGAATTTGTAAAAATGCTTTATTTTGTCTTTAACCTCGTCTTAATTACATATGAAGGTATTTTACATAAGGGATAAGTGTAGGGAGGATTACACACGTTTTCAAAAGAAACGTGAACATGAGAATAACAATTAACTAAAAGATATTTATGTTTGTTTGTTCGAGTCAAATGCTTGTATCGAGTCATAATGGATGTTTTTTTTTTACAGAATTTTTTCCAGATTCTAAAGATGTAAAATTTTCTAGAATTTTTTTTTTCAGAAAATCGCAGAACAGTTTTTGTCAGGATAACCTGACGGCGTCAGGATTGCAACCTGACGGCGTCAGGAAGGAGTAAAAACATCAGATCACTTTTTCTCGTTTTCTGAGCTACTTATAAATTTTTGGAATTTTTCAGGTCTTAATTTTCTTAGAAATTCTGTAAACATCCATTCCACAAGCATTATTTCCTAGTTTAAATCGAGTCTTATATATTTTATTACCGCCGATTTTACGCGAAGGTTTCGTTTGTTTTGTTCAAGTGTGCATGTTTAGTTTGTCAAGAAGAAGTTACACAAGATTGGAAGGAGCTTTTCACGCAATAATTCTTCTTGGAAAGGATTTAACCACCACTTTACACGGATCCTACCGAGCTAATCAGGGGAATATTAGTTTCTTTCGTTTTTGATTACCTTCTTTTATCATAACTTTGATACTTTCGGGGAACATTAGGGACAATGTTCAGTTTAAGTGTAGGGAGGGAAAATAAAACGGGAACTTTGAAACTATGCTTATCCTTGATTATTTGCTTTGTCCAATTGTGATTGTGGTTAGGGTAATTTTGGCACCAAATTTAAAATTTTTCATGACATATAGGAGTGGGCCATTAGTCTTAAAAAAAGCGTCTCACGGATAGGAAGTTGCATGACTAGCACAAAAACCCTTTACCACCCAAATTCCACCCAAAATGTGAGGATCGCCCTTAGATTAGTAGGAATTAAAAGCATTCATCTTCAATGCTTGGAGTGTGAACTGGTAGTATATTAGATTCTAGAACTTGTTTTGTGATGCATTCCGAGATCGCAAGTGAGACTACACTTGTGTAGTTAGGAATAAATAAATGATAAGAGGCATTAGGATAACCCTTGTTTGATACCCGTAATATAATTACTTCTTCCACATCGGTTGAGTAATTCCCCCACACCCTTTGCGTTGTACTCATCTTTAGTACACGATACCCCTAGTTAACCCCTCAGAGCCTATCCTTTTCGCGGTTCTCGTGATGTTTTAGTTTTTCCGGAATATCAATGAAGAGCATTGTTTACACCCCACCCCCAAATATACACCCAAATCGCCTTAGCCTACCCCTTATGCACTCACTTTTAGTGCAAATGTTTATTATCACCCTAAACCCTTAGTTCAATTATCTGGTTGCTTGCATGAGTTATTAAGTCGAGTCATATCCTTTGTATACAGTTTTGGGACGATTGGGATTCATGGGAAAAGTTAAAGTTTATGAAATGACGGGAAGGGAACGTTAAATTCAAATTCCCTTTGTTTGCGTAATAATGTACCCCAAGTGTTTTGATCTTTTCAATTCGGGTCAAATTAGTGATATAGTAATAAAAACTCAAGTGTAGGGATGTGCCATAAATCCCTATCATTTTGATGTTACCGTAGGGGATGGTAGAGTAAAAGTGTATGAAAAAAAAAATCGAAAAAAAAATAGAAAAAGAGAAAAAGAAAAAATAGAGTGTAAAAAAAAAAAAATAAAAAAAAAAAAAAAAAAAAAAAAAAAAAACATACGGGCTACCATCCTACATCTATCCTTTAAATTTATGTTTGTTTATTTCCGTTACCTAGAGTTTAAGAGTGTCGAGTCTTGGCTTAGCAACGATATTCTTCATATGCATTTAACATAGAGATTTTTGACTTGCCACCACTAAATAGCCTATCCCACCAAACCCTTGTTTCCCTACCATAAGCCTAACATTACAACCCTTTAAAAGACCTCTTTGATAGTCTTTCCTAGGTGCTTACGCCAAAGCGATGGAGGTTTGATCTATTCTCAAGCCTATGGTAATCTATGTACTAGGACCGGTTAATGAGTGTTTATCTTCCATTTCCTATTTGTTATATTTCATATATACACCCGAGAGAGATGTGAGTATCCAAACACCCCATGTGAGGTGCGAGTATGTAATTTCCGTGCTTGTTATGACTTTTGCGGGGCTTATATGTGTTGTGGACCGTTTTGAATCAATGCTTCATGACCCCTAACTTATAAATTAATTGGCTAAAAACACATTTGCTTGAGGACAAGCAAATAACAAGTGTAGGGATATTTGATAAGGTTTTAAAAGGTACCATTTTGAGGGGTCGTTTAAGTCCTTATTTGATCACTTTTGTATCCGTTATTGCTTAATATCGTTCCTTTTCACTTTTTAGGTCTCTTGAAGGCAAAATGCTGGAATGGCACTTATTTGGACGAAAAGGCGCGAATATACGAAGAAAATGGCCAAAGTCAGAATCGAGACACTCAAAGCTGCTGAAAACAGAAGGCGACGGCGTCAGGTGTTAATTGCGACACCGTCGGAGGATTTTTGTGACGATACAGAAGCCAAAAACTCTATTTTCAAGTGACGACGTCGGGCTTTAAAAGAGTAGGCCGTTGCTACTCAGACGGCCTAGATGCAACCCAGACGACGTCAGAAGCTGAAGAGGACGGCGTCACAGACATAAGGTGACGCCGTCGCAAGGTTAACGTGGCCAAGACGAAACCCTAATGACGGCGACACGACGGCGTCACAAAACATAAGGTGATGCCTTCGCATATGTAATATTATATATAGAATCCGAATTTTTTAGTTTTAGGAGAGTCTAGTGTGGAGTAAAAACCTAAAACCGAACCAAGGGTGTCTTGTACAATATTTTAGGGTTTCAAACCCTATCTTACATCAAGATAAGTATTTACTTTATCAATTTAATTATGTCTTTGATTATTTGTGTGTATGCTTGCATGTTCTCCATGTCCGGCTAATTTATTTGTGTGTTTGCTTAGGAAGTATGAAACTTAATTATTGAATATTGATTGGTTGTTTCTTATCTTAGTTGATTAATGATCTAGTAATGCGATAGGTCATTCGTTGTGTACTTAATGCTTGATTCATCTTTGTGAACCTTAGAATATAATTACCTGAGTAGTTGTAAGCTAAACCATCCAAAGAGTGCCTTAGAGTAAGAGTTTATTATCCCTAGTGGGTTTTGTAGACGAGACCCTTTGGTAAGTTCAAAGAGTTAGGGAGAAACGCATACCCTACAACTTTAGACACACAACGCGACTAAGAATAAGGACGTGACAAATCAACCATCAATAGGAGATAATTAAGGAGTAGTAAAACCTAAGTAAACACATCTTTAAACTATCATACGAGCACACATTAATTAGACATAGACTACCACCACCTTAGTTTAGATAATTAGATAATAGTAGAGTAATCGGTAGAAATACCAACCCCCCAAATCCAATACCCGAGATTCGTACCTTTCAATTTCCTAAAAAAACATAAAAAGATAAAAAATAATCTTCCTCAACCTTAACCTTAGCGTAGTAACTTCTCACTAGCATTCCTATTCCGCTAGAGAACGATATCAATACCCGTGGCTTACCCTAATTACTACACTACAACGATTAGGTTCACTGCCTAGGGTGTTATAAAACTTGCTCGAAGAAAAGGAAGTTTCCTTGACCCCGAACGACGCGTGTAGCGTTATCAGTATTTTGTCAGAAAATAATTGATTTAAATTTTCTGATGTAATAAATATCATTATAATAATCTGAAATTTTACGGGTTGTTATAGTATCTGATCAGGCGTTATTGGGTGACCCTTGGAACCCAACTCTATTTTTAGGGCATGAATTGTGAACTTATGAAACTGTTCTTCTTGCCTCCAGAATGGTAGCAACAAGACGAAACTCGCTTAGGAACAACCGAGCAGCTCCTACTGCTGTTGTTGCCCCTGGTCGTCGAGTTCGTCGTCCGGCCCCGACCACACCACATGTTGAGAACCCGAACACTGATAACCCAGCTGTAGAAAACCCGAATGTGAATGACCGTGCTAAGAATGGTCCTGTTCCACAAAACACTCCACCTGTGAACCCAGCCCACATTGACCAGCTAGTGTCGTAACGTGTCGCTGAACTGCTAGCTGAGGCTAATCTCTCTAACCCCTCTAGTGGAACCCCAATGTTGAATCGAACTCAAGGTTGTACCTACAAAGAGGAACTGAGGGAGTAGTTTACCTGACTAGGTGGTTGGAGAAAACTGAATCTGTGTTTGCTGTGAGTAACTGTGATGAGGATTGTAAGGTTAAGTATGCAACCTTTACCCTGAAGGACGAGGCGTTGACCTGGTGGAACAACTACCACAGATCAGTAGGAATTGATGTAGCTTATAGTATGACTTAGACTCAGTTTAAGGCTCTCCTGATTAAGACTTACTGTCCTAGGAATGAAGTTAAGAAGTTAGAGAGTGAGTTCTGGAACCATAAGGTTAAGGGTACTGACATGGCGACTTATACTCGTCGTTTCCAAGAGTTATCATTGCTTTGCCCTGAAATGGTTCGCACCGAAGAACTTAAGATTGAAAGGTATACTGATGGATTACCTTTGGCTACTCGAAATGATGTCATCGCTGCCAAGCCAGCTAATTTGCAAGAGGCAATTGTTGTGGCTCAGCGTTTGATGGACTCTTATGTGCTAGAAGTAGGAGACAAGAGTAAGAATGATAGGAGTGATAAGAGGAAGAAGAACGAAGTTGCAAAAGGGAATGGCGACAAACGGCAAGAGACAGCCAGAGTGTTTGCCATAAGAAATGGAGGTAGGAAAGATTATGAAGGTAGTAAGCCTGTGTGTGGTCGTTGTAACCGAAACCACCATGGTCTGTGTCCGAATGTGTGTAGGAAGTGCTCTAAGGTAGGACACATAGCCAAAGACTGTAGGTCTCGTCCACTTGCTGCAGCTCAAACTGCACAAGGAGCGGACTCGAAGGCTACTGTCACCTGTTTTGGATGTGAAAAGAAGGGACACTTTAAGAATGAGTGCCGAGAGCCGTGGATGAGAGGAAATCCCGGTAACGTAGGAGGATTTGCTAACCGAGGTGTAGGATGTAATGGCTTAAACCCTGTGAAGCGTGAGGTTGTGGAAAACCAGGGAAGCCATGGTGCTAGGAATCAGCAGAGAGACATGGGAACAGCGCGTGTTTACGCTATTTGGAAGGAAGCTGGTGAGGACCCTAACGTAGTTACGGTTATGTTCCTTTTCAATAATTTCTATGCTTCCATACTGTTTGATACCGGTGCGGATATGAGTTTCGTATCCACCAATTTTATGCCATTACTAGGAATCTCCCAAACACCTCTAGGGTTTAGTTACGATGTGGAATTAGCAAATGGGAATAGAGAGAAGATAGACACCATAGTCCGAGGTTGTACCTTAAGTTTCCTAGACCACCCGTTTAGTATAGACCTATTGCCAGTTACCTTAGGAAGTTTTGACGTTATTATCGGAATGGATTGGTTGTCGAAGAACGGCGCACATATCATTTGTGATGAGAAGATTGTGCGTTTACCGTATGGCGGAAAAGTTCTGAGCATACAAGGAGATCGGAGCGACTGTGGAAGCCCTTCCCGGTTGAGCATCATCTCTTGTATTAAGGCCCAGAAGTACATCGATAGAGGAGGTTGTCTTTTCTTGGCTCGAATTTCTGAAAAGAAAAGTGAGGAGAAGAGTGAAAGACACCTTAACGATGTATCCGTTGTTAGAGAATTTCCGGATGTGTTTCCCGACGATCTGCCAGGGATTCCGCCTGTCCGACAAGTGGAATTCCAAATAGAGTTGATACCCGATGCAGCACCCGTAGCCCGGGCACCTTATCGACTTGCTCCAAGAGAATTGGAGGAATTGTCTAAGCAGTTGGCAGAGTTGTCAGAGAAGGGATTCATTCGACCAAGTTCGTCACCGTGGGGAGCACCAGTGTTGTTTGTGAAGAAGAAGGATGCATCGTTTCGGATGTGTATTGATTATAGGGAGTTGAATAAGTTGACAGTGAAGAACCGATATCCGTTACCTAGAATAGATGACCTATTCAACCAACTACAAGGAGCTAGTGTCTTTTCTAAGATCGATTTACGATCTGGTTATCACCAGCTTAGAGTTCGAGAGGAGGATATCCCTAAGACGGCGTTTAGAACTCGTTATGGACACTATGAACTCCAAGTGATGTCGTTTGGTTTGACCAACGCACCAGCGGTTCTCATGGATCTCATGAACCGAGTGTGTAAGCCATACCTGGATAAGTTTGTGATAGTATTCATAGACGACATCTTGATATACTCTAAGAATAGTGAGGAGCACGGAGAGCATTTGAGGCTCATTTTAGGATTGCTGAGAGAGGAGAAGTTGTATGCCAAATTCTCTAAGTGTGACTTTTGGATTCCGTCTGTGAAATTCTTAGGTCACGTGATAGATAGTCGAGGTGTTCATGTTGACCCAGCTAAGATTAAGGCCATTAAGGAATGGGCAGCTCCTAAGAACCCGTCAGAAATCCGACAGTTTCTAGGGTTAGCAGGCTATTATATGAGATTCATTGAGGGATTTTCTAGGATAGCTAAGTCGCTGACCAAACTAACTCAGAAGGATGTTAAGTATGAGTGGGGAGAAAAGGAAGAAGAAGCATTCCAACTTCTGAAGGAGAAGTTGTGTAGTGTGCCCATCCTAGCTTTGCCTGAAGGAAGCAAAGACATTGTAGTGTACTGCGACGCTTCGCATAAAGGCTTAGGTGCTATTTTGATGTAATGTGACAAGGTGATTTCTTATGCATCCCGACAACTTAAGAAGCATGAGAAAAACTACACCACCCATGACCTTGAGTTAGCTGCTGTAGTGTTTGCTCTTAGGATTTGGAGACATTATCTGTATGGAACCAAGTGTGTAGTATTTACCGACCATAAGAGTTTGAAGCATATCTTAGATCAGAAGGAACTGAACATGAGACAACGTCGTTGGTTGGAATTGCTTAGTGATTATGACTGTGAGATTCGTTATCATCCTGGTAAAGATAACGTTGTAGCTGATGCACTTAGTCGTAAGGAGGACATTCCACCCCTACTCGTTCGATCCTTAGGGAATACCATTGTTTCGCCCTTACCGTCTCAAATTTTAGCCGCCCAAAGAAGGGGCATTGACGGAAGAGAACCGTCCTTATGAGAATCTTCCTGGAATGGTAGAAAGTGAAAACGGCTTCTTGAAGCGTTCTGACGAAACATTATGCTTCAAAGACGGAAGCTGGATACCATTTCATGGTGGAATCCGTGAGTTGATTATGCACGAGTCGCATAAATCAAAATACTCTATTCATCCCGGAGCTGATAAGATGTATCAGGATCTTAAGAAACTTTATTGGTGGCCTAATATGAAAGCCGATATAGCTCAGTATGTCAGTTAGTGCCTGACTTGTTCTAAAGTTAAGGCCGAGCATCAGAAACCATCAGGACTTTTAGTTCAACCCGAACTCCCGGAATGGAAATGGGAGCGAATAACCATGGACTTTATCACTAAATTACTGAGAACAGTTAGCGGCAATGACGCTATCTGGGTAATCGTTGATCGTTTAACTAAGTCTGCTCACTTCTTAGCTATTAGTGAAACTGATAGTCTTGATAAGCTTGCTCGACTGTATCTTAAGGAGATAGTATCGCGTCATGGAGTACCGATATCTATCATTTCCGATAGGGATAGTCGTTTTACATCCCACTTTTGGAGATCGTTAAAGATAGCATTAGGAACGAATTTGGATATGAGTACTACTTACCATCCAAAGACCGATGGTCAATGCGAGAGAACTATTCAGACTTTAGAGGACATGCTTAGAGCATGTGTCATTGATTTCGGTAAAGGCTGGGAGAGACACCTCCCTTTGGCCGAATTCTCTTACAACAATAGTTATTACTCTAGCATTAAGGCCGCCCCATTCGAGGCACTGTATGGCCAAAAATGTCGTTCTCCTGTTTGTTCGGTTGAAGTTGGCGAGAGTCAACTTACAGGTCCCGAACTTGTCTTAGAAACCACTGAGAAGATAGTTCAGATTCGTAATCGGTTTCAAACCGCTCGTGACAGACAAAAGAGTTATGCTGATAAGAGACGTAAACCTTTAAAATTTCAGGTTGGAGATCGTGTTATGTTGAAAGTTTCTCCTTGGAAAGGAGTGATTCATTTTGGAAAGCATGGAAAACTCAATCCCCGATATATTGGTCCCTTTCCAATCCTGGAAAGAATCGGACCGGTAGCATACCGTCTGGAGCTACCATCGGAACTGAGTAGTGTACACAATGTCTTTCATGTTAGTAATCTTAATAAATGTCTTTCGGAGGAAAAAATAGTGGTGCTTTAAGAGATATTCGTATTGATGAGAAATTGAATTTTGTTGAGGAACCTATTGAGATTATGGATCGTGAGATTAAGAGGCTGAAGAATAGCCGTATTCCGATTGTTAAAGTTCGTTGGAACTCCCGGCATGGACCGGAGTTCACATGGGAACGTGAGGACATTTTCCGTAGGAAGTATCCTAAACTGTTTATGACATCAAGCAACTCGGAGTGAAACCCGGGACGGGTTTCTTCTGAGGCTGGGAGGCTGTGACAACTGGCAAATTTAGGGAGTCTATTTTAGGTAACCGCATTACGTTAAACTAAACCGAGCTTTTGCCTTTATCACTATTTTATAAACCATGACTTGATTTTATATCGTCTATTGGTTTTTATGATCTATTTCATTATTAAATGAATTATCGTATGAGTTTTAACTCTATTTGGTAGGCATTATTCGATTCGGCGCTATAAAAACCTATAAACAAGAAAGATTGTAATTTTTAGACCGTAACTTGAAAATTGACAAATAAATAGTCAAAACTCGTGGAAAAATGTAAATAACGATGTTAGAAAGTTGAATGAACGTCATGGGACACTCGGGGGACAATTTATGAGCTCGAGAACGGGTAAACGGGATAGTTACGAAAAATTACAACCCGACCCCTCCCCTTTTCTCTTGAAGCCGACGCCCCCTAGCCTCCTCCTAAAATAATTATTTTGAGTTCCCTAGTGGCCTAGTATAAATACCCACCCAAATCCTCATTTCACCTCATTTGTTTCTCTCTCTAAAACACATATACTAGTGCTTTCTCTCTCTAACCTCACTAAAAACCCTAAACCACCACCACCTTGTGGCCGCCGCCACTGTTCCGGCCATTTTCCGGCCACCACCGGCGCATCACCCCCCACCTCCACCACCATATTGAAGCTCTCTTTCTCCTCTTTCCAACCATATATTACACGCTCCATTTGGACTTCATTAACACCTTCAAATTCAAGGATTAAGATTTGTACTTTTAGGGTTTCAAAGGGCTTTTGCAATTGGTGATTAGATAAGGTAAATGGAACATGTTTTGAGCTTCATTGGGCAATAAAAAGCCACGAAATAGAAATTAGGGTTTCGACCTAATTTTTATTTTTTGGGCTTTTGGGTGGAACATGAAATTAAGTCTAATTAGTGTTGAAATAAACAAGTAATTAGTGTTTGGTAAGTGTGTGGTGTATCAATTTGATGAGTTTGTGCATTTAGGGTTTAGTTTCATATTTTTGATTAAGAATAGATTATGGGTTTTGTGTTTGGTTAGTGTTTGGAGCTTGAATGATTGGATTTGAATGTTGTGGAAGTGATTTGGTTGTGTTTGAATTGGATTGGGATGACGTACGAACCACCGTGGTCACGTACGTGACCCATGGGTTGGTGTACGTGGCCTACTTGGGTCATGGGCCCGAGTCGGGTCGATTTGGTAGCTTGTTGATTGGTATTGTTGATGTCTGGATGAGACGCGTGGAGCCGAAAAGCTTCTAGAGCTTGTTTGGTTCACGTGGTCTTGACCGCGACCGTGTCATGACCATTAGGGTCATAACATTGGTTTCGAGTACTTTTGGTTGATTAATTTGGTTGGCGAGATTGTTTTGAGTTGGTTTGGGATTGAATTGCACCAATATGACTTTTAATTTGGACTTGATATATATATAATTGTAAACTTTGAGCTACGTCGGTGTTACTTTGACTTTTTAGTCAATAGTTGACTCCGACAAAGCCGTAACATGGACTTTAGTACAATTTGGACTATTGATTGATTAAAAGCCGAGAAGTTATGACTAGTGCTTGTGGACTCGAAACGAATAACGATATGAGATTAATATTGGAAATTGACGAAACATATATTTATGTGTGAAAAATGCTAATAAACTATGAAATATAAATAATAAATGGGCTTTTGTACCAAAAATGTTGATAACAAGTTTTATCTTGTTATTTACTATTTTTAAACGGAAACTAACGACTAAATTGGAAATGTTTTGTAACGAATAAGTAATTAATGTTTCGAGTACACGTTTATCAATAAATGTCAATTGTGGATATTTAATATTGGTTTAAGTATTTAATTGCTTACATTGTGTGCATGGGTTACGGATAACCTAACATTAATAGTGTTGATCAACGTGGGTAGTGGACTTATTAGGTTGACGAATCTAATAAGAGCCCGCTAGGTACGTTGGGTAACCTTATTAATGGGTGACTTATCCTTATGACTCGATAGGGTGAGACCGGTTTATGGAATAATAAGCGATACGAATGAATAATTGAGTTTATCGAGTTGACGAATTGGATAAGGTCTACAGTTTGTTCCGAAACTTATTTGACAATGGAGCTTATCGCTTAGACGTCTCATTGTGTCGCATTGAGTCACATATTGTGTTGAATGGAATTGCATATTGTGTCGCGAAGCATATTATATTGGTTGTTTGAGTGCATTTATGGCATCATATTGAGTCGATACACCCACATGAGGAATACCAAACACTAGGATTAAATGGTGAAACGAGACATTTTGGAAATAACGAAATGGAATACATTGGGGTAGATAACGTTGATTCTGAGGAATGTATATATTAAGTTTGGTCTACATTAATAGGTTTTGCGAGTCGATAGTTGATGTGCCGTGATACCGTTATCTTCTGCTAGTGTTTATTTGTGCGTTGATTGCTTGAGGTGAGTTTCATAGCCCCACTTTTATCTACGTTTAAACTACATTTTGAACTACTTTGGGGTGAGAATCATGCTACTATTTTCGGACCGTGAAAACTATTTGGATTTGCTTATATGCTTGACTGTTTAGATAGATGTGCGGTAGTTGTTGCCTTAGACTAGGGTAGCAATCCTAATTGCTATAACTGTTGCCTAGCTAAGAATGGACTTCTACCTCGACCTAGTCCGGTGTTGGAAATTGTTCTAGATTTTGCCACGACAGTGCTGGACTAGAGTCGCTGGGCCCGAGTAGTCCCTGGATGCGGGACATATGTTTTTGGTTGGTGATCCGGGTAGGATCGGTATTTATCTATCTTAGGTCTTGCATAGAAAATCAACTACTATTGGTCCACTATGATTTTGTTGAACTTAAACCTATGAACTCACCAGCGTAAGCTGACCTTTTAGCATGATTTCTCAGGTAATTGAGAGATGTTTGGATTACTTGATCGGTGGAAGCTTGGCAAGAAGGCGGGGTTCAAGGATCATTTCTGACTCTGATAAACTATGGGGACCTATTTGAATAAACCATGTTTTGGGCCTAATAATTATACTTTTGGATTAAATGTTTTGAATACTTAAATTTGGGATTGGTTTGAATGTTAAATGACTATCTTTTTGCTATACTTGTGTGTGATACCAATCCAAAAAGTAACGCCCCGAAAACTTGATTAAGTCTTCCGCTGTACCGAGATTTGGGGGTGTTACATGGGATAATAAGTGAATTAAAGTTTTATGATGCCTTAGTTATAAGGTAGACTAATATTTGCGACTAACTAGAATGCTGGTGCTTAGACATTGACGATTGTGCTATGTGATATAAGAGCCATAGACTATATGATTTTATTTTGATAATGAATGTTTTAAAACTTGTTGGATAAGTGCTAAAGTGTTAAAGTGTTATCGTTGATGCGATGTTAAGTCTATGGTAGTTGGTTATATGTCTAAGTAGAATGAGATTGTGCTTGATAGCATGGTACATAGAAGTGTACGAGATAAGATGGGTGCATCGGAATGAGCGATTAGATATGATAATGAATAGATGTTTGAAACATGATTTCTTACATGCTTAATTAATATAAGAAAAGTTAAAGTGTATGATTAAGACGTGATAAGATCATGTTATATATAAAACATGATAAGTGAAATATGCTAGAAACAAATGTTTAAACATGAAAAGTGGAAGTGATGAATGAGATATAGATTGTGCTAGAATTTATAACTGATATGAAGTGCGCTAGAAAGAACTGTAAGATACGAATATAATCATGTTGAAATATTGGAATGTGTATTGATGGAATTTATGAGAGTACTATAAAATAAACCTATGTAAGGTTTATATGCGTAAAAGTTGAGTAGACTAAATGATATGATATTATAAGTTGAGAATGTGGCAACACTTTATCTGTGGCATTTGATGCAGGTTTTACTGACCAGGTTTTAATATTTATAATGTCTCGTTATACCTATGGTCTACCCTAATGCACTATCGGGCAGTATACCCGGTCATGTGTAATGTAGTTAGGGGTGTAAGTAGGGTCGGGTTGACCCGACCAGAACCCGAACCCAAACCCGATAAGGTCTTATCGGGTCGGGTTAATCGGGTTAATAAAACTGTTGAGTTTAAGATACACGAATAACAATAAAACATGTAGACACCACAGAGTACACAGCGGAAGACTTAAGATCATAACAAATAAATAATTAACTAAATTAAAACGTAACATACCTCTTGCAAATGTCAGATCTCTTGAACAAAACAGAAGAAGTGGTTTAAAGAGTTGTCCCTTACCGTTTTACAACTCAAACCAATTAGGTGTAAGAATAATGTCTTACTACCACAGTTTTGTACACACGAATTAACCAACGAATCAAGCGATTGCTAGATCTAACACAAGTCCTTGTTTTATGAAAAAACAAAACCAAAACACCCCTTGGAGGAGGGTTCAGCCGAACAAGAGCAAGAGAGGAAGAGGGAAAGATCTAGGGTTAGGAAATTATTCAAACTTGTTTGGCTACATAGGAGGGCTAATTGGTATGAATGTACCATAAAGTATATTCTCCCATTGTAAAGGGTAAATGGCTTTGGAGGATGGTATATGATGGGTGGAATAGAGAGGAATGAAAGATGATCCTTCTTGGTCCACTCAATATACCATCATAGGAGGAAAGGGTGGTCATCATGGGGGAGAGTGTTTCCTTGCAGCTGAAGCCTTTCTTAGAGAAGGAAATGTAGGCTGTTTAGGAAGAGCCCTTCCATGGATGGGTCAGGGTTCCTAGTGAAGCCACACTCTTCTTACATCTTGCTGTTGTGGGTGATGGTTGAATGGCTTGATGTAGAAGTGATGCGGAAATGTAGCTAGATGGTTGGTGCATACATGGTGATCTTATGTCTGTGCTGGCATGGTTTTGATTAAAAATGCAGCATGGTATTTTGAGCATTCCTTGATTTGGAAAGTGATATGCTTGGTATTTTCTGGTTTGAGTATTATCAGTCATAAGGATTTACAATCAGTTTGACTTGATGTTTAGTTGATGTTGTTTCTTGTTGTATTCAGTTTGTAAGCATTAGATTTGGGATATGTCCAAATCTGTTTTTTATTCCTTATGATGTAAGTCATTGGAAGTAATATAAAAGTTCACTATTTGCACCAAAAAAAAAAGATCTAGGGTTAATTCAATGCACAAAGTAATGAGAAACCCTAAACCATAGCCTTTGTATTTATAGTGTTTACAAATCTTTGGGAACAAGTTAGGGTTTGGGCTTGTGAAGCCCCCCTATGGCCGGCCATGAGAAGCCCCCAAAGGGATTCCTATATCTTTTCCATTTTAATATTTTACACTACAAGTCCTTCTCTTTACAGTTAACGGTCGTTAGTAATTTTCCGTTAAATACTTAACGGTCGTTAGATGGACTTTATGTGCAATAATTAATCGTAAACATTAACATTAATTATTTAACATTAATTCTTATTCGCTAATGTGTGCAATCCCGTGGTCATAAGTTCGTATCCGGACATTTACGTATTTGTAAATATATACATTTCCAACAGCTCCCACTTGGATATGTTTACAAAACGTGAAATGACATTGGTTAGCGTCTAGCAACATGCCAATGCCCCCGGTACAACTTGTGTATGGTTTTCTGGAGAAAAACCAAGTTTTGATGATTCATCATCATATTCATCATTTTGTTTCTAATACCATGCTAATAAGAATATGGATCTCACTCATTTCTTAATTAACTATTCTCTTTCTCGCTTTATTTGATTGATCAAGATTACCAACTCTTCTGAACATATTCCAGAAGACCTTGGGCATGGCCATGCAAACATCTTGATAACCCTACGAGAGGCCCAGCAGTATTATACTTCAAAATAAATTTGAAGGAAACAAATCCTGTTTTGACTACGAGCAGAATTCATAAATTTCGCAACACTTCTGAAAACAACCCTTATAACTACCAGTTACGTATAGCGTTAGATTGCTTCACAGAAATGCACCACATCCATGACATATCTCTGGTATCTCAAGTCAGAGGATAAATATTCATGATGTACTTAATGAGTAAGATCCATAAAGTACCATCATGTGGGTGGGATAAGTCCTATACTCAATCCATTGAATATCATCTGAAATTAGTCATGCTACGCATCAATATACTTTCAAGTATATTCTAACTAATACTCATATTTGTCTTAATTCAATATCATTCCCATGTTATTTATCGACAACGGACTATTTAGAATAACTTAAGTTATTCAAGGATTTAAACATGCAAATATAGGATAACATCATAATAAATGAATAATAAACATAACAAAATACTTTATTTCATTTGAATAATAATATTTATAATATCCTTTATCCAAATACTAAATAGATCAATGCATGATAATTCTTAGTTAATGAATTTTGCCTCAAGTCATGATAATCATACTTGTTGACAGGGTATAATTTCAACTAACTTTGATCTATAGGAATTTTGAGAATACTTATTTCAAGAATTCAATAAGTGAATTTCTTGTATGTGTTTACACATATCTTGGTACTGTCATAACATTCCATAAGGTGCATGACAACTTGAACCACCTTTTATGACAATCATCTTTCAAAACTTTAAAGTTTAAAGTATTCTTTATTCTTTAATGTATAATGCAATTATGCTCTTAGTTGAGCATAACTAGTCAACATGGTCATCACCAAGGATACCATGACAAGAATTGAGTGTCATCTCAATTATACCAGCATCATTGTGTACAACAATATGCTTTTTAAACATCCGTAAACTTTGAATACCGTAAACTTTGAATAGTTATAGTGTAATGTTGGTGCCTACCCAAACTCAAGTTTGTTGGCAATGACAATTATGAAACAAATTGCCATATTTTCATCCATAGAATCTAGGAGCATCTCCAGACTGTGGAATGTGATTCTAAATCCAAACATATTTCTTTTAAAATATTTATTACATTAACAACTTTCAATGTTGTCAAATCATCTTGTAGTCAAGCATGACACAACAATCTTACAACATGATGTACATGATGAATCTTCAAGTTAGACTTTAAGATCTCATTATATATCCATCATGTTCTATTAGACTCATTTATTTACCGCATATGTTTATAGTAATAAACATATATTCCAAGGTTGTGTGTCTTATTTCTAAATCTTAAAAACGAAGTTTCATTCCCAACTAAAACTTAATTTAGGTGGAATGTAGTTGCCCATACAACATATAAGATTTAAAAAAATAAAAATAATACTCCCACTAGCTTTCTGGAATACTTATGAGCAATCTTATTTTAATTATTAAATCAAACATGGATTTAATTTTAAACATAAGAATCATCTCCTAGATGCTTGCATATATCCATTCATGAATTCTTGCAGTCTGTACATATTCAAAGATTATTTGAATTTATAAAAACTCCTTTGCATTACTTATCGTCCTCGCAAAAGTAATTCCAAAACAAAGAGTTTTGATATTCATTGTCAAAATTTCATATCAATGAAACTAAGTCTGACAATTATAATCTTTATACTTCTATTTAATGTGTCTAGGAAAGAATATTCAATCATAGTTAATTTCTTAAGTATGATTAATATTATTATCAATAGACAAACATTAAATACGTGTACAATATTGTCCATATGATTTCTACACAAAGATTTAAACCACTAGGGTTTTCATCCTTTTAAGAAAATCATCTTCATTAAGATAAACCTAGTTTCCAAAGTTGATTATCTTTATGGACAACATCTCAACATTCATAGTATGATTGATTTACCACAATTCAACATTTGGTAAATTCATCATTATGATTATCAGGCTCACCATGATCCTGTAACTCATATTTCTCAGCATATTAAATATCTGAGATATTCTTTCGGATCTATGAATGACAATTCCATCATATTGAGGTCTATCATTTACATGTTTAGCCTCACCATGATCTTTGCTAGTGCATTTAAGAAGATTATGTATTTTGTAATTTAATCTTTCAAGATCTAAACAAAACTCCCACTTGCCTTTAACAATTTAAAGATTACCTTTAAATAGTTTAGCAAGTAGAGCAACAATACATTTTTCTCTTTTGGGATATTACAAAAAACATTTACAGTTCCTGACATTAGTTTGTTACAACCCACTTTACAAGTAGTTTAACAAATTCAGAACTTCATTATAAGTCTTAATGTGATTCATCACTTTCCATAAAAATGCTGTCTTGTTAATCTTCTAGGTTGGAGTCTTATTGAGTATATCCAATCTATACTCAATCTACTAACCTTGATAACTTTTGGAAGAAACTATAGTTATCTTGAATCAAACAGTGCCAATACATTTTGATTCTTCTAACTGAACATACTATAAGACTATGGTATTTCATTAGAATTAATATTGTAAGATAATCTAACAATATTTTAAGATAACTATCTACTCTTAGGCTTACCTATTTACCAACAAAGTAAAACTTAATGGTACAATAGAATTACCAAGTCTATTGCATGCATTATAACACAAGTATTTTTGACCAAGTCAAAAGACATAACAGTTATAATCCCACTATACGTTGCAAGTCATTGATCAACTCATTGACTTAATGCATATGTCTTAAAACATAGCAAGTAACGTCTTACTTTATATTGTAAGTCTCGTATTAAAAGACTTCATGTTTGTGACTTTACAAAGAAGTCATAAACATGTATAATTAAAGTAATTATGAACACCACCTCAGGTTTCAATTAATAATTTCAAGTTAATATTTACTACATATATTTAAGTCATTCAACGAATACTTAAAATCAAAGTAGTATTAGATTACTTCATTTAATTATGCCATTCCATGAAATGTTCAACGTAAGAAACTGCAAAATCATTCATGCTCGTTCTCACGACACGTGGATATTTTACCTTGAGCTACTACAATCTAGTTCACGTTCTCACGTAACATAAATTGTAACTACAAGTGTTTCTTAATTATTGAATGACATAAATATTTAAAATAAAGTAGTCTTTGTTATCATCTTGACACATGTTCTTAATAGGGCAATCTTACATATTAAATGTATAAGTCCTATTAGAACGTTACTTTCTTACCTTACGGTCAAGAGAATCCATTTAAATCATATTTATATGTGTTGTACCTTGCACACAATAAAGATCTCTCCCACTTGTGCACGGAACAACATCATGTAGCAGATAAACAACACGATACACGTTCATTTATTTGATTAATATGATTTGTGTCATAGATATAACAAGTAGATGTAGGACTATATTGTTTAGTAAGGAAACGCACATGACAATCCTTAAAAACATAAGTGCCTACAATTGGAAAGTAATTATCTACATGATATTCAAGAGATAATTTGGATTACTACACAGCAAATAAGGCTTGTAGCTCCCAATGAATTAGAAATCGTTTCAACAACTTCTTATTCAGTAATGCAACACAATGCTCCCACTGAATTTGACAACATTTTAAATGTTTCATAACTAGTGAAAACTACTTGCTTGCTTTTTACTTTCCTACACCTTTGAATAACCATACGTAATCATTAATAAGGTACTAAAAGGTGTATTCTACTCTATGAATGATGGGTTATCCATCAATGTTATTAACTCGAAAAATTGGGTATGCAATTTCTTCCTTAATAGGCCTACCATCCCCATACTGGTATGTAGCACCTTTAAAGGCTAAAGCAAAACAACTAGACAAAATATGCTAGTTTGCCTTTTACCAATTTTCACGGTAATTGGTCTAGCTTCTAATTTAGTAACTCATATACATGTTTTCCAGTTAACCAACATTCATGTTTGTTACAAAAGGATTCATTCACCAAATGAAGGTAATGAAATCTTTATGGAAAATAAGATGTGCAATTCATTGCTATGAGTTACATTAGAATTTAGACAATTCAGATGTTCCTATTATACCTTTCTCATTCATGAAAAGGAATATGATTGAGTCTCATTCTTTTCCCATGGAAAAGAGACTTAGGGCCCGTTTGGTTCCCATAAATGGGAATGAAACTATGACTTTCAAAGTCATAGTAGGTGTTTGTTTTGTTTTGTTTTGTGGGCCCGGTAATGAAATGGGTATATCATAGTCATAGATTCATTACACATCAATTTGGTGTCTATGAAATCCATTCCCGTGGGGCCATCTTTTTTCCACTACAAAATTCAAATATCTATACACTTTTTCATACCATATTTTATCAACCAAACATAAACAATCGTAATGATACAATTTTTCATACCCATTATCATTCCACCTCATTCCAAATCCGATACCCATTGTCATTCCTAGCAACAAACCAAACGGGCCCTTAGTTTGTCTTTTCGGTAAATTATTCTCGATCAAACTTTTGTTTGAAAGCAGAATGGATCAATTTACTAATCAAAGACTAAACCACGTTTACGGTTAAATGTTGCATTTATACATTCAAAAGAATTACAAAATTCAATTTTAGTATTTTTGATAATTAACCTTTTCAAGAAAATTAAATACCCATGGTTCATAAACATATAACCATTTAATTTTCACTGAAAACTAGAATCCAAATTGACATAGTTTCATCACATCAGTTGATCTGCTAGTAATGAAATTATTCAAAATGGTACGAGTCGAACCTCAATTGCCAATTTTCAAATTGCAACTCCTAGATTTATGGGATTTACATTTAGCCAATTTCAATTGCCATGTAAACATGTTTTATCCCCATCTTATGCCTTGAGTTGCCAGTTCTCACTACAAAACTCAATTAAGTTGTCCAACTTAAGAAACTGCAAAATAATCCATGCCCGTTCTCACGTCACATGGATATTTTACCCTTTGATTACGATCTAAATCACGTTCTCACGCAAATAAAAGGTAATCTCATGTGTTTCCGTTTCATTGGATGGCATACAACTTAAATTAAAGGGTAATAATTTTGATGTCAAATCAAATATGTACAAAGATGTCGTGCATTCATCTTCTTAACATAGGTTTTATTAAAACATTTATATCCTTGTTTTAATGTTTAAGCTTTTCATCATCAAACTTTAATCGAGGTATTGGATAACCAATTAAAGAATTACCTTTAATTACCACTATATCCTACTGCTGCATGAGTCATAAGACCCAATATTCGGATAATTACCACAAAAGCGGCGCGTAGAATTTAGGTCAATTCACCCTTAAGATTTTATGCACACATATAGGAATACTTGGTAGCTCCATTAAGACGCACAAACAAGTTTGTCAATAATGGGTGAGCCGTTCTAGCTATTGTGTGCATAAGATCAATCAATTAAACGATTATGATTACTATGCTTAAAAAATACATGTTTCACCATTGTTTAGATCAGTTTATTTTTCTTATGAAAATACACTTGTTACACATATCAAATAAGCAAGTATTTAAAAAATAAACATATAAACAATGAATGCATAACATAAAAATAAGTCATGCATATCAAATAGCCACATGCAAACCTTTTGATAAATGCTATTAATAATCAATTCTAGATATGTCAACATGTATATGTTTAATTAAGACTTTTACCCGTTTGACATAAAGTACAAGGTGAGCCACATGCATCGATTCATCGATTGCATAATTCGAAATCAAACACATACCACATAGCACATAATTGATTAAAATAATAATTGAGGTCTTCCCCAATTTTAGATCCATCATAATATTTAGTGTATATCACTTAACCAAGTAAAACATACAATAAAAGCAGATCCATGATAAAACATGCATGTAATTATCATGGATATAAATCACACTTAACAATTAATGCAATTAACCAAGAGTTACGCAATTTAATACACATAAAATTGCATGCGACCTAAGGTTTCTAATCCAATTAAAACTGAAGTTTACAAAACCATAATTAGGGCACAAAAAATACGCCCCCCCCCCCTAAAAAATTAGGGTTTAGGTTTTGCAAACCCTAGATCTACACATACAATTAATAACACAAGCAGTTTATTTGTTTTATGTGTTTCAGTAATTAATTACTTGTTATACAAGGCTCGTGATGCCACTGTTGAGTTTAAGATACATGAATAACAATAAAATATGTAGACACCACATAGTACACAGCGGAAGACTTAAGATCGTAACAAATAAATAATTAACTGAATTAAAACGTAACATACCTATTGCAAATGTCAGATCTCTTGAACAAAACAGAAGAAGTGGTTTAAAGAGTTGTCCTTTACCGCTTTACAACTCAAACCAATTAGGTGTAAGAATAATGTCTTACTACCACAGTTTTGTACACACGAATTAACCAACGAATCAAACGATTGCTAGATCTAACACAAGTCCTTGTTTTATGGAAAAACAAAACCAAAACACCCCTTGGAGGAGGGTTCGGCCGAACAAGAGCAAGAGAAGAAGAGGGAAAGATCTAGGGTTAATTCAATCCACAAAGTAATGAGAAACCCTAAACTCTAGCCTTTGTATTTATAGTGTTTACAAATCTTTGGGAACAAGTTAGGGTTTGGGCTTGTGAAGCCCCCCAATGGCCGGCCATGAGAAGCCCCCAAAGGGATTCCTATATCTTTTCCATTTTAAGATTTTACACTACAAGTCTTTCTCTTTACAGTTAACGGTCGTTAGTAATTTTCCGTTAAATACTTAACGGTCGTTAGATGGACTTTATGTGCAATAATTAATCGTAAACATTAACATTAATTATTTAACTTTAATTCTCATTCGCTAATGTGTGCAATCCCGTGGTCACGAGTTCGAATCCGGACATTTACGTATTTGTAAATATATACATTTCCAACAAAAACTAGTCGGGTTAGTTTCACCCGAACCCGATAACCCGATATTGTTATCGGGTCGGGTTAGGGTTGAAATATTCTTCTTATCGGGTTATCGGGTCAACCCAATAAGTGCTATTTATTTCTCTTTCAAATAAAACTTTGTAAGCCATTACGGATCAATGAATCAGTTTTAGGATCCATAACTAAAGCAACATAGTAGCATGCTAGTCCATAAAGTGAGACATGATAACGAATCCTTGGCACCCTGATTACAGTATTATGTTGCATCTAACGTTATATTTTTTTTGTTTATGGCTTCATTTGGTTTTTTGACTGCCTTTCAGTTATTGTACACGTACTTTTTTGAATCATACGATTGTCATCACAAAACTATAACCACTGTGATTATGTTAAACAATTTTCATCTTTTATTTATTTATTTATTTATACAAGTCTGTTAGAAGTCTACTTAATCTTGTATCCAAATATTACTGATTTGATGCATTTGCAATAGGTCTTATCGTCTTTGACGGTATAATAAATTATTAAACTTGAATAAAACACATCTAAAATGTCTTTTTATAAGTGGAACACGTCTAATGAACATGTGAGATTGTGTTCGAAAACTATGTAAGGTTGTCTATCTATGGTTTATTTATGTAAAGTTGGATTTGGCTTGTTTGGTGAAATTAGCAGTAGCAGTGAGCAGTAGCTGTCACAGCTCACCGTTCACAGCTTCTTAAATAAGCATTGGAAAATTAGCTTTCCTAAAAATTAGCCACCGCTCACCGCTCTTTGCCAAACGATCAATAAAAAATCAAAATGCTCATTGCTCACTGCTCATCGCTCCAAAAAGCTCTAAAAAGCTCCGCGCCAAACATAGTCTTTATCTTATAACCTGACAACCCGAATCACCCGACCCGACTTAACCCGACCCGATAACACCCGAACCCGATAACCAGATTTCTTATCGGGTCGGGTTGCGGGTCACTTTTTTAAAACTCAAAACCCGACTCAACCCAACCCGACAACCCGATAACACCCCTAAATGCAGTATTCGGTAAAACCGAGGTCGTCCCAAGAGCTATGTGTGTGTGGATTAATACTAAGTCTAGGTGTCATTTATTATGATATGATTTCGATAAGGAATTAATTAATTAACTAATAAAGCAAATAAAAGCAAATAAAGGCGAGGGTTGAGATTAATAGAGAAAAGTGGTGCTAACCTAGTTACTCATCCTAACTAGTAATGTATAGAGAAGAGTGGTGCTAACCTAGTTACTCATCCTAACTAGTAGTGTTTATGTCTAATTGCTTCCAATTACTTCAGGTGGGGTCAAAGTCGAGAGGACAACATTTGGTCAGTTCACCCTAACCTATCAGCAAAGATGCCACCACTAGAGAAGTCAGGTGTCCCCTCATAAGTCCAGTTGTTCCTGGTCCCCTAAGCCGAGACATTAAGTTCCGCTACATGCTAGACTTATAATAGTGAGTGCCCGGGCGCTAGCATCTTAGACACTCACCCCCTAATTCTTAAGTTCATCCAAACGGTAGGTGATCAGTTGGTCAAATCGCACAAGTAGAAAGGGTCGTAAGTTGGTCATATCTTACCCTTCCCGTCTCAGTCTACTCACTTAGGGTCAGTTGGTCATATCTCCTAAGCAACTAGCCTCTACCTCCATTCAAAACTACCGAAACAAGGGTAGCTACCAATAAACTATACATGCATACACTTAGAAATAATTATACGAAAGTAAAGTAAACGCAAACAGAACAATTAAGGAATCATAACTAGGCCAACACGTAGAGGTGCTTAGCCACTCATATTAACCATACAAATCAATTCAATGTTTAATGTTACCAAATACATGAATCGAAAGTAAAGAAAATATAAAAAGCTAATGCTTATCGTAGGGGAGTGATTTCTCCCTTAGAGATAGCTCCATATGCTCCTCTGGATCTTCCCTTCGCTTCTTCCCACGTTCTCTGATTGTTGTGTGTGAAATGGGATGCTTTAAAATGCTGGAAATCGTGGGGTATTTATAAGCCAGATATGGGTTACGGCGTAACTAATAAAATAGTTACGCCGTAACATGTAAATCTTCGTAAATTGCACTAGAAATGATGGTTACAGCGTAACCTCAGGATGGAGTTACGCCGTATCTTCAATAAATTATGGTTACGCCGTAGTTGATGCATGAGTTATGGCGTAATTATCAACGGCGCAGAACCTCATTTGACCTAATATGGTCTTTGGGAGAGTTACGCCATAATCTTCTGATAAGTTGGTTTTCTGAGCCACGCATTAGTTACGGCATAATTGAGAGAATGGAGTTACGTCGTAACTTCTTCAAACTGAGCATACTTTGATAAATCTTCACTAAACTTCTCCAAATCCGCGTCTCTTTAGCTTCAATGCTCGTAATTTACCTGAAAGTGGAATAAGATGGAAAACAAACGTAAATCCATATAAATGATATAAATTACAAGAATTATCAGGGGAAAATGACACTTAATATTCAGGATAATTTGATGTTATCAGCAAATTTGTTACAGGGCCACTTTCTGATTAAGATTGTATTAAGGTATTGTTTATCACTAATTATGTTTTTATACATTTTTGTCATGTTTTTTAAGCACATGATTATGTTTGACTATTGGACGTTTCTAATCTTAGGTCAAAAAAATCCTCGAGAAATATTATGGTCGAAGTCGCTAACGGTGGTTTCAAGAGAACTCACAAAGTTTAGAACATTACAAAAGAACCTACCAGCCGGTTAACGTAAGCTTTACTCAATGTTTTTATAACCTTTTTGTTTATTATGAGTACGATCAGAGTCCCATACCTTAAAGAATAGTATGCGTTTGTGTAAGGGAACACATTCACATATTTACTTTAGCTCGAACAACATAATATAACCTTCATAATTCTCATAAAAATGAATAGCTCTCATGCGACCCTGACTCTAAATGTGTCTAGCATGTGTTTTTCTCAGTTACAGGTTTTTGTTTGGGTTATCTTTTTTGCTATAGTTTTATTAATTTAAAAACCTTTAAATATTAATTATAAACATCTTATGTGTACACCAAACGTATACATATAAAGATCTGTAAAAACTGGACGAAAACGTGTAAAACGGACAAAAACGTAAAAAATAACCCGACAAAAACGTGCAAAAATGGACAAAAACGTACAAAACAGTCAAAAACGGACAAAAATGTAAAAAAAACAGACGAAAACGTTTAAAAACAGAAAAAAGGTAAAAAGGCGGACGAAAACGTGAAAAGACGGGCGAAAACGTGTGAAAACGAGCAAAAACGTAAAAAAAAAAGGTCGAAAACTTGTAAAAACGGTTAAAACAGACGAAAACGTGTAAAAATGGATAAAAACATAAAAATGGATAAAAACATAAAAACCAGACGAAAACGTTTAAAACGGACAAAAACGTAAAAAATCCTGACGAAAACGTGCAAAACGGACGAAAATGTAAAGAAATGTCAAAAAACGGACGAAAACGTAAAAAAACAGACGAAGACGTGTAAAAACGGAAAAAACCCTAAGAAAACGGACGAAAATGTGAAAAAACGGACGAAGACGTAAAAAAGCGAAAACGGACAAAAACGTAAAAAAAAAAAGGGGACGAAAACGTGTAAAAACTGTTAAAACGTAAAAAACGGACGAAAACGTATAAGAACGAACAAAAACGGATAAAAACGTAAGAAAACGGATGAAAACGTATAAAAACGGACGAAAATGATAAAAATGTATGGAAATGTAAGAAAACGTATAAAAATAAACTGTGATTGATTTTTATAATTTTAGTTAACAACCAACTTAATTATTAATGTATCTAAAAAACTAACTTTATAATCTATGTTACTTTAAGATCTGAGAATTGCTAGAGGTACGAATGTAGTTGTCGACTTAAACATTTGAATGAGTATTACTATACGTACGAATGAGTTGTTGAGCTACAAACTTACACATACGACATCGCGTTGCTATAATATACATAACGAAATAACCATATTTTAACTAAGTAAATTTTCAACTTACTACGGAGTAACAAAAAGTGTAAGCTACTAGCTTCCATCCTCTAAAGAAGCGACAAGAGACAAACAATAATCCCCCTTAATATATATATATTTTTTTCCAGAGCTATACCTAGAGAACCCAAAAGATACCACCTAGGTGCATCTCATTCTCATCTATGCTAATGTCACTTATGATGACATCCTTTTTAAGGTAACTAATTATCTCCATCTACTTTTTGGACCACATAAATTTTAATTTGAAGTAAGTGCTAGCATTTGGACAAACCTATACGTCATTTGCTTGCATTATATATGTGCCAGACATCCATAAATATATCACATTTGAGAGTGTACAAACTATTATCTAACTTGGTAACCTATTTGAGTAGGGTGAAATTGTGACGTTGGATTAGCTTTTAAATTTCTATTTTAAGGTTTCTCAATTGTATAAAACTTTCCCTATTTAATGAATGTTACGTACAAGTAATGTTAGACTTATTTTAAGATTTCTTCATTCACATAACTTCTAGTTTTCTTCAACTCTCAAAACGCTCATTGATCACAAGATAAAAGTTTTGATAATCTTTTATTTTGGCCAACAGTTTGATAATCTTTTATTTCGGCCGACTAACAAAAAAAAGTTGCAATTTTAATTTAATTTTTTTTTTATTTCAAATAAAAATTCTTTTCGGATATTAAAAACGTTAATGGGCCACAAGAAGTCAAGAATTGAAATATTGAATATTGTGTTACTTGAATAAAAGTCAACACTTGAGTAAAGAAAAGTGACATTATATGCTACTCATAAATCAAATATCAAATTTGCTATTCTTAAAACTTACAAAAGAGTGTAAAAATGTAAAATAATTTGCTTAATTTACCTTTAATTAAAAATATAACATCCACAACTAAACTAATATTTTATATATTCTCTAGTCTTCAAAATTTTATCATTTTTCATTTATAGCACATAAACTATTTTCTCGCAATGACTAGAAATTAAACTCGTAAGTGTTGCATCAAAAGTCACACCAAATTTACAAAGTTAGACATTGTTGCTTTGGACGGGTATTCGTCTCATGAACATGGATATGAATTTTAAAAACCAAATTATGTAAGAGTGTTCAAGTGTTGATGTACATTACAATGGGTGATGATATGCACACCATTATAATTAATTGATAAACACACCATCTTCTACAAGCTAAGTAGCACACCGTACAACACCGTAATGCACAAAATATGGTGTGTGCATCAAAATGAGTGGTGTATGTAACAACTTCCCATTACAAAACATCCTTTATGTACCAATGTCACGTGTTTAAACAAAAATTAAAATAAAATAAATTTAGTTGTTCAAAATGACAAATTCCGTGTTTTTCTTCATTATATAAAAGATTGGATTTAGAAGTCACTAAAATGTAAAAGAACAATAAACAAAATAGACGGATTAAGGGTTAACAAGTGGTGCAACAACTACCATAACCAAATTTATGTGAATTATCATACCACTATAACAGGTTGTTGAGTAATCTATATCACTTTCTAATTCTAACTACATTTGAAATCAAATTTATTAAAGAGAATGTTAAAAGTAAATCCCTTTTAAAGTGGCTATACTACATTTGTTGTATTATGCCAAAAGAGTTTATTGTGTAAGCAAGCAAATGTTACTCTTTCTATTATAAATACTAGCACTTTACACACTTAAATATAACTTTCACCACTTCTAAGCAAAAGAGTTTATTGTGTAAGCAAGCAAATGGAGTCTTCAATGGCTGTCTCTGACCACATGGATGCTAACAATTCTTCGAAGAGACCTACCGGTGGCTGGAAATCTGCCATTTTTATCATATGTAAGCTCTTTGGTCCAAGTTTAATTTTTCTTTTACAGCGTCTTATATATCTATCCGTATATACATAAGATTGCCTTTTATCGGACGTACGTGTTGATGTTACAGTTGTGGAATTCGGAGAGCGATTTGCTTACTATGGGGTATCAGGAAATCTCATCAATTACCTAACAAAAGTTCTACATGAACCTGTTGCTACAGCTGCCCAAAATGTCAACATATGGCATGGCGTCTCGGCCATCTTTCCCCTTGTTGGTGGTTTTTTAGCGGATTCTTATTTTGGTCGATTCAACATCATCATCTTCGCATCGATTACCTATCTCTTGGTACGTACGTTTTTCCATATTCAGATACGATCAGTTTCTTTGATTTCTATATGTTACCATATGTATCTCTAAACATGCCTAACCTTATATTAGCTAGTTGTCTTTTGGAAAAACCACTGAACTTTATATTACATATGATTGATTCAACATTGCACAGGAAAAAACAATAATAACGAAATTAGAAAACAAAAAATTACGTGACTTTATTATGCACACTGAGTAGGTGCAATAATGTTTCATGGGATTTTTATTAATATATATAAATACTAGCTTATAGACCCGTGGAATCACGGGAATTTTTAAAGTTATTATTTATTAAAGAGTTACGTGTGTGAATAAAGTAAGAAACAACAACGAACGTAAACACGTTGCATTATTTTTTGAAGTGAATAATAAGCATCGTCTTCTATAACTGGTAGATAGTCTTGAAGAACAAATGTATGTAGTCAACGTCAAACACTTGAGTAGTCCAAGTTCATTCCGTGAACACAAAAAAAAAAAAAAAGTCAAACTAAAAAAATTATTGATAAGAGCATATGTAAAATTAAAAATGGTATAAAGCATGTCATTTATATAGTTGTACATACTTGTTGAACATTGATAATACACATGAATTGTTGAACATTGATAATACACATTGAAGTACTTATTTGTAGACAAGGTTTGTAGTATTTTTTGAAATATTACCAGCTTCATAGCAAATGACAACCTTAACATTTTTTGCTTTTGTAGTACTTTTTGAGATATTTTGACTTGACCCCGTGCTAATAAACGTTTGAGGAAAATATTCTTAAAGTTTTTCTAAACACTTGATACATTAGTTATGTTGCATAAGTAATATTTTTATTATAATGTTAATCTAAATCTTTGAATAACAAATATTTTAGTGAACAACATGACTTCTTAATATGGATATAAAAGTATCAAATGAAAACTAAAATCGTGCATGTGATATGTTACACAATACATTTCAGATATAAATTATAATAATGTTACCAATGTTAATCATGAAAACATTACCTGATACGTTGTAATAAACTGAATAATTGAGGTAAAAAGTTTTGGTAATTTATCTTCATACAATGAATATAAGTGATTATCAAGAATCGCAAATATTTTGCCGTTCCATAGCTACCCCACCTCAAGCTACCGGACACACAAGACCTTTTCTAGACACGCTCAAACGCTTGTTGAGAAATCACATTTCCCATAACATGTCGAGGTGGTAGAGCCTTGGCTACTCCATGACCATTAGTGTTCTGCAAATCCATCTCTACTTCCTATCTATAGTCAATGATATGAGAATTTATAATACAATTCACAAACATAGTACAGATTTTTTTTCTTAGCAAATACTCAATAATCAATCATGTATATTCCAACTTCCAATGATGCTAATATATGTGATAGATGGATGTACATAAAAGACTATAATATTGGTCTAAAAGCAAAAGAGATTTGCTACAGCCTCCAACTAAATCCTCCTATATACACAACAATATTGAATAGTTTTTTCCACTCATTCTCTTTCTGCACCAAAAGCGTTAGTTCTGCCACTTGGCAAGATCCTCTGAGTAGGCAGTTTTTTAAAAATATTTTGTAAGAGGCTTTAGTATTTTTGAAAGCACAAAATCATAAAACTCAAAGGCGACATGATTCCCCAAGAAAGTAATATACTTCCACAAACATCAAATGTGGTGATAAAGTAAAAGAAGTGAAATAAATATAAAGTGATCAGATTATTTATACGAATTGTAAATCATCACAAAAGTAATAAACGTACCGTATACATGAAATATTAAATAAGTTTTTTCGAATTCGATTATTCAAGGTATGATTTTAACTACACATATTTAACCAAACATACTTTAATAAAAACCATCAAACGTCAACATATTGGACTCGTTTAATGGCAAGCTTTATTTAGATGATACATATAGTTCATATGTGGGTAAGTATACACATACAGTAATATAGCCAATACAGACATCTTACATACGCATACTTGTTGATACAAAGACATGAATCCATAATATTAGAAAAAAATCATAAGTCAATTAATTTGAAGATAGACCTTGGCTTTGATTCTGATAACCATTTTTGAGTTGCATGAAAATTTTGATACAGCATCAACCAAAGCATGTGGTTGTAAGTTAACGGATCACCACCACCCTTGTGCATTACCAAGTAATAACCTAAGTCAGACAATTAGATACATGTACTTGTCAATGAATATTCTCACCATAACTCAATTGTTGTGCACATATATATCACACAAGTCACACAAAGATATATAGAGCACAAAGAACTGGTGCAGTCTTCCTTACTTGAAAGTAATGCGAACAAAATGCTACTTGGCTGGCATATGTCACCTTCTAACATCACACTTAGACCACTGACTTTTCCATTGAAAGCATCATGTGAAACATACACAAAAATATTCTGGAATCAAGAACAAAAAGAATAAGTGACAACCAAAAATTAAAATCAATTCGCATACTCATAAAGTTTAAAAAATTGAGAGAAGAAAAAAAAATGTGATGATATGGAAGAATACTCATCCCATTGAAGTAAATGGGTTGAATTCGTCATTCAAGTGTAAGGATTTTAAAAAAGAAGTTATAAATTACATTCCGGATTTCGCAAAGCCGTCTATAAGAAACAATGTGTCTCAACAATAACCAAAGTCTACCAAGCCTCTACATCTTTGCAAGTTATTTAAAAAATGATAAAAATATCAGAAAGAATTCATTTAAGCAAATAATTGGACAAACATTTATTTGTGTCCCATATATTTAATGACAAAAAACATGACTAAAGGTTAGGATATAACTTTACCGATATCAGTAATGGAATTTAGTTGTAGCCTAGCAACTCGAAACAGTAGCCCTTGAGCCCAACATGTGTGTACCAAATCCGATCACCACAAACCAAGTAGTAAACAAACACATTGTCAAGTCAAAGAATAGCTATCCTTCAGTTTATTGTACCTCATTTTCTAGTGTGGAGTCAAGCTATAGCAAATAATGGGATGCATAATCAAAAGAGCGGAAACATATGTGTACCAAATCCGATCACCACAAACCAAGTAGCAAACAAACAGTTTCATTGAGTTGTATACAATAAAGGGGTCAAATAGGGGTAAGTTATCACAAATCCTATGAGAACTTCATAAAGACAAAGAAAATGATCACATATAATGTTAGCCTTATTTCAAAGCTAAAGCGAAGTATCCCACCAGTAGCTTCCTTTACAGTTTATGCAAGTGCTTATTGTGTCTCATAAACATCACTCTCATACCTTTAATTTTAGCAGAAAGAGTCACTGTACAGGCTCTACATTTGCTGGCAGACCATCACTATCGTGAGACAATTCATCTGCATTTTAGACTATCAATATATGCGTACCATGATAGGGTCTAACATGTTGATTTAAAAGCACATTAAGCCATGTAAGCTACTTGCCTACTCAATAGTTCCGTTGTAATACTAATGATATTCATAAGGGCTTTAACTGATGAGAAATGGGCCAAAATAAGATATCCACACACCATGGATGTAATCAAATCATGTTTCATAACAATTCATTTACTTGAACCAAATTTGACATACCCTAAATGCAGTATGTAGTTTAAGATTTTCTTTTCTATTTTGTACTTTAACCCCATATTAGTAATAAGATTATATATTTTGATATCTCTAACAAAGATGGAACCATATTTCTCACCCGTGATCTTAACAATGAGAGATTATGTGACCTAAATATAAACTCTCTTTAAACAATGTTTTATGTTACCATGGATATTTATTTAATGATACATGCATTGACGATAAGAAAATTCCCAAAAAAACCATCTTAATCTCATTGGCTCCCCTTTTTGAGCTTCGCATTACTACATGAAAAAATCAGTGACAATCTAATCTATATAGATCATTTAAAATTACACCATTTGCAGATGAAATATTTTCATAGTAACAACCTATAAGATAAGAAAAACCCTTTCACATCAATTTCTTGACTATATATAAATAAGGACATCACTACAAATTTCTCACTCTCATAAATTTCTTGGGTCACATTTTCTAAGATCTTACTATATTGAGTATTCTAAGGTTGACTGTGGGCCAAATTTAATATCACTAACCTTGTTGGAAGGTTGTCTCCACCACATAGCCGAGATAGTTATTTTTGAAACCCCCACCCTACCATCAGTATCCAAATAGTCATAAAATGGATGGTCCCAGTTTTGATGTTCATGCTTTACTCCCTAATAACCTGAACAACATGTTAATTTTGTAAGTGTTTGGGTAATTCAAATCTTTCCCCAGAAGCAACAAAGCTACTTTTGCAAATAAAAAACCGATTTTTATGAAAAGAAATATCATAAAAAATAGAAGTACCTGGCTGGTGTAACGTATCATCAAGCATTGAACCAAAGGTGAACAGTAACCTTTGTCAATCTGATCACTAATTTGCTTACAACTAACCAATCTTTTTTTCATACCTGCCAAATGGATCAATTTTGTAAGTGTTTGGGTAATTCAAAAATATTTTAAACATATATATAATCATCACAGTTTACGATTCTCGCTTGTTTCGGCCCAGTTTTAAAAACCATAATTACAGAAAAATATGTGCAAACAGTTTAATAAGCATGTATATCAAAATGGTTATTGTAATTTAAACCAAATGAATACAATTAGATATATGAATCAAAGGTAAATGCCTATTGTATCATTTTTATAGTCGTACTTTTCAAGGTCATTTAAATTGTAGTACAGTGTTTAACTAAAAACATTAAGAGCAACTTATGCATAGAAAAAAAATCATTAAGTTTTTTGAATTGTAGTACCGTGTTTAACTAAAAAGAATCATCCCAAAATTAACGTTAACCTCTTTTCTTTTTTTTGAACTTCATATTCATATATGCCAGTTCTTCGACACCATATGTACGAAAAAATAGTATGAATTAACAAAAGCATTTTAACCTAAACCTTCACGTAATTAAAAAAACTTTAGCAAACACGTATCAGACACTTAAAATTTAAAAATGAACTGAACATGTTTTAGCAAATTCAATAAAAACAATTTATGAATGGGGCGTTTCATCAAACACTTGACGTGTGTTAAAAATCTATTTGAAATGATTCTCATATACATAGCAATTAGATGAATTGTTGAGAGTTAATCTATATAAAAAGATTTAATTAAGATTTACATACCTTCAACTTGAATTGCATATGCTCATGCCCAAACAACAACAGCAAAAACGCATATCTATATTTAAACAAATTCAAAGGATCAAGAGGTAAAATTTAAATGCTACAAACGATAGATGATGGAAACATAAACAATGAAGAACAACACATACCTTTGAGTTCCTGATTTTCCATTCATTTATCTTCTCCAACTGATAATTATAGCAACAAACCAACTGTTGTACAGCCGATAAATTAGGGTTTATGATTCATTGTCGGAATCAAAGCCATAAATAATAAACTGTATGTTATTTTTGGACGTGTTTTTGAATTTGATGAAATTAGTGAAATTATTGTAACTGATTAGGTTTTATTGAATGGGTTTATTAAACTTACTGAAGAAGTCTTGTATTGTAAATGTGTTTATTAGTTTGCGAAATGGTGTTGTACCTTCCAAAATTAACAACCAATAATATTAAAGACACATCATATTATTAATTGCTTAGGCTGCTTTAAGGAGTAGTACAAAACTCTAGTTTATTATATTAGATAGATGCTCTTCCGTCATAAATTAATAGTCCAAGTTTCCTTTTTGTACCAGGGATTATTGATGTTGGCTATATCTGTGGCGACAATACATCCGAAGCATCAAGCAGTGCCATTCTTTCTCGCACTTTATGTGCTCAACATTGGTGAAGGCGGTCACCGTCCGTGTATTCAGACATTTGCCGCGGACCAGTTTGACGACAATATTCCAGAAGAAAAAGCAGTCAAGAGCTCATTTTTTAACTGGTGGTATTTGGGGATTGTACTTGGAGGCGTAAGTGCCATACTAGTTGTGAGTGTTGTGCAAGACAACATTGGTTCGGGCTGGGGGTTTGCTATACCTGCAATGGTGGTGGCAGTCGTATTTATTGTGTTCTTAGCTGGGAAAAATACATATCGTCGGGAGGTTAAGGTGGGAAGCCCAATTACAAAGGTGGCGCAGGTGATTGTGGCAGCGGTTAAAAAGAGGAACTTGTCCCTAGAAAATGAGTTCAACGTGTATGGTGAAGGGGAGGAACGTGGTGCTGCTAAAAGCAGACTCTTGGCCCGCACCAACCAATTCAGGTAATCTTCGATCTCAAAACTATAGTTTAATGAGTCTCTGTAATTACATGCAAGTCCGCATAAAGCTAATCAAAACACGCATCAAGTATGCACATTTGAAACTATATATGCTATTCCTTTCGTGCAATTATCTTGAGACAGGCAGTGATGATATACGAAATATGACAGGTTTTTGGACAAGGCAGCAATAATAGATGACGAAGACAAATCATCAGCAAAACACGATGAGTGGAGACTCTGCACCGTGAACGAGGTAGAGCAAGTGAAGCTCCTCATGCGGCTACTTCCGATTTGGATATCTTGCACAATATTCACCATTGTCATTGCCCAACTAGGCACCTTTTACACTGCACAAGCTGCTACCTTAAATCGCACCATCGGTTCTACCCAGTTCCGAATCCCACCAGCAGCTTTTCAAGTCATCCCTGGCCTAACCATCTTAACCGTCATCCCATTCTATGAACGCGTCATCATCCCAACAGCTAAACACCTCACTAAGCACCCCTCGGGAATCACAATGCTACAGCGAATCGGCTTTGGGATATTCTTCTCAATCTTAACGATGATTGTAGCAGCTCTAGTTGAATCCAAAAGGATCAGTGTTGCAAAACACCATGGACTAATGGATGATCGAGATTCAGTTCTTCCAATGAGCGCCTGGTGGTTAGTACCACAGTATGTCCTGATGGGTGTCGCAGACATGTTAACGATCGTTGGTCTGCAGGAGTTGTTTTATGATCAGGTCCCAGATGAAATGAGGAGTTTGGGGGCTGCGGCTTATTTGAGTATTTTGGGTGTGGGGAGCTTCATGAGCAGTGCATTGATATCAGTTGTAAAAATGGTTACCGCACGTCGTGGCAATGAGTGGTTGAAGGGGACTTTGAACCAGATGCACCTCGATGATTTTTATTGGCTTTTGGCATGTTTGAGTGGCTTTGGTTTAGTTATGTATGTGGTTTTGGCAAAAAGGTTTGTTTACAAGAAGCTTCAGAGGGATGCTGAGGCTTCTTTGTAGATAAGTTAAGGTCGTATGTTCTATGTTCTTAAAGCGATGGGTATATGTAGTCGCTACAACAAAAAAGAAAAAAATATATATACGGAATGTGAATATTAGTTCTGCCTTAAATACTACGTGATATTACGATAATTATAGAACCTACTTGTATCGATAGTAGCACCGCTATAGCGGGTGCGGACTCCTTAAGAAAAATAGAAAAGAGAAGCAGAGATTGATTGGACAAAACTATGACTTTCATTGATAATCCATTCGGTATATATATAGCCAAATAACAACTTGTAACCCAAGACAAATACGAAACATACTTAAACAAGGACTCTTGACACACTAACTAAATAAACAGTTTTGAAACACAATAGACAATCAGGTGAATCATATTAAGGAATTTACCTTCGAGCAGGCTGCTTTTTCTTGGTGTTTTTACCGGGAGGGGCTTCTTTGTAGTAATTCACCATTCGTTGAAAGTCCTTATCTTTAGATACAGTAATGAGATTCTTCTTGTTTCCCGGCAAAAAGTACTTAATGATCATCCCGTCTACAGTTGATTCGATAGTTTCAGCTACTTCTAGCTTAAAATCACTCAACTGCATATTCTCATCAAGATCAATAGCATACGCCTCCCCACCAATATAAGTCATAAACCCGTCATCATGGGTGTCAAAATCGCATTGAGACCATTCACCAACTAAACTTAACGAAGATAGGCAGCTTCTATGGAGAGCAATAAGCAAGTTTGAACGCACATTGAGACCATTCACCAACTAAACTTAACGAAGAGCTTGTTAGCGTTTCCCATTCTCCTACGAGACCATTTCTTATTTCACAACATTTGAGGCCAGGCCAATTTCCAGATTTGTTTTCCATCACCCCCAAAAAAATTAGCTTCAAGAAGTAATCAGCGGCTTTGAGCCTCATCTGAAGATGTGCCTCTACATACAGGGGCTGGCAAATAGAAAACAATGCATCAAAGAGGAGTACCGAGTTCTCCACCAAACCATCATTAGAGAATGATTCAAACGACAGTTTTTCAAAATTGGTAGCCGGAAACAGGACCCTTGTTCTCACATCATCAATGTCGAATGGCACTAGAACAGCCAATTTTGAACTTTGTATTACAATGTTAAACTTGCTTGATAAAGTGAGTGCATCCCTCAAGTTAAGAAAGAACAAATGTTCGATGGGATCATTCACCCACAGAGTTAGCTCAATTTGCCCGGGAACAATGGTTGGAAACTGGAGACTAGGCATTGTAAAGCCACTGTACTGGAAAGAAAGTAATTTGGGAGCATTAACTTAACTATTTCTGTTGTTGGCCTGAAATGACTCAGCACTATTTTCAATCTCTGCAACGAATTGGATCTGATGTCCAAAATTCCCACCCAACACCGCGTGATATTAAGGGTTAAACTCTCAAGAAAAGGAAACTTGGTATTGATAATGTTACATAATCCATCATTATCAATGGTCACACCACTTAAATGTATCTCTCTTAAGCTCCCAATTGAATCTGGAATGGATAATTCAGGCATAGAATTTTTTCACTTTCTAGTTGCCGTCTATGGGTCAGTTTCATTCTTTTCACGTCCTCCATCTGTCACAAGAATAACAAAAGAAAATGAACGAGATGGTTATGTTCAATATACAAATAACTAACAATTCTGTTTTGTTAAACAGTTTAACCATTAAATCTAAACGACGAAGCAAATTTTGCATAAGGGGGTGCTTGTTTTAGTTTTTATAAGAAGCTTATTAGCTTATATAGCTATAAGAAGTTCATGAAAGTGTTTAGATAAGGTCCTTGGTTTCCTCACAAAAGGTGAAGGGTTCAAACCTCGCTTGGTGTGTACATTTGGGGGTGGCCAGGAAAGGGTCGGAAACGGTCCCATATTAACCCGGTGAGGCCGCGTACATGTGAGTCAAAAAAGGCTCGCCCTCCCGGGTAATCTTAATAGGGAAAACCTTCACCGTTTACCCGTAATAAACTTTAAGCTTATAAGCTTATTTGGGGGTTTCGGTAAACCCATGGGCTTATACGAGAGCCAGGTGTTATAGCTACTTTGGAATACGTCTTTTGTGGTCATTTTACCATCATAAGCTTAGTCAGGGACCCAAACCGAGTGCATTTACGAAAAATTATACAAAACAAGGAACGCAACATTTTTGGACGAGGTACATTTAGGAAAAATCGAAGTTTTTTACAAAAATTGCCGCAAAATTTCATGGGTGTCCCAGGACCCACCCTGGTTCCGTACCTGAGCGGCTGAGCTTAGGTACAAATAGTCAACAAGCTTATATATGTATAAGGTTATTTTGGGGGTTATGAGCTTATTTGGTTTGGGCTTTATGCAAAAATAAGCCGAAATCAAAAAAGCTAAACAAACACCCCCTAACCTACCAAGCAAATAGTAAACCCAACTAATAATGTTGTTTGGATAAACTTACAGTGGGTTCTTAAAGCCAAACACCCCCTCCCCCTAATACACTAAAATTAATAACAGCTTAATAATTAATGTAAACTTACCTTGAAGGTGTTTTAGTAGCACTCAGTCACTGTATCATTTTATATTCTGGAGATGGAGAGATGAAGTATTATTGTTGGAGATTGTTTGACTAGAGGAAAAAGTATCTAGGTAACTAACGACTACACAAAAAAGTACTACTAACTCAGTCCCAAAAAACTTTAACCCATAAATATTTTTATTTGGATAATATAATACTTGATGAAAAATATCTGAATAGATTGAGTTTTAAATCTATTTTCATTTGGTATAATTTTCATCAAATATTATATAACACAAATAAAAATATTAGTGGTCAAAGTTGAACAAGAAATACTCAAAAAAGTCAAACTGGACAATTATTATGAGACGGAGGGAGTAGTTTCTTGTTAAAAAGAAAATAAAATAATTGTCTTCTAAAAAAACAAAAAAAACTTACTCCCACCGTTCCATATTAACTGTCCTTCAAAGTCTTTTTTTCTCAACTTTGACCTTAAATATTTTTTTTTTCTGTTATATAATACTTGATGCAAAATATATGAATAGAATGGGGGTTTAAATGTATTTTCATTGATATAACTTTCATCAAGTATTATATAACACAAACAAAAATATTTAAGGTTAAAGTTGACAAAGAAAGACTTAAAAAAGTCAAACAGGACAGTCAATATGGAACGGAGGTAGTAATATGTACGATCGGTTAAAGCATTGTATATCTACAATACAACAGCTTAATGCACATGATTGAGTGTCTTAATCAAAAAAAAGAAATGTGCAAATCATTACCCAATTATTAAGTTGTATTGGCCATTATTAAGGTGTGTTTTGGCCAAATATAGCATTTGCAGTAAGCAAGTAAGCGGTAACACTAAGCCGTTGTTGTAAGCAGTTTCTATCAGCAGTAGCAATCTTTTTTATAAAACCTATGGTAACATAACTGTAAGTGTAATCAAAATGTGTAAAATGTTCAACGCTCCTAAATGCTACTTCATGGAGTGTTGACAAATGAGTATTCCAAAAAAGTATATAAAGCTGTTTGGTGATTGTCAAACATTAAAGATCCCAATGCTCACCACACACCGCTTCTAAATGCTCTGTGCCAAACATACCTTTAGTATCTATCTTTTTTGTCTTTTTTTTCAGGGGTACAAGGGCAAAATAGTAATTTAATGAGAGTGTTTTAATGTATGATAGTTCACCCACTCGACATACAAGTTATACGTGCAATTCAGTCCAATGTCCAAACCTATATTAGCTCCGGTCTCTGTAAATTTCATTCAATTACTCCTAGCACAATTAAAAAACAACTAAAGTTTATATTTATTACTTAGGGTTTTGGCCGTTAAATAGCTACGTATTTTTTCAAATATACCATATTGGTACGTGTACTATTTTTCGTTTCACTTTATGTAGTGTACTTTCATCTTTTGTTCAAATTTGGTATGTGTACTTTTTTAAGTTGTAAAATAGCACTGTACTTTCTATAAGTGTTTCAATTTGGTACGTTAATGACAAACCAAATTAGAACACTTATGAAAAGTATGACGTACCAAATTGAAATACTTATGAAAATTATATTGGTATTCTACAACTTAAAAAAAGTACACGTGCCAAAACGAGACACTTGAAAAAGTATATTGTTATTCTACAGTACAACTTAAAAAGAAGTACACGTACCAAAACGGAAAACTTTGAAAAGTATATTGCTATTCTACGACTCAATCCTTATTACTTATAGTTACGCACCTATATTAACAAATGTATTTGAAAAGACAACAGAGCTAGTTTTGTCAACATGACATCACTAGCTATTACACTTAACAACACCCTAACGCCAAATGCTTATTACACCCCTCCCCGCCCACCACCACCCCTTTGGACCTTAGGGCACATTTGGTAGAAAGAATTTCAAAGAAATGAAATGAAGTAGAGAATAGAATCTCAGATAATAGAAATCAGCAGAGAATTTTCTTCAATTCTAATGTTTGGTAACAATAAAGACTTAATCCGAAAAATTAAAAAAAATATTTAAATAACATTTTGTCGTATAAGACTCACATGTATTTGTTCGTTGATTTAAAAAATATATATATATATTTTTACTTTTTCTAAATAACAATTCGTAAAAAATATTAAAAAAAATATTAAAAAAAACTATTTAAAAAAAATATTTAAAAAAAATATATCTTTTTTTTAAATTTAATTTTAAAAATTTATGTACTTTCTTTAAAAAAATTATTTAAAAAAAATATTTTTTAAAAATGTATTTATTGAAAAAAAAAAAAAAAAAAAAAAAAAAACTCTTTTTTAAAAAAAAATATTTTTTCAAAATGTATTTATTTTAAAATAATATATATTTTTTTTTAGATAATTTAAAAAAAAATAGTTTTAAAAAATATTTTTTTTTTAAATATTTTTTAAAAATGTATTTAAAATAACATGTTTTTATTAAAAAAAAATTAAATGTATTTATTTAAAAAAAACTTATTTTTAAAAAAAATATATATTTTTTTTAAATTATTTTTTAAAAATGTATTTATCTAAAAATAATTATTAAAAAAAAAAGAAACTTATGTGTAGTACTAAAGTACAAATATAATTTGAAAAAGAAAAAATATATATATCATGAAAAAATATTACGAATACTAAAAATTCTTATTTCTCCAATTTCCCAGCCAAAATAGATGGAAATGAAACTCTAAAATTTACACTACCAACTCTTCACCAATTATCCCCAATTTTCTCAATTCTCCACTTTTTAATTTCTCTAAGCAACCAAACAATGGAATTTAATTCATTTTTATTTCTCTTATACGTAGCACTTGTCACACATAACTTCTCCATTGAACTCGAGATTTCACATATAAAACTTGTGTATGACATCACCTTTATTTTTTGTTCATATAATTGAATAAGGAATCGTTTTAGGTGGTGTTTCTTTTCCACTTAATGAGTGGATCCATAAAAACATCTCTCTCAATTAAGAGTCTAATTCAAACCACTTAATTTAATAAATAACCCCTTAGTTTATCCTTGATGTTGTGTGTTTCTTTTAAAATATGCGTTTTAGTTTAAGAATTTGCTTTGTTATACTTTGAACTTCAGTTTTTTTTTTCTTCTTAATTTGCTTTCTAACTAAAAAAACATGCCATACTTTACCCATGAAGTTTAATATTTTTAAGATTTTACAAAATGTGACACACACGTAACAAATCGAGTTGTGGATTGTGCTACACATGACCAAAATTTGATGAAATAGCCTAATGGTAGAATATAAATGAACCGTGAAAAAAGAGTCCACCTTTGTTCTTCTAGTTAAAAGGTAATCTCTCCTAGTCACTTATCAATAGAGTTATCCAATAAAAATGTTGTTTGACCATCTTTTTCTGTCAAAAAAAATGTGAAGTGTGTTTAATTTTTAGCCCATAAATGAGTGATACTTCAATAAGGGAGAGCGGAAAAACCGAAAAGACCGAATAAACCGAAAAAACCAAACCGAAATTAATCGAACCGAACTCATAACCGAACCGAATTTGCTAAAATCGAACCGAACCGAACTAATAATTCGGTTCTCGGGTTGGATATGGGTTTGGCAGTTTAAACCGAAAACCGAATTCATATAAATATATATATTTTTTATATATTTATATATTTATATACATATATATTTATATAATCATAATATAATAAAACACTTTTATGCTTGAAATATATCTTTTTTGCTAAATATCTATGTAATTATTAATTTTTTTTTAAAAAATTAAGTGAAATTCGGGTTAACCCGAGAACCGAACCGAATTAGATTTCAACCGAACCAAACCGAAAACCGAATTTGAATTTGGTTCGGTTCGGTTCTTGGGTTGGCCTAAATTTTTTTTTTAACCGAACTGAACTAGCCGAACAACCCGATAACCGAACCGATCAACACCCCTATACTTCAAATTTGAATTAAAAAATGATGCCTAGTAGTCATAAACTAGATTAAATTTAAACTAGAGTTAATTGCATTTTTGGTCCCCATGGTATGGCCAAATTGCAGGTTTAGTCCCTAAAACTTTGAAAGTGCAATGATAGTCCCCATTTTGAAGTTTGGATTGCAATTTTGGTCCTTGGATAAAGTGAAATGACAAAAATACCCTTTGTATTATTCAGAGAAGACAAGGGTAATTTGGTCATTTCACACCGATTAGGGCCCAAAAATGCAATCCAAACTTCAAAATGGGGACTATCATTGCACTTTCAAAATTTTAGGGACCAAACCTGCAATTTCACCATATCACAAGGACCAAAAATGCAATTAACTCTTTAAACTAAGAAAAACAATTATTCTCGAATTTGAGATGACCTCTTTTACAGTTTTATATGCATAGATTTAGGTCAGGTTTCAAATCGAATAGGTTTATATAAGCTCGATTTCAGTTATGTTATATTGTATTTTATGTTCAGGTCAGGATTTTGACCCGATGAACACGCCTAATTGGTGAACGACACACATATATATATGAACCCAAAGATAAAGCTGATCGTTTACCAATGCAGAAACTCCCAACTCCACAGACCACAATGATATACAAATCGTGGGATTTTTGCGAGAGAAAAACATCTTTATCCGACGCAAGCCTACTAAAAACCAGCTCGTTGAATCTCTAACCACACTATTCCCAAAGTACTACATTGTTGCCCCATGTAAATACTTCATACCCTGCCAGGATGGCAAACCCTTCTATCCAAGTCCACAACAGATTTCAAGAGTGACTCACAGTGAATTGTCTAGAATCACCAATGTTTTCGGCTTTGAACAGGTTTTTGGTTGGTTAAATCATAAGTACTCAATACTGTTTTTTGCATATAGTTTCAACGTAAACAATTTGGAAAACGATTTTCCTTTTGAGTCTGAGTCTGGGACGGGTATTAGTAGAATGTGGACTACTAGTTGGACGCAAGACAATAACTGAACAAGTTGATTAAAACTCAACCATGTTACATCTTGAAAGGTTTTGATACGGTTCATCATGGTTAGTTAAATCACCAAGTTGTCTCTTATGAATCCTGATTGAAATTTAGAATTTCGTCAAAAACACTCCTTCCAAAGTTATGACAGAAGTTAGGCGGGAACTCCTTAAAACAGGTTGATATGACATTAGTGAGGCTTGGTAGTAATCATGCAGTGCCCCCGGAATAAGATCTTGCATATACTATTTAGCGACAGAATGCAAGCCTGAATTGAATGAATGAACGTATACGGGGAAAAATAAAAATAATCCTCAAGCCCTAAACAGCAATTGTAATAACGAATAACAAAGCCTATGAGAATTGAAAATGGAAGAGAGGTTCAGAGGAGGCCGAATAATACAAAAAAACCGAGGAGAAAAATGCCAAAGAATGTAAGCCAAGAGAAGCGCCTGACCTGATATGGTGGAGGAAATGGTATTGATATATTTAACGAGGGTTTTCGCTCATTAAATATACTGTTACGAGAGTTTCTGCAAGAATTCAAAGAAGGTAGGAGTGGCTGCTGAGATAAAAACACAGTAGTAAAGCACATGCAGATCATTTCACATATACATATAAGTTCACACAAAATTAGTTTACCTGCCACAATAAACATTCTACCATATTATCATAATTTGTTTTGATGAAAGTACAAAAAAACTAATTAGCTAAATAGGTTGTAAATATAAATAGTAAAACGATCAAACAATGCAAGTGAAGATAGGCGGCTTCTACGGAGAGCAATAAGCAAGTTTGAATACACATCGAGACCATTCACCAACTAAACTTAATGAAGAGCTTGTTAGTGTTTCCCATTTTCCTTCGAGACCATTTCTTATTTCACAACATTTGAGGTCAAGCCAATAATTTCTTCGTTCACAACATTTGAGGCCAGGAAAATAATTTCTTAGTACACAACATTTGAGGCCAGGCCGATTTCCAGATTTGTTTTCCATCACCCCCATATCAATCAGCTTCAAGAAGTAATCAGCGATCTTGAGCCTCATCTGAAGATGTGCCTCTACGTACAGGAGCTGGCAAATAGAAAACAATGTATCAAAGAAGAGTACCGAGTTCTCCAGGAAACCATCATCTGAGAATGTTTCAAACGAGAGTTTTTCAACATTGGTAGCCGGAAACAGGACACTTGTTCTCACATCATCAATGTTGAATGCTAGAACAGATTTTTCAAAACATCGTATTACAATGTTAAACTTGCTTGATAAACTGAGGTATCTCCTCAACTCAAGAAAGAAATAATGATCGATGGGCTTATTCACCAGCAGGATTAGCTCAATTTGCTCGGGAGCAGTGGTTGGAAAGAAGAGATTAGTCGTTGAAAAGCCTTTGTACTGGAAAGAAAGTATTTTGGGAGCAAAAACATGTACCTCTACCCACCCCACACTGCTCAATACTAGTGTCAATCTCTGCAATGAACTAGATCTGATAGCCAACATTCTCAGCCGACACTGGACATCAAGGGTTAAACTCTCAAGCATAGGAAACTTGGTATTGATAATGTCAAAAAATCCATAATCATCAATGGTCACACCAATTAAATATAACTCTCTCAAGCTCCCTATTGAATCTTTAATGGATAAGTCAGGCATAGAATTTATCCTTGATACCTCATATGAAAGTGAACACAGACGTGGGACATCATAAATTTCCAAACTCGCATTATCATAATGACTACCTGGAGCTATTTTTAACTCTTGGAGATAAAGGAGGTTGTTTACCGTTATTGTATCCAAGCCTTCAAGAAGTCTAAGGTTGATCTTTTCAAGTAACTTACATGTAGATAGTAAGTTATGAAGCACCTCTACATGACTTGTGTGCACATCGAGCAGCTCTAGCACTCGCAGGTTCACACAAACGATCAAAGGATTGCTGCTAATGTGAAGGGGGTAGTTCCTCTTGAGAGGGCGCTCCATGTGAAGGGAAAAATCGAGTTTTATACTTAACGTGTTTAGGTTCTCACATGAGAATATCTCATCTGGCAAAGTAAATGAAGCAACGTCATCAACGACTGTGAGGAAAAGCTCCTTAAGAGAACTTTTGGAAGCTACACGCTTAATAAACTTTTCAGCACGAGTAGCCGACTTTGGCTTGCGGATTCCAAAGTGAATATCACATGTTATGATTGGTATGTTGTCCCTGTGATACCTTTGTATAGTCCGTCTGATCAACCTCAAGTACCTTCTTTCTTGCTGTTTAGTTAAAGACTTGCCGGATCGGCAAAACCTGAGCGTAGGGATGGTAGACCAGGCGTGTAGCCATGACTTGGACAAGACGCAGGTGCGGGCTGCATCTTTTGCCGGTAACAATGCTTGAATATAATGAATCAACTCAGGTACATCTTCTAGTTGCCGTCTATGGGTCAGTCTCATTCTCTTCACGTCCTCCATCTGTCACAAGAATAACAAAAGAAAATGGACGAGATGGTTATGTTCAATATACAAATAACTAACAATTCTGTTTTGTTAAACAGTTTAACCATTAAATAATTAGAATAAGAGCCGCTATCTAAAAAGACGAGGTCGAGGAACATGTTGACTCGATTCTGTATCCATTGTTTTAGCTTTTATAAGAAGCTTATTAATTAGCTTATATAGCTAAAATAAGTTCATGAAAGTGTTTAGATAAGGTCCTTGGTTTCCTCAGAAAAGGTCGGATTCAAAACCTCGCTAGGAGTGTCCATGTGGGGGTGGCCAAGGAAGGTTCGGAAACGGTCCTGGGATTAACCAGGTGAGGCCGCGTACATGTGCGTCAAAAAAGGCACGCCCTACTCGGGTAATCTTAACGGGGAAAACCTACACCGTTTACCCGTAATAAAGTTTAAGCTTATATGGGGTTTTAGTAAGCCCATGGGCTTATGGGCTTATACGAGAGGCGTCATAGCTACTTTTGAATGTCTTTTGTGGTTATTTTACCATCATAAGCTTAGTCAGGGACGGAACCGGGTGCATTTACGAAAAATTATACAAAACGAGGAACACAACTTTTTTGGGTCAAGTGCATTTAGGAAAAATCAAAAAATTAACACTAATCCACAAAATTCCATGGGTGTCACGAGACTGAGCTTAGCACAAACAGTCAACAAGTGTTTATTAGCCCATAAGCTGCTTACATATGTATTAGGTTATTTTAATCAAAAGTTTTTATGAGCAAACTTACCTTGAAATTGAAGATCCAAAAAAGAGAGAAACGTTGCTGTAAAGGTGTTTTATTTGATACCACTGTGTTTGTCAAGAGACTTAAATCAGGGACGATTAGTGTATAATGATAAAAGTTGAGAGGCTGATCGAGTTAATTGCATTATTGGTCTTTGTGTTTGCCAGGTATGGTCAAATTGCAGATTTGGTTTTTAAAACTTTGAAAGTGCATTAGACGTTTTTATTTTGAAGTTTTTGTTGCATTTTGATCCCTGTGGTATGGCCAAATTGCAGATTTGGTCCCTGTGGTATGACCAAATTGTCAATTTGGTCCCTAAAACTTTAATGTCATCTGGGCACAGAGGACCAAACATGCAACAAAAACTTTAAAATAAGGACGTCCAGTGCACTTTCAAAGTTTTAAGGACCAAATCTGCAATTTTACTATACCACAAAGACCAAAAATGCAATTAACTCTTATGGATCATTTTGCATACACAGAGCATATAAGTTATATTTGACACACTAGGTATGTTAAGCCTTTTAAAAAAAGTTGCATTAAAAAATAAGTCACACAAGTATGAAAGCTTTTATGAACCATAAGCTAAACTCACTGAAATGTGCTTATAACTATTTAAATTATTTAAATATCTTTTAAAATATAATGGATTATCAGACAAAAGCTGAAAATATATTTGAATTAATTTGATATATTTTTATGCGATTTTACATTAATAAGCTTCACTTTCAACTAATTTGTTAAAAAACTTTATAAAATATAAGCTTTATCTTTCGGCTTATAATATAAGCTTCGGTTCTAGCTCCAACCTATTTCGCTGAACATACCCATATTTTTTTGATACGTAAATTTTCGCAATTTCATGGTTTACATCTTTGTCAAAAACATAAGGCTATCTATATACTTATGATAGCAATAATTAAACAGTTTACATCCTTATGGATTAACGGCGCAAATGCTTTTCTGTTATTTGCTAATGTGGAACCAATGTGAGAAAGTTTATTCATCATTTTGTTTGTCCCAACTACGACCATCCCTTTTTATTAGTCTAGTCCAGAGGCGGAGGGAGGGGGGTGACTAGCAGGTGCTAGGCCCCCTCCGATGAGCCCACATGTCTAGTATAATATAAGCCCAACTATGTAATATAAGCAATATTACGTCTATCATTTTATGCAATACAGAAAGGTAAAGTTTACAACCCACATGCAAACTGCAAAGTAATATTTATATATGTGTTATTTTTTTTTATTTCATATAATTCTTATCTTTTAGGTAGGGTGAAAATGAGTCGAGCCGTTTGTGAAAAACTCAGGATCAGATCGGTAAAAAGATCGAACGAGCCGAGCCTAAACGAGCTCGAGCCCGAGTTCGAGCCTAAGTTAGAGCTCATTTATTACTCGAGCCTGAGCTTTACATACAAAGCTCGTTTGGGCTCGCGAGCCTAAACGAAATTATGATATTTTAAGTATTAAACATATATACGAACCGAGCTCGAGCTTATTAACGAGCTAAAAAAGATATATTACGAGCCGAGCTCGAGCCAAGCTTTAACTTTTCATTGCCAAATCGTTTAAACGAGCTCGAGCTTAAAATTTAAGGCTCGAAACGAACCGAGCTTGAGCTCGAGCTTTTTAAAACTTAAACGAGCCTAGCTCTAGCTCTGGCAAGCTCGGCTCATTTCCACCCCTACTTATAAATGATTGTTTTCTCCATCTTTTATGTTGGTAGTTTCTTCTTTCCATATTGATGAACATTATTGCCATAATATATTTAATATTACGTACTAATATCACAATGCTTAGATATACTATATCGATATTGTCTCATATGATAAAGTTCGGCCCCCTTTAACTTTAGATTCTGGCTCCGCCCCTAGTCTATGTTGGAAATGTATATATTTACAAACACGTAAATGTCCGGATTCGAACTCGTGACCACGGGATTGCACACATTAGAGAATGAGAATTAAGTTAATAATTAATGTTTATGTTTACGATTAATTATTGCACATTAAGTCCGGTTAACGATCGTTAAGTATTTAACGGAAAAATGACTAACGACCGTTAAATGAAAAGAGAAGGGACTAGTAATGGAAAGACTTGAAAAAGTTATGGGTTTCTCTTGGGCTTGTCCTATGGCCGGCCAAGGGAATGGGTTTTCAACCCAAGCCCTAACTTGTTCCCAAAGTTTTTCATCTACTATATAAACAAGGCTAAGTTCTAGGGTTTTTCATCACTTGTGCATTGAATTAACCTAGATCTCTCCTCTCCTCTCTCTTGTCCATATTCGGCTGAACACCCTTGTAAGGGAGTTTGGTTTCGTTTTTTCTTAAACGAGGACTTGTGTTAGATCTAGCAATCGCTTGATTCGTTGGTTAATTCGTGTGTACAAGAACGTGGTAGTAAGACACTATTCTTACACCATATTGGTTTGAGTTGTAGAACGGTAAGGGACAACTCTTCAAACCACTTCTTTGTTTTGCTCAAAGGATCTGACATTCGCAAGAGGTACGTTACGCATACTTTCAGTTAATTAATTTATTTGTTATGATCTTTAAGTCTTCCGCTGTGTACTCTTGATGTCTACATGTTTTATTTTATGTCATGTATTATAAACTCAACAGTGGCATCACGAGCCTTGTATAACAAGTAATTAATTACTGAAACACATAAATAAAATAAACATGTTGTGTTATTATTTGTATGCGTAGATCTAGGGTTTGCAAAACCTAAACCCTAATTTTTTAGGGGGAGCGTTTATTTTGGTGCCCTAATTAGGGTTTTGTAAACTAAAGTTTTAATTGGATTATAAACCCTAAGATGCATGCAACATTATGTGTATATGCGTAACTCTGTTTAATTGCATTAATTGTTAAGTGTAATTTTATGTCCATGATAATAATCTGCATGTTTTATCATGGATCTGCTTTTATTGTATGTTCTACTTGTTTAAGTGATATACACTAATTTATGATAGATCTAAAATTGGGGAAGACCTCAATCATTATTAATTTAATCAATTATGTGCTATGTGGTATGTGTTTAATTTGACTTACGCAATCGATGAATCGATGCATGTGGCTCACCTTGTACATTATGTCAAACGGGTGAAAGTCTTAATTAAACATGTACATATTGACAGATCTAGAATTGATTATTAATAGGATTTATCAAAAACGTTTGCATGTGGCTATTTGATATGCATGACTTATTTTTTGTTATGCATTCATTGTTTATTTGTTTATTTTTACAAATACTTGCTTGTTTGTTATGTGTAACAAGGGTATTTTTACAAGAAAAATAAACTGACCTAAACAATGGTGAAACATGTATTTTTAAGAATAGTAATCATAATCGTTTAATTGATTGATGACTTTGGTACAAATGACTGAACGGCTCACTCATGAGAATGAACTATAAAGGGGTTAATAAAGAAGTGCGCACAGTCACACTGAAAGGATGTCTAAGGTTGTGCTTTAGCGCGTACCTGGTCCTCTGCCCTCTGTAAGTTCGAATGGAGCTACTTAGTAAGCCATTAAATGTGCAAGCTCATCTTAAGGGCGAATTAGTGTTAATTCCATGCGCCACTTCTGTAGTAATTATCCGAAACACTAAGTTTTTACACTTATGCAAAAGTACGGTATAATGGATGGTAATTAACACTAAATTCCTTGATTGGTGAAACCAATACCTCAATTAAAGTTTGATGATGAAAAACTTAAACATTAAAACAAGATATAAATGTTTTAATAAAACCTATGTTACGAAGAAGAATGCATGACATCTTTGTACATATTTGATTTAACATCAAAAATTATTACCCTTTTAATTTAAGGTATATGCCATCCAACGAAACGGAAACACCTAAGATTACTTTCTATTTGCGTGAGAACGTGACTTAGATCATAATCAAAGGGTAAAATGTCCACGTGTCGTGAGAACGGGCATGGACGATTTTGCAGTTTCTTAAGTTGGACAACTTAATTGAGTTAGGCAGTGAGAACTGGCAGATCAAGGCATAAGATGGGATAAAACATGTTTACATGGCGATTGAAATTGGCTATATGTAAATCCCATAAATCTAGGAATTGAAATTGATATTGGCAATTGAGCAAAAGCTCTACCATTTTGTATAAGGTTCATTACTAGCAGATCAACTGACGTGATGAAATTATGACAATTTGGATCCTAGTTTTCAATAATAATTAATTGGTTATATGAATATGAACCTTGGGTATTTAATTGTTTATTGAAAAGGAAAATTATCGAAAATACTAAAATTGAATTTTGTAATTCTTTTGAATGTATAAATGCAACATTTAACCGTAAACGAGGTTTAGTCTTTGATCAGTAAATTGATCCATTCTGCTTTCAAACAAATGTTTGATCGAGAATAATTTACTGAAAAGACAAACGAAGTCTCTTTTCCATGGGAGAAGCATGAGACTCAATCCTATTCCTTTTTATGAATGAGAAAGGTATAATAGGAACGTTTGAATTGTCTAAATTCTAATGTAACTCATAGCAATGAATTGCACATCTTATTTTCCATAAAGATTTCATTACCCTCATTTGGTGAATGAATCCTTTTGTAATAAACATGAATGTTGGTTAACTGGAAAACATGTATATGAGTTACTAAAATTAGAAGTTAGACTATTTACCGCGAAAATTGGTAAAAGGCAAACTAGCATTATTTATCTAGTTGTTTTGCTTTAACCTTTAAAGGTGCTACATACCATTATGGGCATGGTAGGCCTCTTAAGGAAGAAATTGCATACCCAATTTTTCGAGTTAATAACATTGATGGATAACCCATCATTCATAGTAGAATACACCTTTTAATACCTTAGTAATGATTACGTATGGTTCTTCAAAGGTGTAGGAAAGTAAAAAGCAAGCAAGTTGTTTTCACTGGTTATGAAACACTTACAATGTTGTCAAATTCAGTGGGAGCATTTGTGTTGCATTACTGAATAAGAAGTTGTTTTAATGATTTCTAATTCAGTGGGAGCTACAAGCCTTATTTGTTGTGTAGTAATTCAAATTATCTCTTGAAAATCATGTAGATAATTACTTTCCAATTGTAGGCACTTATGTTTTTTAAGGATTGTCATGTGCGTTTCCTTACAAATATATATAGTCCTATATCTACTAGTTATATCTATGACACAAATCATATTAATCAAATAAACGAACGTGTATCGTGTTGTTTATATGATACATGATGTTGTTCCGTGCACAAGTGGGAGAAATCTTTATTGTGTGCAAGGTACAACACATATTAATATGATTTAAATGAATTCTCTTGATTGTAAAGTAAGAGAATAACGTTCTAATAGGAAATATACATTTAAATATGTATGATTGCCCTATTAAGAACATGTGTCAAGATGATAACAAAGACTACTTTATTTTCAATATTTATGTCATTCAATATTTAAGAAACACTTGTAGTTACAATTTATGTTACGTGAGAACGTGAACTAGATTATAGCCCAAGGTAAAATATCCACGTGTCGTGAGAACGAGCATGGATGATTCTGCAGTTTCTTACATTGAACATTTCATGGAATGACATAATTAAATGAAGTAATCTAATACTACTTTGAATTTGAGTATTCGTTGAATGACTTAAATATATGTAGTAAATATTAACTTGAAATATTAATTGAAACCCGAGGCGGTGTTCATAATTACTTTAATTATAAATGTTTATGATTTTGTAAAGTCACAAACATGAAGTCTTTTAATACAAGACTTACAATATAAAGTAAGACGTTAACTTGCTATGTTTTAAGACATATGCATGAAGTCAATGAGTTGATCAATGACTTACAACGTATAGTGGGATTATAACTGATATGTCTTTTGACTTGGTCAAAAATACTTGTGTTATAATGCATGCAATTGACTTGGTAATTCTATTGTACCATTAAGTTTTACTTTGTTGGTAAATATGATAAACCAAAGAGTAGATGGTTATCTTAAATATTGTTAGATTAATCTTACAATATTAATTCTAAGGAAATACCATAGTTTTATGGTATGTTCAGTTAGAAGAATCAAAATCCATTGGCATTGTTTGATTCAAGATAACTGTAGTTTCTTCCAAAAGTTATCAAGGTTAGTAGATTGAGTATAGATTGAATATACTCAATAAGACTCCAACCTAGAAGATTGATAAGACGCCATTTGTTTATGGAATGTGATGAATCACATTAAGTCTTATAAATGAAGTTCTGAATTTGTTAAACTACTTGTAGAGTGAGTTGTAACAAACTAATGTCAGGAACTGTCAATGTATTCTGTAAAGTCCCAAAAGAGAACAATGTATTGTTGCTCTACTTGCTAAACTATTTAAAGGTAATCTTTAAATTGTTAAAGGCAAGTGGGAGTTTGGTATAGATCTTGAAAGATTAAAGTTACAAAATACATAATCTTCTAAATATGCACTAGCAAATATCATGATGAGGCTAAACATGTAAATGATAGACCCCAATATGATGGAATTGTCATTCATAGATCCGTAAGGATATCTCATATATTTAATATGCTGAGGATTATGAGTTATAGGATCATGGTAAGCCTGTTAATCATGATGATGAATTTATCAAATGTTGAATTGTGGTAAATCAATCATACTATGAATGTTGAGATGTTGTCCATAAAGATAATCAACTTTAGATACTTGGTTTATCTTAATAGTTATTATGAGTTTCTTCAAAGGATGGAAACCCTAGTGGTTTAAATCTTTGTGTAGAAATCATATGGACAATATTGTACACATATTTAATGCATGTCTAGTGATAATAATATTAATCATAATTAAGCAATTAACTATCACTAAATATTCTTTTCTAGATACATTAAATAGAATTATAAAGATTATAATTGTCATACTTACTTTCATTGATATGAAATTTTGACAATGAATATCAAAACTCTTTGTTGTGGAATTACTTTTGCGAGGACGATAAGTAATACAAAGTAGTTTTATGAATTCAAATAATCTTTGAATATGTACAAACTGCAAGAATCCATGAATGGATATATGCATGCATCTATGAGATGATTCTTATGTTTAATATTAAATCCATGTTTGATTTAATAATTAAAATAATATAGCTCATAAGTATTCCTGAAAGCTAGTGGGAGTATTATTTTTATTTTCTTAAATCTTATATGTTGTATGGGCAACTACATTCCACCTAAATTAAGTTTTAGTTGGGAATGAAACTTAGTTTGTAAGATTTGGAAATAAGACATACAACCTTGGAATATATGTTTATTACTATAAATATATGCGGTAAATAAATGAGTCTAATAGAACATGATGGATATATAATGAGATCTTAAAGTCTAACTTGAAGATTCATCATGTACATCATGTTGTAAGATTGTTGTGTCATGCTTGATTACAAGATGATTTGACAACATTGAAAGTTGTTAGTGTAATAAATATTTTAAAAGGAATATGTTTGGATTTAGAATCACATTCCACAGTCTGGAGATGCTCCAAGATTCTATGGATGAAAATATGGCAATTGTTTCATAATTGTCATTGCCAACAAACTTGAGTTTTGGTAGGCACCAACATTACACTATAACTGTTCAAAGTTTACGGATGTTTAAAGAGCATATTGTTGTACACAATGATGCTAGTATAGTTGAGATGACACTCAATTCTAGTCTAGGTATCCTTGATGATGACCATGTTGACTAGTTATGCTCAACTAAGAGCATAGTTGCATTATACATTAAAGAATAAAGAATACTTTAAAACTTTAAAGTTTTGAAAGATGATTGTCATAAAAGGGTGGTTCAGGTTATCACGCACCTTATGGAATGATATGACAATATCAAGATATGTGTAAACATATACAAGAAATTCACTTATTGAATTCTTGAAATAAGTATTCTCAAAATTCCTATGGATCAAAGTTAGTTGAAATTATGCCTTGTCAACAAGTATGATTCTCATGACTTGTGGCAAAATTCATTAACTAAGAATTAATCATGCATTGATCTATTTAGTATTTGGATAAAGGATATTGTAAACATTATTATTAAAATGAAATAAAGTATTTTGTTATGTTTATCATTCATTTATTATAATGTTATCCTATATTTACATGTTTAAATCCTTGAATAACTTAAGTTATTCTAAATAGTCCGTTGTCGATCAATAACATGGGAATGGTATTGAATTAAGACAAATCTGAGTATTAGTTAGAATATACTTGAAAGTATATTGATGCGTAGCATGACTAATTTCAGATGATATTCAATGATTGAGTATAGGACTTATCCCACCCACATGATGATACTTTATGGATCTTAGTCATTAAGTATATCATGAATATTTATCCTCTGACTTGAGATACCAGAGATATGTCATGGATGTAGTGCATTTTTGTGAAGCAATCTAACGCTATACGTAACTGGTAGTTATAAGGGTTGTTTTCAGAAGTGTTGCGAAATTTATGAATCCTGCTTGTAGTCGAAATGGGATTTGTTTCCTTCAAATTTATTTTGAGGTATAATACTACTGGGCCCCTCGTAGGGTTGTTAAGATGTTTGCATGGCCATGCCCAAGGTCTTCTGGAATATGTTCAGAAGAATTGGTAATCTTAATCAATCACATAAAGCGAGAAACAGAATAGTTAATTAAGAAATGAGTAAGATCCATATTCTTATTAACATGGTATTAGAAACAAAATGATGAATATGATGATGAATCATCAAACTTGGATTTTCTCCAGAAAACCATACACGAGTTGTACCGGGGGCATTGGCGTGTTGCTAGACGCTAACCAATGTCATTTCACGTTTAGTAAACATATCCAAGTGGGAGTTGTTGGAAATGTATATATTTACAAACACGTAAATGTCCGGATTCGAACTCGTGACCACGGGATTGCACACATTAGCGAATGAGAATTAAAGTTAATAATTAATGTTTATGTTTACGATTAATTATTGCACATTAAGTCCGGTTAACGATCGTTAAGTATTTAACGGAAAAATGACTAACGACCGTTAAATGAAAAGAGAAGGGACTAGTAATGGAAAGACTTGAAAAAGTTATGGGTTTCTCTTGGGCTTGTCCTATGGCCGGCCAAGGGAATGGGTTTTCAACCCAAGCCCTAACTTGTTCCCAAAGTTTTTCATCTATTATATAAACAAGGCTAGGTTCTAGGGTTTTTCATCACTTGTGCATTGAATTAACCTAGATCTCTCCTCTCCTCTCTCTTGTCCAAATTCGGCCGAACACCCTTGTAAGGGAGTTTGGTTTCGTTTTTTCTTAAACGAGGACTTGTGTTAGATCTAGCAATCGCTTGATTCGTTGGTTAATTCGTGTGTACAAGAACGTGGTAGTAAGACACTATTCTTACACCATATTGGTTTGAGTTGTAGAACGGTAAGGGACAACTCTTCAAACCACTTCTTTGTTTTGCTCAAAGGATCTGACATTCGCAAGAGGTACGTTACGCATACTTTCAGTTAATTAATTTATTTGTTATGATCTTTAAGTCTTCCGCTGTGTACTCTTGATGTCTACATGTTTTATTTTATGTCATGTATTATAAACTCAACAGTCTAGTCACTTTATCACTACATTAATAGCCTCCCAAATCTCCAAACAGAACAATCGCCGATTATGTTAAATCATTTGCTTTAATATTATAACCCTTTTACCCAAAAATAATTTGTACTTTATGGATTGAACATAATAAAGGTTGGCGGTACCTTTGATAAACAGAATGATGAAAAAAAAACAAACAAACAAACAAACAAAAAAACAAAAACAAAAAACCTGACACGTGGAATCTACGTTAGTCGTCGATAATGCAAAACACACATATACATATGAACCCGAAGATAAAATTGATCATTTACCAATACAACAAACTCCCAACTCTATAGACCACAATGATATACAAATCGTGGGATTTTTTCGAGATAAATACATCTTTATCCGATGCAAGCCTACTATTTAGCGACAGAATGCAAGCCTGAATTTGAATGAATGAACGTATACGAGAAAACATAAAAACAATCCTCATGCCCTAAACAGCAATTGTAATAACAAATAACAAAGCCTGTGAGCATTGAAAATGGAAGAGAGGTTCAGAGGAGGCCGAATAATACTAAAAAACCGAGGAGAAAAATGCCACAGAATGTAAGCCAAGAGAAGCGCCTGACCTGATATGGTGGAGGAAATGGTATTGATATATTTAACGAGGGTTTTCGCTCATTAAATATACTTTTACGAGAGTTTCTGCAAGAATTCAAAGAAGAAGGTAGGAGTGGCTGGTGAGATAAAAACACAGTAGTAAAGCACATGCAGATCATTTCACATATACATATAAGTTCACACAAAATTAGTTTACCTGCCACAATAAACATTCTCCATATTATCATAAATTGTTTCGATGAAAGTACAAAAAAAACTAATTAGCTAAATAGGTTGTAAATATAAGGGTTAATAGACAATAAAGTCACTAAAGTTTGCGTGAAATTTGTCCTAAGTCACTATAGTTTAAAAGTTGTCATTCAGGTTACTATACTACACGGGTTTGTCAATCGTGTCATTGAACATTTTAAAACCAGTTCCTTAGCTCACTCCCATGGTGGGCAACCGGTTGAGATACCCATTTGGTGTCCACGTGGACCTGGCCAAATAACACATCAGATTCAACTTGCCACATATGAAAACCACTTACATTATCTCTTATAAAAAACTAACCCTACCTAAAACATACCCAAATATCCATTTCAAAATTAGGGTTCTAAACCCAAAAATCATTAAATCCGTTCCATCTTCATCTTGCAACAAATCAATGGCGCACCTTTGTGGATGTGGTGAAGTAGCAAGGTGTCGAACCTCTTGGACACAAATGAACCCTGGAAGAAGATTTCTTGGTTGCCCCAATTTCTTGGATCCAACAAGAAATTGCAACTATTTCAGATGGGTTGATGCGCCATTACCAAATCGTTGGTATCAAGCAACCATGTATCAGATCCATGTTAATTTGGAGAATGCACAAGATGAAGTTGTTCAAGCAACCAATCAAAACTCTCGAACTGCATTTTACAATAGGGTTTTGATTGTGGTTATTGTTGGGATGTTTCTTATTAGGTTATTTTAGGTGTTATTGTATTTTGTAAGTGATGGCCGTTTACATTATGCAGTTATTTTGTAAGTGATGTCATTTTAGTTTATGCAGTTTAGGTTAGAATTGGTATTGTAAGACTATGGTATTTTGTGGTTAGAATGCATATTTGTAACAATGGTTATAATGAATGAATGAATGAATGAAGTGAAGTGTTCTATATCTGTTTACATGTGTTTGTGTTTGAAATACTTTATACATTCTACTTGTAACAATGAAGTAAACTGCATAACAAAAACTGCAAATGGATAATCATACATAAACTGCATTCAAACTGCATATCATTCTTTGCAAATGTTTGTGCAGATATAAACTGCACAACATGTTGCATTGTTTAAGTACATACAAAATATGGTGCAGATTTGAACTGCAAATGTTAAGTAAGTAGCATCATCAACAGTACTACATCCTAAAGTTTAACATCCTATGGATTAGTTCTAATGGCTGATATACAAAAGTGCCAAACTAGTGGCTAGCCATGTTAACATCCTATGGATTAGTTCTAATGGCTGATATACAAAAGTGCCAAACTACTGGCTAGCCATGTTAAGGTCATTCCTACAATCTAGTCAAGAGAGATGGCATCATCTTCATTTAATCCTGGCCCAGGTGATGGTGGCCTGTTGAAGATGATCTGTTTGATCCTTTCTGATTGCCTTCTCTCCACTGGTTGACTTTTCCTTTGAGCTGCCATCCTCCTTTGGTATTCTGCATTCCTCCTCACAAGTGGTTCTAGCATTGGCTCTTGCTCCACAACAGGCTCTGTTCTTTCAGCATGGACTCTAACATCTTCAGGTGTAATACCAATTGGCCAAGCTGGTGCAGGCATACCCATAGTATTCTGCAAAAATTTTACATTAGTTAACAAAATGAATAATCAGCATACATAAACAAAATTAATGTAAAATATTTGAAGTACTTACTCCTAACATTGGCTCTCCATCAACAGGATCCCAAGAAAGACCAAACCCTATAGGTTTTATTCCACCAGGATACATATGAGCTTTTGATCCATCTCCTTTCCCTCTCATTCTAACAACTTTCCCATTTATGGTCCTAAGCCTCCTATTGCTAACACCTTGTTCACTACTTGCAGCTTCACTTGATGGTATTCCTACACTACCACCCATCATTCTAACACCAGCACCCCTCATTAGTACACCCCTACCCCTACCTCTGATTCTTACACCAACACCCCTAGTTGGTGAAGGCAACTTATCTGGTGTAGACATTTCAAAGCCAACTGGAGGAGTTGAAATTTGAGGTGGTGCAGAACAACCAGTTGGCATCTCATCTTGTGGTGCATTCAAAACATAAGGGTCTTGTGGTGCAGAACTTGGTGTATTACAAGAACTTGGTGTTTTACCACCTCTAGGAGTCTTGCCACCTCTTGGGGTTTTACCACCTCTGGGAGTCTTACCACCTCTTGCAGACCCACCACTTGGTATCTCATCTTGTGGCTTACTTGGACAAGCCCTTTGATTATGTCCACTCTGTCTACAAAGCTTACAATGATTGACTTGCCCCTTTCTGCTAATCCTAGTCCTATTCCCATCATTCTCACTTGCATCTCTTTTTCTCTTATGTGGTGGTCTTCCAGGCATTCTTCTGATCATAGGAGGTAATGGCTTTTGATATTCAGTTGAAGGCCATTGATCCATTCCATTTTGACCCTCAATATAATGACTATAAGCAGATACAAACCTTTCTTTCCTGAACCAATTAGAAACATACTCTTCAGGGTCTTTATGCAGGAAGTAGATAGCTGCAAAGCCATGTTCACATGGTAGACCAGTCAGTTGCCAACCTCTACATGTGCAAGTCCTTTCCTTTTCATCAACTTTGAAACCCTCATACCCATTTCTCACTTCAAACCTGCTCTAACCACTTGCAATAACTTTCCATTTCCTACAATGAACAATAGTATGCATTTATTAGTACATATAAAACCTTTGTTTCCTATACATATTTAAAATGACTTACATGTGCTTATCCTTCAGTATTTCGAACTTCTTCCTTATGTTAGGACATATGACATCTTCCCATTTCTCATGCTTCTCTCTCATTCTTTGCATCCTTTCCATCATACTAGTTCTAATATCCTCCAACATATTAATTATTGGCTTTCTTCTTGCCTCAATAATAAGTGAGTTGAAGCACTCACTTATTCCATTCTCCACTGCGTCGCATGCTCTATCTGTGAGGAAGAATGCCCTACTCCAGCTTTCTGGTTGTCTATCCATCAAATGCTTATGTGCTTCTTTGTTGATATCCCTGATCTGATTCATTGCTTGTTCAAACTTAGCAGGGTATGTTGCCTTAGCTGCTTTCCAAAAGAGATTCCTAAACAGCACACCAGTATACTTCTTCCTGAAGTTAGCGTATATGTGCCTTGCACATTGTCTGTGCTCAGCCAAAGGCATTACATCCTTTGCAGCTTCAACAATACCCTGCAAAATATATTAGTTAAACCTTGAGCAGATATCAAATGCATTACAGATATGATTGTTAATCCTTGTCCAAATGTAGAAGAAACTGACCTTATGTTGATCAGATATGATTGTTAGTCCTTCACCAGCTGCAATTCCCAAATCATCAAGTAGACATTGCATGAACCAACTCCAATTTTCCTTGTTCTCTACACTCACTACTGCCCATGCAATTGGATGTATTTGGTTATTGCCGTCTCTTCCTACAGCTGATAAAAGTTCACCCTTGCAGATGGTTTTCAGAAAGCATCCATCTAGACCTATTACCCTTCTGCACCCCTCTAACCATCCTTCTTTCAAAGCTTTATAACATACATAAAAACTATCAAAATAGTTCTTTCCATCAGGCATTGTGGTAACACCTAACTTACAAGTTGATCCAGGATTGGAAGTAAGGATTTCAGAAGCATATGACCAAAGCATTCCATAGTGATCCTCTAAACATGTCTCATATTGCTGCAAAGCCTTAATCGTTCCCCTTCTAGCTTGACTAACAGTCACTTTGCATTTGAATTTCTTTAGTATCAACTCAATAAGAGACCTAACTGTTATAGAAGGATTGACCATGATCTTTTTAGCATAATTCCTAGCTACCCAGTTGCTTGTTATTAAGGTGCCATACTCATATGTCCTTGAACAGACATGCCTATCATTCATGGTTTTGATTTGAAAAGATTTTTCAGCCTGCATCCAAGATGCCCACAATCTAAATGGGCATTTCTTCTCTTTATTATCCTTTGAACATTTAGCTAACAGTCTCTTAGGATTGTTTACTTTGTAATATAGCTTATAACCATTTGCCAAAGCATAGTATGCCAGTGCTCTTTTAAGTTGTTCAGGACTCTCATACCTTTCCCCTAACTGTGGTCTCATGAACTTCCATTTAACATTAGGATCATGGATTGGCCAGTGATCACCCAACTTATCTTGGTCATCTACTTTTTTAGGAACAAAGTCTTTTTCACTAAAGTCATCTTTAGGCAAGCCATTGTAAACTCTAGTCAAAAAAATTTCATCAAACAACTTAGAAGCTTTCTTCTTAGGTGCAGGCTCTACTTTCTTAGTCCTAACATCCAAAACCTCTTCCTCACCATCAGACAAATGGTCAAGTGATGCAGTGTCACTCTCTTCAGAATCACAATAGTCATACACATTGTAATCATCATCTTCTAAATCACTATCACTATCACTATTGTGTTGTTCAGTGGTTTCATTTAAATCAAACTCAGAATGAGAGGCATATATATGCAAAACATGATCATTATCTACACCACATTGCACACAGGCATCAAAGTCAGCATTTGATTTTAGAGGTTTTAATCCTAATTGAAAGTCTAAGCCAGGAACCAAATAAAACAATGCCTTCACCTCACCAGTGCATTCACTTTCCAAAAGATTCACAAAACCTACCAAGTCTAAAGCTAGCATATCAACATTAGGAATTTCTGATAGAATTTCATATTCATACGAAAGGGGATTTCTTACAAACACACCACCACGATGATATTTCAGCAGAAAAGTGGATGATTGGGATGGTGATGCCATCTGAAAGAAGAAAAAACAATAAAAAATGTTAATTGCAGAAAACCCTAAATTTACACCCTAAACCCTAATTTTCCTTTTGTTGAAACAGATAAGTAATTAACTAATCAGATATTGTTGTTACCTTTTTGTAGAAGATGACAACACTAATGAATCTTTACTTGATTTGCAGAAAACCCTAATTACACAATCTTTATTTAATTAAGTTAGGGATCTGTGTGTGAAAAAGATGGGGAAGTGTGTGTGCATTTGATTGGGATTAATAAACAAAACGTTTGGGGAAGTGATATATAAACGTGATTTTATAAAAACAGAAATGAATTATTAATGCCACGTAGGATATCTTACCGGTATTTGTAGGTTACCAAAAAGATAGTAACAAATAAACCCGGTCACACAAAGTATAGTAACCTGAATGACAACTTTTAAACTATAGTGACTTAGGACAAATTTCACGCAAACTTTAGTGACTTTATTGTCTATTAACCCTAAATATAAATAGTAAAACGATCAAACAATGCAAGTGAAGATAGGCAGCTTCTACGGAGAGCAATAAGCAAGTTTCAACACACATCGAGACCATTCACCAACTAAACTTAACGAAGAGCTTGTTAGCGTTTCCCATTCTCCTTCGAGACCATTTCTTATTTCACAACATTTGAGGCCAGGCCAATTTCCAGATTTGTTTTCCGTCACCCCCATATCAATTAGCTTCAAGAAGTGATCAGCGGCTTTGAGCCTCATCTGAAGATGTGCCTCTACGTACAGGGGCTGGCAAATAGAAAACAATGCATCAAAGAGGAGTACCGAGTTCTCCACCAAACCATCACCAGAGAATGATTCAAACAACAGTTTTTCAACATTGGTAGCCGGAAACAGGACCCTTGTTCTCACATCATCAATGTTGAACGCCAGACCGGATCTTTCTAAACTTTGTATTACAATGTTAAACTTGCTTGATAAATTGAGGTATTCCCTCAACTTAAGAAAGAACAAATGATCGATGGGATAATTCACCCGCAGAGTTAGCTCAAGTTGCTCGGGAGCAATGGTTGGAAACAAGAGACTAGGCCTTGCAAAGCCTTTGTACTATTTCTTTTCCAGTGTATTGCCATAACACTATTTTCAATCTCTGCAACGAATTGGATCTGATATCCAAAATTTCCACCTCACACCGCCTCATATCAAGGGTTAAACTTGTTGGAAATGTATATATTTACAAATACGTAAATGTCCGGATTCGAACTCGTGACCACGGGATTGCACACTTTACGTATGAGACTCGATGTTTAAATAATTAATATAAAATATTATGTTTAATTATTAAAATCACAATAAACGACTTAACGAGCGATATGTACTTATCGGTAGTGACTATCGGTCGTTAAATGTCAACGGGATATGAAGAAAAGTTAACGAGCCAAGAGAAGGTTTAAGGAACACTCTTTTGAGCTTGTTTTTGGCCGAAACTATGGAATCCCACATCGGAAACCATAGTAAACTTGACATCTACCATAAGGCTATAAATACATTCCCTTGTATTCATCCTTTGGTACACCAGATTTCAATAGAGGGCCAAACTTCTTCTTTTCTTCCCTTTTGTCTTGGTCGACGAGTGAATCCCCATTGTAAGGGATTTACGAGTGACCTTGAGCATAACTAAGATGTTTGGTTATTCTATTGTGATCAAGAACTAGCATTCGCATCGAATCGCTAATAGTACGTGTGTACAAGAACGTGGTTGTAAGACATTATTCTTACACCAATAAGTACTTCTTTGTTTTGCTTTGCTCGAGGGTTGTTTTGCTTTGCTCGAGGGATTTGAGATTCGCAAGAGGTACGTTACGCATACTTTCAATTAATTAATTTATTTGTTATGATCTTAAGTCTTCCGCTGTGTACTCTTGATGTCTTTATGTTTTATTGTATTTTATATATCATAAACTCAACAAAACTCTCAAGAAAAGGAAACTTAGTGATGATGTCACAAATTCCATAATCATCAATTGCCACGCCAGTTAAATGTATCTCTCTTAAGCTCCCAATTGAATCTGTTATGGATAATTCAGGCATAAAATGTATCATTTCTGCGTCGTATGAAAGTGAACACAGGCGTGGGACATTACAAATTTCCAAACGCGCATCAGGACTAGGAATACCAGGAGCTATTTTTAACTCATGAAGATAAAGGAGGTTGTTTACCTTTAATTTATCCAAGCCTTCAAAAAGTCTAAGGTTGATCTTTTCAAGTAACTTACATGTCGATAATAAATTATGAAGCACCTCTTCATGATCTATGCGCACATCAAGCAACTCTAGCACTCGCAGGTTCACACAAACGATCAAAGGATTGCTACTAATGTGAAGAGAAGAGTATTTGAGAAGGTGCTTCGTGAGAATGGAAAAATCGAGTTTCATACTTAATGTATTCAGGTTCTCACTTGAAAATATCTCATCTGGCAAAGTAATTGAAGCAACGTCATCAACGACTGTGAGGAAAAGCTCCTTAAGAGAACTTTTGGAAGCTACACGCTTAATAAACTTTTCAGCACGAGTAGCTGATTTTGGCTTGCGGATGCCAAAGTGAATATCACATGTTATAATTGGTGTGTTGTCCCTGTGATACCTTCGTATAGTCCGCCTGATCAACCTCAAGTACCTTCTTTCTTGCTGTTTAATTAAGGACTTACCGGATCGGCAAAACCTGAGAGTGGGGATGGTGGATCGGCAAAACCTGAGAGTGGGGATGGTAGACCAAGCATGTAGCCACGACTTGGACAAGACGCAGGTGCGGGCTGCATCTTTTGCCGGCAACAATGCTTGAATATGATGAATCAACTCAGGTACATCTTCTAGTTGCCGTCTGTGGGTCAGTCTCATTCCCTTCACGTCCTCCATCTGTCACAAGAATAACAAAAGAAAATGAACGAGATGGTTATGTTTAATATACAATATAACTGACAATTCTGTTTAGATAAACAGTTTAAACGTTAGATAATTAGAATAAGAGCTATTGTCTAAAAAACCCACAAAAGATGGAACATGTTGACTCGATTCTGTATCCATTTTTTTCGGCTTATTTTAAAATTATGGGCTTATATAAGTTTGTTATGACATAATAAACTTATATAAGCTCATAAGTCCCAAATTAAGCCTAAACAATGCGGCTTATGAAACATAAACCGAAAACATATAAACTTGTAAGGCCATAAATAAGCTTAAACAAACACCCTGAAGAACCTCCTATCCCTCGACAACTTTGCATGTAAGGTAATAGTATGAAATCTAAACATCAAATTTGGTGGCCTAAGGGCTGTTAGTGACTTAGCATGCGCCAACCAATCAGTTCTGTATCCACTAGAAAATTAAGAAGTAACGAACTTTGCATCTACCCACCGTTGTTTTCTTTCACTTACGTACCAATGTCAACTAATACATTGTAATAAAGTAAACATCAATTGAAAGTATTTACCAAACTGTTTAAATTACCTTAATACTGAAGATAGTAAGACTAAGGGGGTGTTTTTTTAGCTTTAATAAGGGGCTTATAAGCTTACATATGTAAAAGAAGCTCATCAAAGTGTTTGAATAAGCTTATGAGCTTATATACGGGGTTTTAACAAGCCCACTTCATATGGCTTACTAGGAAACTTACTAAGGGGCTATACGAGAGACGTTATAGCAAAGGACAATTTTACCCTTATTGTAAACTCTTTCAAATACACTTTTTGTCATTTTACCATCATAAACCAACGCAAACACTTGAGCATAACAATTTATTTACACCATAGTTACTTGAACTTGGCTAAGTGGAATTTTACCCTAAACTTATAAAGGTGCTGGCTAAATGAAATTTCCACTACCCTATACCCACTAAACCGTTAAACCTAACGGACGTTATCCTCAAAATTACAAATACCAAATAAGGGTATAAATGTAGAAACAAGCGAGTCGAGCCCAAGATTTGAATCTCAAGCTCGGCGGCTCGTTTAAAATCATAAGTCTCGAGCTCGTTTCGAGCAGCCTATTTTAGGGTACCATGTTGCACCTTTAAATATTTACGGTACTAAAAATTACACTTAGTCAAGTTGAAGGTACTAAACTACATTTGAACCTTATTATAATAAGCTAATACAAAAAGTCAACAAGGGTTTATAAGTTGCTGCTTACATATGAAACATAAGCTTAAGCCCAAAAAACCAACCTATTTCGCTGTTGTTTTTAGGGCAAATGATTAAAAAAAGTATCATACTTGCCATCATTTCTTTTTGTGGGTAGCGAACAAAAAAATTTTGCTTTTGTGGGTAATTTTCTTTCAAGTTTATCCTTTTTAGGGTATTTTGCAAAAAATTTGGACATTTTTGCCCCTCTTAGCTAATAGAAATTTTTTTTCCCGAAGGGCAAAAATGTCACATATTACCCCACAAAAGCAAAAAAATTTGTTCGCCGCCCACAAAAGGAAATGGTGACAAGTACGATACTTTTTTCAATCATTTGCCCTTGTTTTTAAACAATGTTTTGAAACCCGGTTGAACCGGTTATGGCCCGAAACTAACCGTTTCTTGAGTATTTGTAAACCGGTTTTTAGTAACCCGGGTCAACACATGGCTGGTTTCTATGCTGATTTTTACAGCAAAAATAGTGTTAATAATGCAGCAGAAAAATGGGTTTTTTTTGCATAAAACCGGGTTGACCCGGTGACTCGGTCATAGACCCGGTTTTCAAAACATTGGTACTTTTAGAACATACATATAAAAAAGGGTAAGCTAGTTACCTTGAAATCGAAGATGAAAAGGTGTTGCTGTGTTTATTTGATGATGATTTTCAGCTTATGTAGTTGTTGTCACTGCACCTGAATTGTTTGTTAGAAATCAAACTAGTATTTTCATCCTTAAAAGGTAATAGAGAATTGTAAAATTAGAAAAGAGTCAATTTTAAAGATGAAAAAGGGTCAAGGAAGAAAGAGGGTGTTAGGTCACTAGTTTTACAAACACAAGTTATAGAGAAAGAGATAAGGCGATTGAACAAGTAAACAAGCACACATACACGATAAGAGTAGCACGGTTAGGCGTAGGAATATGTGTGAAAAGAAAACTTGAACAACCAACCCTCAAATGAGGGTTTACAAGAGTATTTATAGGAGGGAACCTAGGGCAACACTCCTAGTTCCCATCCTTTCTTATGTGGGCTTGGGCCTAAGCTTATGGGCCTTCTACATAAGCTTGACCTTAAACAAACATAAAGGCCATAATAAAGCTACCTATTACATATGAGATATAAATATTTGAAATACTGTTTAGGAGTGATTCCAACAATCTCCCCCTCAAGTATATATGAATGTAAACGGTGAAGGCGTTGATGTAATAGTAGCTGTGACGTCTTCTGACATTCTTCTTTCTAGTGAGAGGAATTGCCTTGATTCGAACAATCTCCCCAGTGTAGAGAGATAGTTATCTTTGAACAGTTATGCTTCGACTTCATCTTTAACTTTGTTCTTTGATCATTGTTCTTTGTGGTGAAAGTGATAGTATGTTGTTGTCTGCATCAGTCTGCCTCAGGTCTGTTTCGCTGCTCCAGTGTCTCCACGTCATTCTTCAACATGCTCACACGCTCTATGACGTTGGAATTTCAATACTGATGAAGTTCTCTAAGTCTTTAACTTTGTAGATTCTTTGGTTAGACGAAGAATCATTCTGACGGTTGTGTTGCTTTTAAATAGAACTTCCATTGGTGATGGTGTTGGCGTGAGCATGAGAAGAGTCAGCACGATCATCCCGCTCCGGAGCTTCCATAAGAAGAAAACATTTCAAACGGTTAGTAATAAACGGTTTCCGGCACTTACAAGTTTGAACTTCGAGAGTGTTAGCAGCATAGTGTGACAACACAACTCTAATTCTTACAACGGCCGTTCCTGAACTGGAGTCCCACAAGTGAGATAACGCGATGTACCGAAGTACATCTACAGTTCAGATGAGTCGCTGAGGTACACCGAAGCATCACCTCACGACTGTAGACCTTATGAGACACACTCCGCGTAATCCACGGGGAGTTACCGAAGTGACCTGCTGTCAGGGCTGTTTGATGTTGACCCTGGCAGGAGTTTCCATTCAATCACTGAGGATCACAGATGTGAACCTCTCATAAATGTTCTCGACAGATTGCTAAGATCTGTGAAGGACTCGATATGAACCACTGATGATCTTATTTGTTGATCATCAAGTGATTAAATGTCAAGTGTACCTAAGAGACCTTTTGATGAATCTCGTGGCACTAGACTCAATAGTGCGTTTTGGTTTTCCTGAGCGGAGACTAGGGAGAGGGTCTCCTTTTTCAATACCAGTGATCTCTAAGAGAAAGCCAATAGTTTATGTAGGGTTCCCTGTGAGAATGAAACAAGCTTCTGTTGAGAGAAACTTGAGTGGCTAAGAAGGTTTAGTGCATGCGTCACTGGGTCCATGACGACTTTTAATCTTCAATACCGGTGTCACTAAGTGACAACCAGTAGCATATGAATTGAACCCGGTGTCTGCCCTAAGTTGAATAATCTGGAGGGTTATTTCTTTTCACCCTTTACTTTACATTTCTTTTTGATTCTTCAACTCCTTCTTTCTCCGATTCTCATTTTCTCCTTTTTTTATAATCATTCCTAAGGACTTCTAACACTAACTAATGGTAGTGTCCTTGGGTAGATCCCTCCGGCTCTGGCGGATCATAGGACGGTTATTCCTAACCTTAGTCACCTTATAACTCCATGACTAACCTATGTTTGCCATTTAAACCACTGTATGTGAAAAATATCTCTCAAAGGGTTTGTAAATGAAAAACAAGTTTGAACCACTGTGAGAGATAAGTTTTTGCATAAATACTCCCCCTCCACATGTGCTAAAGAGTTTTAATGGTTTAAATGCACAGTGAGGAAAGAGTGCGCACTTTTTGAATTGATCTACTAAAGATAGACAATCTCCCGCGAGACACGATTACGTTGAATAGTTAAAGAGTTACATTGTCAGTTTTTAGGTGACAACTAGCTCTAATAACTACCTTGAAGGTGTAGACAAACCTCGAAAGGTTGTCATACCCGTCAGAGTTCATGTCTACCAAAAGTATCTCGAATGGTACTTTCTACTTGGACAAGTCCTTTGCGAGACACGTTTACATTACTAGCGAACTAGCTTGAAATTATTACCCGTCCAGGACAAGTCTTTTCGAGTTGCTAACAGTTTAGTACCGTCAATTCGTTGGTTAAGTCTGAGGTGCACAGATTCATTTGCATTTTTGCCCAACATATTTCTTATCACACAATTTTCTCCCCCTCAAAAATGGCATATAAAAATGTTATTTTTGAACGGTTGAGAATAAATATGACCATTTTGAGTGTTGCGGGAAGAGTGACCACTGTGAACAATTTGTGAACAAAGTTTTAATTCAAATACTCCCCCTCAACTAGTGATATAAACGGTTGAGGTTTTGAAAAAATCATATGGGGAAGTACTTGTCTTTTTGAGCAAAACCTTGAAAAGTGAAAGGTTTGATAGGTTTTACTCAAAAATAAGAAGCTTTCGCTCCTTTTATAAGGATTGTGGCACTGAGGCGTACCACAGGGTCCTTTCTTGACAATTACGGGTTGTACACTGTTATGTGTGCACAAGCCATCCACATATATAATCATACATCCAAAATTATATGAAGGAAACAATTCACGGGGTACCAGGAAGTGCAGTGATGTTCCCAGGAGTGCGCACGGGGCGTTGAAAGCCGGTGATGTTTCTCCTGGGTCGACCACCAACATAGCTCTCCAATCGTCTGAACTGATCCCTTCGGAACAACCGTTCATCAATCATGGTGATGATACGTCTCACATCTCTCCTTTCCTGAGAATTCCAGCGCTTAGGATTCCCAACTTTCAGGCGTATATCCTTCAACCTGTACGCCAATCCATCCCTAACCAGCTTCAAGGTATGATCCCCGAATTTGTGGAGCTCACTACACGCCATTAAGCAGTTTCTTTGAAGTTCACTGCGGTAAACAACGCCGAAAGGTTTGCTGATGAGCGTAAGTTGTGTAAGCTGGTTGATGTCGGGAAGATCAAGCTGTGGTGGAGTGAAGTTTACACGTTTCTGATATGATTCAACAGCCATCTGGATATCTTCGACACGTTCTTTGATCACGATGCGTCTAATGAAGATGAGAACTGACTTGATAAATTCACGTTGAACTTCAGTCGAGAATTGTCTCATACGACCCTGTACTTTGGCAAGGTACATGTCTTCGATGTCGTTGAGGGACAAGTTCTCAAAGTCAGCCTCGGAGAATCCATAGTCATGTTCATCTTGTCGTTTGACTATGATATTCTTCAAGAATGTGTAGTCCCACTTAGACTTGAGATCAATATGTTTGATGGCCACGATGTCCTTGGAACTATACACTGCATGTTGAGACTTCTGAACCAGGCAGCTTCTGTAGTAGATTCTTCGGCGTTCAGACCAATGATGAATCCCATACAATGCATCTTGGTCGTATGCTTGCACGTTGTCAGAAAACAAGTGATTTGCACGTTCCTCGATAGCTATGCAGTTTGAGTAAATAGCCGTTGGGAATGGAAGAGTCAATGATGTAGCGTATTTCGCAAACCATCGCTACCGTGTAAGAGAAAATCCAGGTCTCTGTTAAAAAAGTATCTGAAGGGAATCCTTGGTTCGTCTGCTTGGCCAATGGTCGGTAGGGGTTTGGTCCAGTCGGTGTAGTATGGAGGGTTGTCCCTTTGTGTGAAGTCAATGTTTGCTTCCGGATTGAGCCAATCCATGTTGTTAGACATAGCTCGAGCGATGTTCTCAAGATGATATTCGACCTCGAGGGTGCTTTCAGAGCTGTCTTGTAGAAGTTGAAATGCTTCATTCTTGATTCGCTTCAATTCAGATTTCGTCATTTTCTTCACATGGAACTTTTCTTGCAAAATTTTTGCGTGCTCCAATGTAGAACCGTCTACCAATTCTTGACCTTCATCAGGGTAGGGAGTTTGATTGACAAGTGTGGAGAACCATTCAAACTCTTCGGTTTTATCATCATCTAGCCATGATACGACTCCAGGTTGAGTCGTCTTCTTCTTCTTTTTGGAAGGCCTTGATGATGATACTGGTTTCTGCACTTGTTTGGGTGAGGTGGGTTGTTGTCGGGGCTCAAGGACCTCTTCATCGTCACCACCCGTATACTCAAAGTAATCACCTGTTTTATGAGTCAGGGGTGGTAACTCGGAATCATCCCGAGGTTTATCAGTAGAAGACCGAGGTGGAGGAGACTTTTGTTGAGAAGAAGTCTGTGGTGGAGGAGGTGGCATCGAAGTAGATTTACCAGACTGCTTCTGACGTTTAGGTGCAGAGTCCTTGTCCTTATCATCGTCATCTCTTGGTCGTTTGGGTTGATCGGCTGATTCCTTGCATGATGAACTGAGTTGAAAAGCAAGTAGACCTTTGAAAAATTTAGCTTCATCCGAAGTAAACGTTCCAGATCGCTTTGACATTTGCATCACTAGTTTAGCGATTAACTCAGATTCAGAGAGATCAGCTTCTTTGGCCATTGTATGTTTAACCAATGCAACGATGTTAGGGGTGAGTTGTCTGGAAAATACTTCTCTAGTCACACCGGGGACAGTGTCGAGAAGAAACTTGTGAGTATGATCTCTTGCTGTTTTCTCCAGTTCCTTATGGACTTTAGGAACGATATCCTGAAGGTACTTGTTAGTGTAACCTTCGATCATTTCGTTCAGTTCCTCTTTACGATGACTCTCTGGATCAACAATTTAGTATATCTGATGTAGGGAATCTTTGAGCCAAGTTTGTTGAGAAATGACATCATGTCATCCCAAATCAGAGCTTCGATAGCGATGTGTTTCTTGTTGACCAATGCCCAGAATATTTGCAGTTCCATGAGCTTAGGGTGCTCATAGCCGCTGTCACGACCAGAAACAGACTTGGTGATGATCATGTAGAGAGTTCTCCAGGGTTGAGGAATACTCTTAAGCTCTACGTGAGAATGCTTGGTGATTATTCCTGTAGCCTCGTCATAACCGATATTGATTAAGAATTGGAGAGTGAGCTCTTCAGCAGGTGTGGCATATAGTTTGGTCAGATCAACATCAGGAATTAGGAGAACAGCCCTTAAGTCTGCAGGTGTAATGGTGACTTGTTTGTGATTCAGAGTCACCGTCACAGCAGTTTGTCCTTTGACCCTTTCCATAGTGTTCCAGAACTGTTGGATGTAGATCTCAGGAACAGTTGCAGAATGAGTAAGCATGTTCTGATAAGGATGGGTCCTCAGAATGTCAATAGCAATTAAACACGAAGATTCAGAGCAAGTGAGGGTGTCAAAGTCAACACGGAGATTGTTCTTTCCTATCTTCATTGGATAGCCATGAGGATAGATATCAGCAATGGAGAGAACTTCAGGTGCATCCACATTCATTTGTTCAGCCATGTCGTGATCTGAAATAACATTAGCCAAAAGAACCAACATATCGAAAGACATAATGTTAGTCAACAGAAGGTCTTATTGTCTAGTTATTGAATGTACAGTGATAATGATTGTAACGAGTCCTAAGTCACTTGTATGTTCAATAGTTCAATGATGTCGTGAAATGTTTCGTGAGTTAGTTAACTTTAAGTTTTAAAGTTTATTTTATCACTTATTGTTCACAACATATCAGACGATTTAAGTTTATTAGTGACATTTTTGGATTCGTGATGATATGATTAGTTTATTTACAAGTTTGTACAAGTAACAATTCATCATGAAGGTCAATCCAGGGTTAAGCGTAGTTTTGGAAAAGTTATGCGTAGACAGGAATGATATATGCTTAGGTGTAAACTTACGCGTAGAATCCTAACTTACGCGTAAGAAATGTTACGCGTAGGAAAAGGAGACCTTATGCGTAGAGCTTATGCGCAGGCATATATTAACCTTACGCGTAAGGCTACTCGTAAGAGTTGACCTTATGCGTAGAGGTCACTGTTTATACGCATATCCTTCACAGGATACGCGTAGTCCATTGTAGAACCTTACGCGTAGCTATTATGCGTAGGATTATTCTTACGCGTAACATGACTACGCGTAGGGTAATCCTTATGCGTAGAATTACAAATGACCTTGATTCTGAATTTTAAGCGTAGCAAAGCCTGAAATAAGTTTATCAAATCATCAAAGTTAACACAGAACATCATTTTATCACAGATCAAAACATACTAGCTCATTTTAACAGTTACGCGTAGAACACATACGCGTAGTCTAAAACCCTAAATCTACGCGTATGAGTTTTAGCCATAGATTATGCACTAAACTTTTTCTGGTATGTTAAAGACATGTTGTGAGTATGTAAGCCAAGTTTTAACACTTAATTTGTTGAGAATCAAAAATACCCAAAGTTTATGAGCTTTAAACCCTAGTTTCGAATTGATGACCAATTCGTGTTTCTGGGTGGCTATAAACTTTGGAAATTATCAATTTAACAACACAAGAGCATAACCCAACTATCTTTTTAACCAAGACACTTCACATTCAAAAATACCCAATTTGACCTAAGAACCCTAATGTTTGAAAGTTATCAATTCGTGTATCTGGGCATGTTTGGGTAATGAACATGTGTTTATAGATGTAAAAGGAACATTTTGACACAATCTTATTAACCACAAACGTCCATTCTTGATTTAGTGTTCATACACTTATGCGTAGGACACTAAATCAAGCATAGATCAAGATTTGACCGTTGGATTTGTATCAAAATCAAAACCTATGTTTAAGAACATGTTGAGATCATAAAACCACTTACAAATCGTTGATCCAATGCACGGATTTGTTAAACAATTTCTACGCGTAGGATCTTTTTAGGTGTTGGTAATAAATGTGAGGTGAAAGTGTTAGGTGGGGTGTTTTATCAAAAATAACTTTGTGGTTATTGCAGTTTTAGTCCCTCCACCTTTTCCTTTTTCAACCAAAGCCTTTTAACTTCCATTTTGGTTACCAAACAAAGGTTTTTAAGACTTGACGACACTCCCCCTTGGCTTGAGAAAATAATGAACGATTATAAATTTTAAGTCCGAGGAGTGTCTTTGAACCAGAAAGTGTACCATCATTTGTAAAAGAATCAACCGAGTTATGATAACATGCAAGGACACAGATGTTTGAAACAGTTAAGAGTTAATTTTCTCCCCCTCAACACTTGATCGGAGAAATACTGAATTTTGAAAGATTAAAGTGTTGACGGAAGAAATGTACTTGCCATGTTGAAAGAAATATAGATTAGGAGAATATAAACATTAAAAGTACAAGAATCTTGGATTAAAAAGTGTAAAAAACGAGTTTTTAAGATAACCAAAGATTGCGTTATCTTTACGCGTAAGACCCAAAACCAAAACTTCAAAAACAAACGAGTACACCCAACTATTTGGCGATTGATACCACTGTTAGGTCACTAGTTTTACAAACACAAGTTATAGAGAAAGAGATAAGGCGATTGAACAAGTAAACAAGCACACATACACGATAAGAGTAGCACGGTTAGGCGTAGGAATATGTGTGAAAAGAAAACTTGAACAACCAACCCTCAAATGAGGGTTTACAAGAGTATTTATAGGAGGGAACCTAGGGCAACACTCCTAGTTCCCATCCTTTCTTATGTGGGCTTGGGCCTAAGCTTATGGGCCTTCTACATAAGCTTGACCTTAAACAAACATAAAGGCCATAATAAAGCTACCTATTACATATGAGATATAAATACTTGAAATACTGTTTAGGAGTGATTCCAACAGAGGGCAAATTGCATAAAAAATTGTACTCATCTTAGGTCTAATTTTATTTAAATATACTACTTTTTTTTCTCAATTTAAGGTATCCGACGTTTTTCTTTTTAGCTGATTTATGTTTTTTTCTAATTCCCGTTAACCATTTCGTTAGTAAATTATATGTTTGGTCCTTGAGTTTGTATAGGCATTTCATGTTTGGTTCATTTTCGTCCGTTTTCATACGTTTGCATACGTTTTTGTCCGTTTTTATACTTTTTCGTCCGTCGTTACACGTTTCGTTCGTTTTTACACGTTTTCGTCCGTTTTACACGTTTCCATCCCTTTTTATACATTTCCGTCTGTTTTTGCACATTTTCGTCCGTTTTTGCACGTTTCCATCCATTTTACACGTTTTCGTCTATTTTTGCACGTTTTCGTCCGTTTTTACACGTTTTCATCCGTTTTTGCACGTTTCAATCTGTTTTTGCACGTTTTCATCCTTTTTTCCACGTTTCCGTCCGTTTTTGCACGTTTCGTTCATTTTCACACGTTTTCGTCTGTTTTTACACTTTTTATACTCGTGTACAAATGTGTGTATAAAAACGTGTAAAAACGGAGAAAACGTCAAAAACAGACAAAAACGAACAAAAACGTGTAAAAACGGACCGAAACGTGTAAAAATGGACCGAAACGTCCAAAATGTACGAAAACGTGTAAAAACATATTGAAACATGCAAAAACAGACGGAAACATGTAAAAATGGATGGAAACGTGCAAAAACGGACGAAAACGTGTAAAAACTAACAAAAACGTGTAAAAACGGACGAAAACGTATGCAAACGGACGAAATGGACCAAACATGAAATGCCTATACAAACTCAAGGACCAAACATGTAGTTTACTAAAAAAAATAAATAAGTAAATAAAAAATACATTTAATTGACATTGGACCTAAGATGTGTACCGTTTTATGCAATTTGCCCAAGAAATAAAGGTTGCAAGTTTGCAACCAAATTAGAATTTACTTTTTTAACAGTTTGACGATTATACCCTTGGTCAGTATTATTTGTCTTTTGTCATGTACAACTGTGCAAGGGTAAACTAGTAATTTTTAATAAAGTGGTTATTTTTATTTGTTTGATTTGGTAGTCTAAAGACTTGCACTTATACATGCTGAACCACCTAATGACCCGAGTTCACGACCATGCCATGAAAATCGCACATCATGAACCAGGTTTTGACTTTTTGTAATCTTTATTTTTCAACTTTGACATAAATTTTTTTTTTTTTTTTTTTTTTTTTTTTTGTTATATTATACTTGATAAAAATATACGATCAAAACTCAATCACTTCATATATTTTGCATAAAGTATTATATATCATTAAAAAAATAGTTAAGATCTGAAAAAGAAATACTTTACCAAGTTAAAATATGACATATACATTGAGACGAAAGAAGTAGATAATAAGCTTTCACACAAGCTTAAAAACACATGAACTTTGACACAACCTTAAAAACACATGGACATCTTATACAAAAATATCATTCAATGAATGCAGATTATACAACATTAAAAATGAAATAGCAAACTAAACATCATAGGTGAGTAGTCTTCATATATTAACTTTCAACAATCATTCGAGTCATTACTAGTAGTATTCTTTCTAGTTAAAATGTTTGAATAATCTCTCCTAGTCACTTATCAATAGACGTATCCAATAAAATGTAGTTTCATTGTCTTTTTGGTAAAAAAAATGTAAAGTTTAAGAGTCAATTTTTTAAATGGACACTATACATCAAGCATTACCAAAATGAACCCTCGAATCTTATGTTATAAAAATCGATGAAGCGTGCAAAATGGGGAGGGCGAGCAAGTATTTGCTCGCTATGTACCTTATCATGTAGTGAAAAATCTTTTGTCTTCTTTTGAAAATGACGAGCAAAGTCGAAGGCGAGAATGATGTTTTGCTCGTCACTTTGTTTTTGGGACATGTGAAAATATTAAAATGAAACAAAGGTGCCACGCTTAGTAGGAACATGATAGTTTTTTTCTTTCGAATTTCAGAAAACATAGTGCATGAACAATCTTTCTATTTGTATTAGTAGTCTATCACATGGCAAAAATATGGCTAATATTGGGACACGTGATGGGGAGAGCAAACAAACAGGGCGAGCAAAATGAACTTTTTGGCTATGTTTATTTTTGTAACATCAATAAATTGTGTCGAGATTTGATAATCGGTTTGAAAATGGTTTATTTCGGTATTTTATTTTTTGTTTAATTTCAACCAATAAATGAGTGACCTTACGGGTTCGTCGCCTTTGACGCAATCCGGGTTGATTGATTTTATACCAGAGCGAGCGATCAGTGATGCTGCACAGCGTAAACGGGTCAAGTACGATGCTAAATGTGCGGAGATTGGATATGGGTTTCTCCCCTTCTCTTTTTCTTCTTTTGGAGAACTTGAGAAAGATGCAGTCACCTTACTTAAGCGTATTCGACGGTTCTCCTGCAGGTATGCTTCCATGATCCTCACCATGATTATAGCGCTATCTTATTTATTTACATAATCATTACCATATCGACGTCGATTCGTTACTTTTCGATTCCACACTTTACTAGACATTTCATTATATCATTTATTGAGATCTCATAGTTTTTCACGTACCCGGGGTTTTTCCAACTACCTTCATGTCTAGTGTCTCTTTATGAGACTATGGGGACTTTATTACCTCGATTCGACCATCTTATTTTTCTTGCTCCATTTTATTTATTCATTCGAGGATTTTTACTTGGAATCGATTAGTCTATCATGTTGCAGCCATGCCATAGACTCACTTTCAATCATTGGTTTTAATGTTAGGACACACATTTTAATTGGAGCATTAGCAGTGTATTGTATGATCTAGTCACTTTATTTATGTCACAAAACTTGTCTGGCAACTACTAGATCTGGATTGTAAATTGTCCCAACTTTAAGTTCATTTTCATTAGTGTGAGGATCAACATTTTTGTATCATAATTCATTCCATATTTCTCGCTGCTCATTCTCCCCCTGAATGAATTATCAACTTCAACATCCCTTGTGTGCGTTGTGGTGGATTTACAATACAGGTTCCGCACATTTACAGAAAACTTTATATGGGAAACATATGGTTTGTGACCGAAACCATGGGGAGAATTCATTATTAATTGTTGGCAAGATGCGAATTCGTATTTGATCATTTAAAATTACATGCCCCATAAACTAACAGTTGTTCTCACAATTAGTGGCTTTGCAATCAACTGAAGACGTTTTATGAACGTTTCAACAAAAGCAATTCGCGTACGAACATGGGCTACTTTTAAGTTCGTCACTTATTCCAATAATTGCCCAACATATGGAAGTATTCACCACCATTTCCAAAGATACAATTTGGAAAACCATGCTCGCATTTTATAAGACGAGTCATTCATCACGCTAACCTTAAGTTGCGTCTTTAATGATCATTTTGACGATGCATCGATTTTAAAACTCAAAATGATTCACATGGGTGGATGTATAGGCCTACATACATCCCCGTCATATTATTTCCAACACTTTATAGGACATAATCCTTACTAGTTTGGTGGTAATAGATGAACAATTAACTTCCATTGAGAACAATAAGAATATACAACTCAACCTTGAAGAACCTATGGTTCTTTTATACATTTCGCATCATTATTGACTCGGCATGGTCTAACTGGTCATGCCAATTAATACATCAATCTTGGCTCATAAACTTATACTTTATGACCACACATGCTTTAATTGCACTTTTCTTTTATAAAACCAAGAAGTCAAATCAAATTATGCAAACTATATATATCTCATATTGTAAGGATCAAATTAGCAAGCAAATACTTAGTAACGTTCACACATATCTAAACTTATAAACAAATAAAAGTCAACATTTAATGTTATATTTTATAATCTTCAAACCTTTAAATTAAAGGCAAAAGGCAAATTTGAAGCGAGGAGGTCGATTAGGTTGAGTTTCGAATATTAGTTACATGTGTTCGGTCAATAATGATCGTTGTTTTATATGTTAGGTCTCGATGTCCATGTTGAACTTAAAGTTTAGTCTCGTATTAATATATTATATAGTATGAGCGTTCTACAAGATTAAGTTTGTAAAAAATTATGTTTCGAAATCAAGCATTAGCTAGCTGGTTAACCATGCTTGCATGTAAAATAATGGAGCTAGTCAATGCATTTGTCGAGAAAGAGATTAACAAAAGCATGGTGTAAAAATAATTGTGGATTTAATTATTAAAACATATAGTTATGGCTAGTTTAGTTAATTGTCCACTACTATAATCGTTACGTACATCACAAAGCAAAATCTAAATCCCGTGTTCCTGATGTTAAAGCGTCAAACACATAACAATATACACACAAGTATGCTTACTCTTTAGGTTTATATAGGATTGTAACGAGTCACAAAATAATTTTATAAAAACATGTAATATCACATATAAAGTAATATTTATAAATTCTGCATACAATTTGACATCATAATAATTAAAATCATGTCATATGGAAGCATATATCAAATATATGAGAAGTTTATAATATCAGTCACATGTCATGAGTGACAAAATCAATTAAGATGTAACTATAAGCATCCCTAAACCATATACTAACAAAACTGTACATGCTGCATATGTTTAGTAGTTTAGATGTAACTTACCTAGGTTAACATATAGTAGTATGCTAAAATCATTATCGTTTAAGAGTCTAATGTAGATAGGACAATTCATATGACAATTCCAAAGTTTTTCTCTTTTAGTCAACAATTAAATCAACTTTAACAAGACTTCTTTTTAACGTTCATTCTAGTAACCAACAATTAACTTTAATTTTAAAATAAGAAAAACAATTATTCTCTTATTTGAGATGACCTCTTTTACAGTTTTATATGCATAGATTTAGGTCAAGTTTCGAACCGAATATGTTTATATAAGCTCGATTTCAGTTATGTTATATTGTATTTTATGTTCAGGTCAGGGTTTTGACCCGATGAACACGCCTAATTGGTGAACGAGACACATATACATATGAACCCAAAGGTAAAGCTGATCATTTACCAATGCAACAAAGTCCCAACTCCACAGACCACAATGATATACAAATCGTGGGATTTGTGCGAGATAAAAACATCTTTATTCTATGCAAGCCTACAAAAAACCAGCTCGTTGCATCTCTAACCACACTATTCCCAAAGTACTACATTGTTGCCCCATGTAAATACTTCATACCCTGCCAGGATGGCAAACCCTTCTTTCCAAGTCCACAACAGATTTCAAGAGTGACTCACATGAGAACCACTAAGTGAATTTGTCTAGAATCACCAATGTTTTCGGCCTTGAACAGGTTTTTGGTTGGTTAAATCATAAGTACTTAATACTGTTTTTTGCATATAGTTTCACGGTAAACAATTTGGAAAACGATTTTTCTTTGAGTCTTTGAGTCTGAGACGGGTATTAGTAGAATGTGGACTACTAGTTGGATGCAAGACAATAACTGAACAAGTTGATTAAAACTCAACCATGTTAAATCTTGAAAGGTTTTGATATGGTTCATCATGGTTGGTTAAATCACCAAATTGTCTCTTATGAATCCTGAATGAAATTTAGAATTTCGTCAAAAACACTCCTTCCAAAGTTATGACAGAAGTTAGGCGGGAACTCCTTAAAACAGGTTGATATGACATTGGTGAGGCTTGGTAGTAATCATGCAGTGCCCCCGGAATAAGATCTTGCATATACTATTTAGCGACAGAATGCAAGCCTGAATTGAATGAATGAATGAATGTATACGGGAAAACATAAAAACAATCCCCAAGCCCTAAACAGCAATTGTAATAACGAATAACAAAGCCTATGAGAATTGAAAATGGAAGAGAGGTTCAGAGGAGGCCGAATAATACTAAAAAACCGAGGAGAAAAATGCCAAAGAATGTAAGCCAAGAGAAGCGCCTGACCTGATATGGTGGAGGAAATGGTATTGATATATTTAACGAGGGTTTTCGCTCATTAAATATACTGTTACGAGAGTTTCTGCAAGAATTCAAAGAAGGTAGGAGTGGCTGCTGAGATAAAAACACAGTAGTAAAGCACATGCAGATCATTTCACATATACATATAAGTTCACACAAAATTAGTTTACCTGCCACAATAAACATTCTACCATATTATCATAAATTGTTTCGATGAAAGTACAAAAAAACTAATTAGCTAAATAGGTTGTAAATATAAATAGTAAAACGATCAAACAATGCAAGTGAAGATAGGCGGCTTCTACGGAGAGCAATAAGCAAGTTTGAATACACATCGAGACCATTCACCAACTAAACTTAATGAAGAGCTTGTTAGTGTTTCCCATTTTCCTTCGAGACCATTTCTTATTTCACAACATTTGAGGTCAAGCCAATAATTTCTTCGTTCACAACATTTGAGGCCAGGAAAATAATTTCTTAGTACACAACATTTGAGGCCAGGCCAATTTCCAGATTTGTTTTCCATCACCCCCATATCAATCAGCTTCAAGAAGTAATCAGCGATCTTGAGCCTCATCTGAAGATGTGCCTCTACGTACAGGGGCTGGCAAATAGAAAACAATGTATCAAAGAAGAGTACCGAGTTCTCCAGGAAACCATCATCTGAGAATGTTTCAAACGAGAGTTTTTCAACATTGGTAGCCGGAAACAGGACACTTGTTCTCACATCATCAATGTTGAATGCTAGAACAGATTTTTCAAAACATCGTATTACAATGTTAAACTTGCTTGATAAACTGAGGTATCTCCTCAACTCAAGAAAGAAATAATGATCGATGGGCTTATTCACCAGCAGGATTAGCTCAATTTGCTCGGGAGCAGTGGTTGGAAAGAAGAGATCAGTCGTTGAAAAGCCTTTGTACTGGAAAGAAAGTATTTTGGGAGCAAAAACATGTACCTCTACCCACCCCACACTGCTCAATACTAGTGTCAATCTCTGCAATGAACTAGATCTGATAGCCAACATTCTCAGCCGACACTGGACATCAAGGGTTAAACTCTCAAGCATAGGAAACTTGGTATTGATAATGTCAAAAAATCCATAATCATCAATGGTCACACCAATTAAATATAACTCTCTCAAGCTCCCTATTGAATCTTTAATGGATAAGTCAGGCATAGAATTTATCCTTGATACCTCATATGAAAGTGAACACAGACGTGGGACATCATAAATTTCCAAACTCGCATTATCATAATGACTACCTGGAGCTATTTTTAACTCTTGGAGATAAAGGAGGTTGTTTACCGTTATTGTATCCAAGCCTTCAAGAAGTCTAAGGTTGATCTTTTCAAGTAACTTACATGTAGATAGTAAGTTATGAAGCACCTCTACATGACTTGTGTGCACATCGAGCAGCTCTAGCACTCGCAGGTTCACACAAACGATCAAAGGATTGCTGCTAATGTGAAGGGGGTAGTTCCTCTTGAGAGGGCGCTCCATGTGAAGGGAAAAATCGAGTTTTATACTTAACGTGTTTAGGTTCTCACATGAGAATATCTCATCTGGCAAAGTAAATGAAGCAACGTCATCAACGACTGTGAGGAAAAGCTCCTTAAGAGAACTTTTGGAAGCTACACGCTTAATAAACTTTTCAGCACGAGTAGCCGACTTTGGCTTGCAGATTCCAAAGTGAATATCACATGTTATGATTGGTATGTTGTCCCTGTGATACCTTTGTATAGTCCGTCTGATCAACCTCAAGTACCTTCTTTCTTGCTGTTTAGTTAAAGACTTGCCGGATCGGCAAAACCTGAGCGTAGGGATGGTAGACCAAGCGTGTAGCCATGACTTGGACAAGACGCAGGTGCGGGCTGCATCTTTTGCCGGTAACAATGCTTGAATATAATGAATCAACTCAGGTACATCTTCTAGTTGCCGTCTATGGGTCAGTCTCATTCTCTTCACGTCCTCCATCTGTCACAAGAATAACAAAAGAAAATGGACGAGATGGTTATGTTCAATATACAAATAACTAACAATTCTGTTTTGTTAAACAGTTTAACCATTAAATAATTAGAATAAGAGCCGCTATCTAAAAAGACGAGGTCGAGGAACATGTTGACTCGATTCTGTATCCATTGTTTTAGCTTTTATAAGAAGCTTATTAGCTTATATAGCTAAAAGAAGTTCATGAAAGTGTTTAGATAAGGTCCTTGGTTTCCTCACAAAAGGTCGGATTCAAAACCTCGCTAGGTGTGTCCATGTGGGGGTGGCCAAGGAAGGTTGGAAACGGTCCTGGGATTAACCCGGTGAGGCCGTGTACATGTGAGTCAAAAAAGGCCCGCCCTACTCGGGTAATCTTAACGGGGAAAACCTACACCGTTTACCCGTAATAAAGTTTAAGCTTATATGGGGTTTTAGTAAGCCCATGGGCTTATACGAGAGACGTCATAGCTACTTTTGAATATGTCTTTTGTGGTTATTTTACCATCATAAGCTTAGTCAGGGACGGAACCGGGTGCATTTACGAAAAATTATACAAAACGAGGAACACAACTTTTTTGGGCCAGGTGCATTTAGGAAAAATCAAAAAATTAACACTACGCCACAAAATTCCATGGGTGTCACGAGACCCACCTGGTTCCGTACCTGAGCGGCTGAGCTTAGTACAAACAGTCAACAAGTGTTTATTAGCCCATAAGCTGCTTACATATGTATTAGGTTATTTTGGGCTTATGAGCTTATTTTGTTTTACAGTTCTTAATGGACATTATTATTATAAATAAACCTTAATAATAATCAAAAGTTTTTATGAACAAACTTACCTTGAAATTGAAGATCCAAAAAGAGAGAAACGTTGCTGTAAAGGTGTTTTATTTGGTACCACTGTGTTTGTCAAGAGACTTAAATCAGGGACGATTAGTGTATAATGATAAAAGTTGAGAGGCTGATCGAGTTAATTGCATTATTGGTCTTTGTGTTTGCCAGATATGGTCAAATTGCAGATTTGGTTTTTAAAACTTTAAAAGTGCATTAGACGTTTTTATTTTGAAGTTTTCGATGCATTTTGATCCTTATGGTATGGCCAAATTTCAGATTTGATCCATGTGGTATGGCCAAATTGTCAATTTGGTCCCTAAAACTTTAATGTCATCTAGGCACAGAGGACCAAACATGCAACAAAAACTTTAAAATAGGGACGTCCAGTGCACTTTCAAAATTTTAAGAACCAAATCTGCAATTTGGCTATACCACAGGGACCAAAAATGAAATTAACTCTTATGGATCATTTTGCATACAAAGAGCATATAAGTTATATTTGTCACACAGGTATGTTAAGCCTTTTAAAAAAAGTTGCATTAAAAAATAAGTTATGTTTGTCACACAGGTATGATAGCTTTTATGAACCATAAGCTAAACTCACTGAAATGTGCTTATAACTATTTAAATTATTTAAATATCTTTTAAAATATAATGGATTATCACACAAAAGCTAAAAATATATCTGAAATTAATTTGATATATTTTTATGCGATTTTACATTAATAAGCTCGCTTTCAACTAATTCGTTAAAAAGCTTTATAAAATATAAGCTTCAGCTTTCGGCTTATAATATAAGCTTCGGTTCTAGCTCCAACCTATTTCGCCGAACATACTCATATTTTTTTGATACGTAAATTTTCACAATTTTATGGTTTACATCTCTGTCAAAAACATATGGCTATCTATATCCTTATGATAGCAATAATTAAACAATTTACATCCTTATGGATTAACGGCGCAAATGTTTTTCCGTTATTTGCTAACGTGGAACCAACGTGAGAAGGTTTATTCATCATTTTGTTTGTCCCAACTACGACCATCCCCTTTTATTAGACTAGTCCACTTTATCACTACATTAATAGCCTCCCAACTCTTCAAACAGAACAAACGGCAATTATGTTAAATCAAAAAGGTTTGTTCTTGTGGGTTGCCAAATACCCATCTTCATTCCTCTCTTCATTTGCTTTAATATTATAACTCTTTTACCCAAAAATAATTTGTACTTTATGGATTGAACATAATTGAGGTTGGCGGTACCTTTAACAAACAGAATGACAAAAAAACCAGACACGTGAAATCTACGTTAGTCGATAATGGAAAACACACATATACATATGAACCCGAAGATAGAATTGATCATTTACCAATACAACAAACTCCCAACTCCATAGACCACAATGATATACAAATCGTGGGATTTTTGCGAGATAAATACATATTTATCCGATGCAAGCCTACTAAAAACCAGCTCGTTGCATCTCTAACCACACTATTCCCAAAGTACTACATTGTTGCCCCATGTAAATACTTCATACCCTGCCAGGATGGCAAACCCTTCTTTCCAAGTCCCCAACAGATTTCAAGAGTGACTCACATGAGAACCACTCAGAGAATTGTCTAGAATCACCAATGTTTTTCGGCTTTGAACAGGTTTTTTGCATATAGTTTCAAGGTAAACAATTTGGAAAACGATTTTTCTTTGAGTCCGAGACGGGTATTAGTAGAATGTGGACTACTAGTTGGACGCAAGACAATAACTGAACAAGTTGATTAAACTCAACCATGTTAAATCTTGAAAGGTTTTGATATGGTTCATCATGGTTGGTTAAATCACCAAGTTGTCTCTTATGAATCCTGATTGAAATTTAGAATTTCGTCAAAAACACTCCTTCCAAAGTTATGACAGAAGTTAGGCGGGAACTCCTTAAAACAGGTTGATATGACATTAGTGAGGCTTGGTAGTAATCATGCAGTGCCCCTGGAATAAGATCTTGCATATACTATTTAGCGACAGAATGCAAGCCTGAATTGAATGAATGAACGTATACGGGGAAAAATAAAAATAATCCTCAAGCCCTAAACAGCAATTGTAATAACGAATAACAAAGCCTATGAGAATTGAAAATGGAAGAGAGGTTCAGAGGAGGCCGAATAATACTAAAAAACCGAGGAGAAAAATGCCAAAGAATGTAAGCCAAGAGAAGCGCCTGACCTGATATGGTGGAGGAAATGGTATTGATATATTTAACGAGGGTTTTCGCTCATTAAATATACTGTTACGAGAGTTTCTGCAAGAATTCAAAGAAGGTAGGAGTGGCTGCTGAGATAAAAACACAGTAGTAAAGCACATGCAGATCATTTCACATATACATATAAGTTCACACAAAATTAGTTTACCTGCCACAATAAACATTCTACCATATTATCATAAATTGTTTCGATGAAAGTACAAAAAAACTAATTAGCTAAATAGGTTGTAAATATAAATAGTAAAACGATCCAACAATGCAAGTGAAGATAGGCGGCTTCTACGGAGAGCAATAAGCAAGTTTGAATACACATCGAGACCATTCACCAACTAAACTTAATGAAGAGCTTGTTAGTGTTTCCCATTTTCCTTCGAGACCATTTCTTATTTCACAACATTTGAGGTCAAGCCAATAATTTCTTCGTTCACAACATTTGAGGCCAGGAAAATAATTTCTTAGTACACAACATTTGAGGCCATGCCAATTTCCAGATTTGTTTTCCATCACCCCCATATCAATCAGCTTCAAGAAGTAATCAGCGATCTTGAGCCTCATCTGAAGATGTGCCTCTACGTACAGGGGCTGGCAAATAGAAAACAATGTATCAAAGAAGAGTACCGAGTTCTCCAGGAAACCATCATCTGAGAATGTTTCAAATGAGAGTTTTTCAACATTGGTAGCCGGAAACAGGACACTTGTTCTCACATCATCAATGTTGAATGATAGAACAGATTTTTCAAAACATCGTATTACAATGTTAAACTTGCTTGATAAACTGAGGTATCTCCTCAACTCAAGAAAGAAATAATGATCGATGGGCTTATTCACCAGCAGGATTAGCTCAATTTGCTCGGGAGCAGTGGTTGGAAAGAAGAGATTAGTCGTTGAAAAGCCTTTGTACTGGACAGAAAGTATTTTGGGAGCAAAAACATGTACCTCTACCCACCCCACACTGCTCAATACTAGTGTCAATCTCTGCAATGAACTAGATCTGATAGCCAACATTCTCAGCCGACACTGGACATCAAGGGTTAAACTCTCAAGCATAGGAAACTTGGTATTGATAATGTCAAAAAATCCATAATCATCAATGGTCACACCAATTAAATATAACTCTCTCAAGCTCCCTATTGAATCTTTAATGGATAAGTCAGGCATAGAATTTATCCTTGATACCTCATATGAAAGTGAACACAGACGTGGGACATCATAAATTTCCAAACTCGCATTATCATAATGACTACCTGGAGCTATTTTTAACTCTTGGAGATAAAGGAGGTTGTTTACCGTTATTGTATCCAAGCCTTCAAGAAGTCTAAGGTTGATCTTTTCAAGTAACTTACATGTAGATAGTAAGTTATGAAGCACCTCTACATGACTTGTGTGCACATCGAGCAGCTCTAGCACTCGCAGGTTCACACAAACGATCAAAGGATTGCTGCTAATGTGAAGGGGGTAGTTCCTCTTGAGAGGGCGCTCCATGTGAAGGGAAAAATCGAGTTTAGGTTCTCACATGAGAATATCTCATCTGGCAAAGTAAATGAAGCAACGTCATCAACGACTGTGACGAAAAGCTCCTTAAGAGAACTTTTGGAAGCTACACGCTTAATAAACTTTTCAGCACGAGTAGCCGACTTTGGCTTGCGGATTCCAAAGTGAATATCACATGTTATGATTGGTATGTTGTCCCTGTGATACCTTTGTATAGTCCGCCTGATCAGCCTCAAGTACCTTCTTTCTTGCTGTTTAGTTAAAGACTTGCCGGATCGGCAAAACCTGAGCGTAGGGATGGTAGACCAGGCGTGTAGCCATGACTTGGACAAGACGCAGGTGCGGGCTGCATCTTTTGCCGGTAACAATGCTTGAATATGATGAATCAACTCGGGTACATCTTCTAGTTGCCGTCTATGGGTCAGTTTCATTCTTTTCACTTTCTCCATCTGTCACAAGAATAACAAAAGTTAACGAGATGGTTATGTTTAGTTAAACAGTTTTTGTTAAACAATTAGAATAAGAGCCATTGTCTAAAATGATGACGTCGAGGAACATGTTGACTCGATTCTGTAACCATTGTTTTAATACTCGCAGGAAGAAACCACAACAATTTTGCATCTAAGCTAATAGAGTGAAATCTAAACGACGAAGCGGACTTTGCATAAGGGGGTGTTTGTTTTAGCTTTTATAAGAAGCTTATTAGCTTATATAGCTATAAGAAGTTCATGAAAGTGTTTAGATAAGGTCCTTAATTGGTTTCCTCACAAAAGGTCAAGGGTTCAAACCTCGCTAGGTGTGTACATTTGGGGGTGGCCAGAGAAGGGTCGGAAACAGTCCCGAGATTAACCCGGTGAGGCTGCATATCTTAACGGTGAAAACCTTCACCATTTACCCGTAATAAACTTTAAGCTTATAAGGGGGGTTTGAGTAAGCCTATGGTCTTATACGAGAGGTGTTATAGCTACTTTGGAAAACGTCTTTTGTGGTCATTTTACCGTCATAAGCTTAGTACAAATAGTCAACAAGTGTTTATTATCCCATAAGCTGCTTATATATGTTTAAGGTTATTTTGGGGCTTATAAGCTTATTTGGTTTGGGCTTATGCAAAAATAAGCCGAAATAAAAAAAGCTAAACAAACAACCCCTAACCTATCTCCCAAATAGTAAACCCAACTAATAACGCTGTTTCATTTCATCTGTCTAGGGGGTGTTTGGGTAAACTTACAATGGGTTCTTAAAGCCAAACAGCCCCCCTAATACAAAAATTAATAACAACTTAAAGGGTTAAGTAAAGAAATTATAGACAGTAGTACTGAAGATCGAAAAAACAAAAAGTTTTGATGAACAAAATTACCTTGAAATTGAAGATCCAAAAAAGAGAGAGACAAATGTGGCTTTCAAGGTGTTTTATTTTCTGCAGATGGAGGAGAGATGAAGTATTATTTATTGTTGGAGATTATTTAAAGGCACTGTTTAGCTAAGCTTATTTATCATAAGCAGGGCTTATTTTTAATAAGCTCTGATTTTGTGGCTTATTTTGAGACTTGTCGGCTTTTATAAGTTTATAATATCAGCTTATTTATCATAAGCCGATTTGGGCTTATTTTTAATAAGCTCCGATTTTATGGCTTATTTTGAGACTTGTTGGCTTATTTAAGTTTATTATGATATTATAAACTTATAAAAGCCGACAAGTCTCAAAATAAGCAGTAAAATTAGGGCTTATAAAATATAAGCCCAAATTTCATGAAATTTCGGCTTATTTTTTATAAGCCTAAGTTTTACTGCTTTTTTTAAGACTTGTCGGCTTATTTAAGTTTATTATGATATGATAAACTTATAAAAGCTGACAAGTCTCAAAATAAGCCACAAAATCGGAGCTTATAAAAAATAAGCCCAAATCGGCTTATGATAAATAAGCTTAGCCAAACAGGGGTAACTAGACGAAAAAGTATCTAGGTAACTGACGACTACACAAAAAAGTACTATCTTGCTAAAAAGAAAAGGGTGTTGATATAAAGGATTATTATACTACTTGTATAATGTAACTATCAAATAAAATAGTGTGAGTATCAACACCTAAAAGAAAATAGTAATACTTTCACCTTCTAAAAAACAAAAGAAAACGTAATTATTAAGGGAGATGATTTGCATATTTTATTTTTTGATTGGGACACTCATATGTACAATCGGTTAAAGCTTTGTACATCTACAATACAACATTTTAATGCACATGGTTAAGTGTCCCAATCAAAAAAGGAAATGTGCAAATCATTACCCAATTACTAAGCTGTGTTGGACAAAAATAGCATTTGAAGTAAGCATGTAAGCGGTAACACTAAGCCGTTGTTATAAGCAGTATCTATCAGCAGTATCAATCTTTTTTATAAAAAAACCTATGGTAATATAGCTGTAAGTGTAATCAAAATGTGTAAAACAGCTTTTGAATGTTCAACGCTCCTAAATGCTACTTCATGGAGTGTTGACAAATGAGTATTCCAAAAAAGTATATAAAGTTGTTTGGTGATTGTCAAACAAACATTAAAGATCCCAACGCTCACCACACATTGCTTCTAAATGCTCTTAAATGCTCCGCGCCAAACATACCTTTAGTATCTGTCTTTTTTTTCAGGGGTACAAGGGCAAAATAGTAATTTAATGATAGTGTTTTAATGTATGATGGTTCACCCACTGGACGTACAAGTTATACGTGCAATTGAGTCCAATGTCCAACCCTATATTAGCTCCGGTCTCTGTAAATTTCATTCACTTACCCATAGCACGTTTAACAAACAACTAAAGTTTATATTTATTACTTAGGGTTTTGGCCGTTAAATAGCTACGTATTTTTTCAAATATACCATTTTGGTATGTGTACTATTTTTCGTTTCACTTTATGTAGTGTACTTTCATCTTTTGTTTCAATTTGGTATGTGTACTTTTTTAAGTTGTAAAATAGCAATGTATTTTTTATAAGTGTTCCAATTTGACGTACCAAATTAAAACACTTATGAAAAGTATATTGGTATTCTACAACTTAAAAAAGGTACACGTGCCAAAACGAGACACTTGAAAAAGTATATTGTTATTTTACAACTTAAAAAAAATACACGTACCAAAACGGAAAACTTTGAAAAGTATATTGTTATTCTACGACTCAATCCTTATTACTTATAGTTACACACCTATATTAACAAATGTATTTGAAAAGAAAACAAAGCTAGTTTTGTCAACATGACATCACTAGCTATTACACTTAACAACACCCTAACCACAAATGCTTATTACACCCCTCCCCGCCCCCCACCACCCCTTTGGACCTTAGTTTTGGCTACACGTAGCACTTGTCACACATAACTTCTCCACTGAACTTGAGATTTCATATATAAAACTTGTGTATGACATCACCTTTATTTTTTGTTCATATAATTGAATAAGGAATCGTTTTAGGTGGTATTTCTTTTCCACTTAATGAGTGAGTCCATAAAAACATCTCTCTCAATTAAGAGTCTAATTCAAACCACTTAATTTAATAAACAACCCCTTAGTGTTTCTTCATGTTGTGTGTTTCTTTTAAAATATGCTTTTTAGTTTAAGAATTTGCTTTGTTATACTTTGAACTTCAGTTTTTTTTCTTCTTAATTTGCTTTCTAAGTAAAAAGCCATGCCATACTTTACCCATGAAGTTTAATATTTTTAAGATTTTACAAAATGTGACACACACGTAACAAATCGAGTTGTGGATTGTGCTACACATGACCAAAATTTGATGAAATAGCCTAATAATGGTAGAATATAAATGAACCGTAAAACGGAGTCCACCCTTGTTCTTCTAGTTAAAAGGTAATCTCTCCTAGTCACTTATCAATAGAGTTATCCAATAAAAATGTTGTTTGGCCGTTCTTTTATGTCAAAAAAATGTGAAGTTTGTTTAATTTTTAGCTCATAAATGAGTGATACTTCAAATTTGAATTAAAAAGTCATAAACTAGATTCAATTTAAACTAAGAAAAACAATTATTCTCAAACAATTTGACCACAAACTCCGTTAATTTGACCGTTAACTCAACAATTTGACTATCACATGGAAGGTTAGTTATGTCATTTCATTTAAATTGTATCTTTAAAATTAAAATATATAAACAAAACTTCCCCCACTTACCAACCACACACTTCACTCCCATTTCTTTTTTTTTTTATCTTCTTCATTCTTCCTCTCTTTAATATACCAGCTCAACTCCTACACCACCACGAAACCCGTCAATCGCAGAGAATACCATTGATGATAATAATAATTAAACCCAATTTCTTCTTCTTCCCAAACGATCTTATCCCAACTTATTCTCCGTAAGCAAGCACCTTCTCTCATTTCATTTAATTAGGTCAATTCATTTTTTTATTTTTTTTTTAATTGAAGTTGTTATAGTAATAAATACTTCATACATTTCAGTTACTTACCTCTTTCTTTATAACTTTTTTAGCAATTTAATTAGGTTACTTTTATTGTCCAAAAGTTTAGTGTTTTTGTAATAACCAGTTTTAGGCTTCAATAATTGACTTAAAAATTACTTGGTCAAAGTGTTCCGATATACTAGTATTATCACTATTGTAAACTACAATGTATGCCTTGCCTACTCGACGAAGAAGAAAAAGGTTATCTAACTTACATATAGCACTAGTAGGATGTAGCACAAAGAAAGCAGTAGTTGTTTGTTTTAATAAAGCGTTTGCTAGCATAGGTGCAAACGCCAGTTGCTAGTTGCCTCAAAATGCTCGCTGTCATAGCCTTGCGATACATTTTGGTAGCTTTGTATGACATTAGAACCAGCTTACTCTTCAATATTGTTATAGTATTATTTTGCTCGTTTCCTACTAAATCTGTTTTATAATATAATATAAGAATGGAAAAGTGATAGTACAATTACTAAATTCTTAAGGATCCGGTTATTATTTAATTTGTAACACTATTGGTCCACGTTATGTCATTAAAGGTGTTAACAATAATAAAAGTTGATTAGCTCAAGTGTTGCCACAATGTGATTGGCCCAAACGAGTTTGCATTTTTACTGTTCACCCTGTTTAACCTTAATTGCACTGTAATGTTTGTACTATGTAACATAAACCATACACGTGTATTTTCCCTAATCTAGACCCTTCTTCTTCCTTACTTCTATATACTCCAAAACTCACAGAAAATAAAAGAAAAAAGAAAACGTTTGTAGCATCTGAAAGGGTTGTTTACTTCGTTTTTTTACATGGGTAATGTCTTTAAAGGTCTTTTACTTATGATATATCTACTTTAATTGTGTCTAATTTTGATTGTTAAAATTAATGGTTCTTCATGGATTTAAAAAAATAGTTTTTGTTTCTGTGATTTTGTCTGATTTATGTGTATATGATGTTATTGGTCCATTGTTAGTGTTGCTATATGTTAATATAGCATGGATAGAAATAAAAACAAAAAAAATGGTTGTTGCTGTAGTAACAAGCTATCAACAGCTCCTAAAATTAGTTATCGTAGTTACTTTTCTATACCATGTAAAGCCATAATTTGATACTAAATTTTGTTAATAGCAGGTTTTGTTCTTTTGTTAATACTTGGAAGTTTGCTTAAGGTGAACAGATAGCGGTTAATTGGAGCATTTTGAGTGGGCAAACATATCACAGGGGCTATAATTCAGGGGTGAGGTTAAAGGGGTGCAACTGAAGGATATGGTGTGGTTTAGGGCGGTGTGGTTCAGGGCGGTGTAATTCAGGGGTGTGGTTCAGATGGTGGGTTCAGAGTGTATGGTTCAGAGGTGCGGTTCACATGGTGTGTTTCAGGGAGAAGGTGTTGGCAAACTCAAAAGCAATGAATCGGCACTAAAGGTTCTATGCAAATATGAATTGGTACCCGTGTCACCGTCTTTAAATGCGTTACCAAATTAAAATATACAAATATTAAGAGACCTTGCCGATGACGTATTATTTAGAATAGTCGTGCGGTTGGTCTTTTAGTCACACGTTACAAACGCACACAGCTTGGTACCATATGATAGTATTGGAATGATGAAACAGTCGAAGCTGCTTAGCGACAAGGTACAGACTTTTCTTTTACTGTACGCGTATATTATTAGGATTGGTGAACAATAGTAATTAGTTGCTTATCTTTGTGCAGGTGGAAACTCCCAAAAAGAACATACATGTGTCAGATGTACTTTCATGTGACAGAGGGAGTTTCACAAGGTGCTGCAGAATCATGTTATGGAAAAACGCATTGCCAAACACTCCTTTACTTAACCTGATATGATATTGTGTGTTATATGGAGTTGTTAGCGTGGATCAGTTGTCGTGATCTCACAATGTGTCATGCAGTTTGACCACGTACTCACTCTACCACTTTATGTATCACTCGATTTCCTTAATGTATAATAGTTATTTTACTTGGTTCTTAATGCAACAGTGCCTGTTGTACGCACCACAGACGGCTTATGCTGCCCACCTCAGTTGATCCACAACGGCAGAGATCAAGAAACTCGAGCTTCTTCATTGGCGAGAGTATAAGGTATTTTATCAGCTTATTATCGAGCTTTGTAAGTATCGTTTTATCCAATTTTTTCGGTTTCTATGTTTGTGACAAATGAATACATTTGTAATCTATCAAACCAAAAAAATATACTAGAATGGACTCTGCGTAAAGTATGTCCCGTATAATTGTGTGGTGTGTACGGCATAAGAGTGTAACAACAGTGGGCGAGGGCCGAGGGGTAATTGGGATTGCCTCACATATGGAGAGGAACCACGAAGCTTTATCCAAACATACATTATACGCTGCACATTTTCGATAGTTAGAGCTAACCTGTTTCTTAGCCAAAAAGTAGTAATTTTCTTTTGATCCACTAGACCCGCCTAGACCTGTTGCGTAATTATAATATATACTAAAAGGTTTGCACCTTAACAGTTTGGTGTCGAGATACACGAGATGCAAGATACTACTTGCAAAAAGACCAAAAAAATGGCTTTGTAAAAGATACACCTACAGGCTGTCATGAGTTTCAAGGGATTTGATAGACCTGACATCAGCCGTATTGTGGCGAGCCAACTTATTACAAGACATGCTTTGGAGGTTAGAAACCACAGGTACTTCCCCTCGCCATCTCTTATAAGGATTTAAGTAACATATACTAGGCTGAACAATAATAATTTCCATATACAATAGCACTTATATGGGGTTTTGCGGTTTATTTCTAACATGCAAATGGATTAACCAACTACATTCAAACTAAACTGGACTCAAGTAAGTGAATCAGAGGTCGTATGGAATAATTTAAAATGGATAGAACATCATAATTATTTTAGTATATAATTTTCGTTATCCTTCTAATGTAATGTTCTTATAGTCACATTATTGTAATGCTGGAGGATCAAACCGTGTAAGTTAGTTTGATAACGGGTTACCCGGATCACCGCGGTTAAATCAGAGGCCTAAATGTGCATTTGAATTAGCTCAAGTCAGTGAATCAGAGGTCGTATGGAATAATTTAACGGGTTACCTATGATGTATTTTCGAGTAAGATGTGTCAAACCGTTTTTTTTTGAATGAATGTGAATCTGATGTGGTGAATTTGACTGAACTTTAATGTTTTCAAGTGAATTTGCCTGAATTTGATTTGTTGCAGTTGATTATTGGAAGTTGCTTTTCTTAATGGGTCAAAACTGAATTTTGCTGTCACAGTGGGTCAATGGGTCAAAACAGGAAAAAAATGGATTTGGCAAATATAGGCAGACACTTTTGTTACAATTTTGCCAAACGCCCCTTTAAGTAGATTGATTTGTTTGCTACTTAATTCTCAGTTTTCCAAACACCCCGTTTGTTATGCATAACAACATGGATTGTTTGTTTGCAAAATTGTTTGTGTTTGTGTTTGTGTTTGGAAGGCATCTTCAATACAGGTGATCCATATAGTTAGTGTTTACATGTTAATTTTATATGAGAATTGGAGTGACGTTACCATAGATGGTGGTTTATTTACTGAAAACATACTGTTTAAAGTAAACATTCTGACCTTATACATTGTATTGCATAATCACAGGAAAAGAAAAGCACCACACCGCCACCAAGTTTACGGAACGCACGAGTGTTGTCTTCCCCTGTAGTGGCTTCAGAGACAATGAACTATTCAAAGTCAAAAATGTTGTCTTCCCCTGTAATGGCTTCAGAGACAAAGAACTATTCAAACTCAAAAATGGCTTCACAACAGGAAGACTATCCGTATGGCTTCCAAACACAAACACAAACAATTTTGCAAACAAACAATCCATGTTGTTATGCATAAACAGATTCATTTGTCTACAATTGCACCTACACGTGCATTATTACAAATTTTTTATGCATCGATAAAGAATCACCGCAGCAACGGGCGGGCAAACCTGCTTGTTTCCTAATATGACATATGCGTAGTACTAGTGTTATATGTGTCAATATAGTTGCTTACTGTGGTACCTTATAAGTTAACTTTATCAACAATTATGTCAACGTGTTTAAGTATCTTCCCCTGCTGGCATAATGCGACATGTACTAATTTTCCAACTCCTTGGAAGGTCTTTATGTAATTTCTATGTAAAGTTATGCTGATTATGTATTATGCAAATATTTGTTCAGCACTTTGTGTATGGATTCTGTTTGTTTACGGATGATTCTATTGAATTGTAGGTAGGAATGGAATGCCTCAAGCGCCAAGCACGATCGTTTATTAGAGGGTGCTTTGCTTCAACAAATTGTGAGTACGTGCTGCCTTTTTATCATAGATGTATAAAATTCATCTAAAAACTTGTGTCGTTTATGGAATCTTATATCCACTTTATAACCATTCTGAGAAACAAAATTTGGATATATGGTCTCCGTTGCCTGACCGAGGATGGAAACCTTGTACAGACTCGGCTACCGTTCCATGTGAGATCCTTAACCTGCGTTTTTTATATTTTGTTATACGTCCTGAGTTATATAACCATTTCTGTTTCATCTCTCATCATAATGTAATCGAATCCCGATTTTATATTTTAAGCCATTCCAGAGAAATCTCGGGGATATATTCAGGTGTTTCTGGATGGAGGATTGAACCAGCAGAGAATGGGGGTATGCGATATCTTGTCTCTCAAACAAGCATAAGAGGGTGTTTGGCTTATGAGCTTATTCAACTTTTGAAAAGCTGATAAGCTCAAATTTCAAGGCTTATGAACTTATCCAGTTGAGCTTATTGCTTATTAAGTTCATAAGCTCATAAGCCTAAAAGATTGAGCTTATTAGCTTTTCAAAAGTTGAATAAGCCCCTAAGCCAAAAATATAAGCTAAAACAAACACCCTTTAAGAAAAAACGCAAGTAAATAATAGTTTATATATATTTTTTTCTAAATTTCTTGCCCCTGTGTTAAAGATTTGTGATGCAGCTGCTGTTGCTAATTTTCTAAACGCGACCCTAGTAATCCCACATCTAGAAGTTAATCCGGTCTGGCAAGATACAACGTATTTTTACGGCCGCTATTTGGCTTTATATCGTGTTTTTAAGCTCTTAACTCTTAGACTGGTGGTAAGATGTTACGTTTACTATGCAGTTCTTTCACCGATATAATTTGATGTCGACCACTTTATTGAGGTCTTGCAAGAATAAATCTCGATAGTTAAAGAGCTGCCGAGCTTGTACTCTTGGAGCACAAGGGATTACTATGGTACTGGCATACGACCTACTCGAATCAAAACGGCGCCTGTCCATGCTTCTGCTAATTCGTATCTCGAAAATGTGCTGCCGTTGCTAAATAGGTTCGTGATAATCTTTTCTTTAACATTGTACTTCAGTTCTAGCACAAACATGTCAAAGTTATCGCTTTTCTCAGTTTTCTGCTGTCACTTGATGATTTAATGCATTACTATCTGATCTCTTGCCTGATATTATGGTTTTAGCATGTTTGCTTTGTCTGATACTTTCACCTTATAAAAAAGTATTCTTGCGCCACTTAAAATTTATCTGTTTGTCCTGAGGAAGCTGCAACATTTGTATGGACACGTAATTTATGGGAAGTGTCTAAGTAGTAGCCAAATGTGTTCGATATCCATCAGAAATACGCATTATGGTACAGTTTTGTTTATATTATTGAGTCAAACAGAACCATTATATATAACAATTGCACTTCTGATGTTTCAGTCATGGAATTGCTGCTATTACCCCATTCTCGCACCGTTTAGATTTTGATAACCTACCAAAAGAGATCCAGCTTCTTCGGTGTAAGGTTAACTTTCAAGCATTAGTTTTTGTTTCTCACATCAGAAGACTAGGAGACACCCTCGTTCAATGCCTTCGAAGCTCTCCTACTACAAACAAAGGAACAACGAACGATAAATTGGAGGATGAATGGGGAAGTGGAAAGTTTATTGTTTTACATCTCCGCTTTGTCAAAGTATGTCTCCTTCCATGTTTCTCCATCATGATCTTTAGAATGTAAGTTTACGTCGTCTTTGTCTCCGTTGCTCTAAAATAGATTCTTTTTTCTCACAAGTTGTTAACAACTTGATTGCATATATTTTTTTGTGATTCTAGAGTGGCACCAAGTGGGTCAAAAGGGGTCGGGTTGACCCACCAACACTTTTTTGTCTTTCACAGTTCTATACATGATCAATCCCTAGAAAAGGTTTTACAAAAACCATCACTGAAATATTGATCCAGTTTTTCCGATCAAGTTATTAGGAGGTTATAAACACTTGAATGTGCTTTTGATAAGAACTATCTGATCCGTTAGTGGTAGCAATTTAGACTCATTTAGTTATGAATGGGTCAATTCATGTTATGTTTTATCTGTAAGTGGACGAAAAGTGGTTCTGCTTAACCTAACTCCATCGGAGTCCATCCCTACCAAAAAGTATACCAGTGTTCACCCATTACCTATCTTGCCCATATTGCTACTTGCCACTTGCCACCTCAATTACTTTTGCAGTAACAAATAGGTGATTGTGGGACTATGAAGGACATGTTGTTTACAATAGTTTTATTGAACAGGATATGGCTGCCCATTCAGCTTGTGATTTTGGTGGTGGAAAAGCTGAAAAGCTGTCACTTGCAACGTACCGCCAAGTAATATGGCAGGGAAGAGTGATGAAAACTCAGTTCACTAACGAGGAGTTGAGACATCAGGGACGATGTCCACTCACTCCTGAAGAAATTGGACTGCTTTTGACAGCTTTGGGTTTTAACAATGACACACGCCTTTATCTTGCATCCCACAAGGTAGCATTTAATCCACCCTATGGAAAAATGCAACTTTCGGATTCATACACAATTTAAAGGAATTATTAGACTATCTGGTTGATTGTGCAGATAATTGGAGATATTATTTGACTATTATTTGTTTGCATTATCACAGTTTAAAGAAATAGTTTTACTTATTTATCGAATTTCAAAATTAACCTTCTAGAAAGAAAAACATGGAATCTTCTTAGATCCAAATTAATATCAACGATCTTTTTGCTATGCTGGTGATCAAGTCTTGCGGTCGCTACTTGGAAGTCTGGTTCTCTATTACCCTGTTGATCAGTACAAGTCTGTTTCACACCATTCTTCTTTGACCCCACTGGAGGAATGGATAAGTAATAAAGATTTTTCAAACGATGAAGCATCTACAGGCCCTAAGTGGCATATCCCTAATGATGACGAAATTCAATTAGCCAACGAACTTCTAAATCTGCATCTAGAATCCGCTTTAGACGAGCTGGTAAAAATATGTCACGATAATATTCACTCTGATCCAGGAAACGAAAAAGACCACTTGAAAGTGACTCTTTTGCGGATAGACTCATCATTGCAAGGTGTATTGTCTTGTTTGCCTGATTTTACACCATCTTGCTTGGAGAGATAGAATTAGGATTTGCGGGTAGTTCAGGCTAGGTGTTAGGCTTTTTAGGCGTCTTTTGTTGCCTTGCCTTGGTGCCTTGTTTTGCCTTTGCCTTAGCTTAGGCCCCTTGCGTGTTTTGCCTTGCTCTTTGTTGCCCCCTTAGGTTGCCTTTTTTGCCCTAGCTTTAGGTCCCGTGGGTTGTTCTGCCTTCCTTTGTTTTGTTCCCTTAGGTTTGCCTGCCTTTGCGCTTGGTTTTTGTTTTCTAGTATGTTTTGTGCTTTTGTTGGCGTATGTGCGTGTTTGGTCTGCCCCTTTTCGCCTGCTTTTTGCTTGATGCCCTTTTGCTCCCTTTTGCTCTCTCTTCTCTTCTTTCTCACCCGCACACGTGCACAAGCCGGAGGTCTTATTGGAAGCAGTCTCTTTACTCCCGGGTTTATCCTTGGGGTAGGGGTAGGATCTGTCTACATTCTACCTCCCCCATACCCTGCCTCGGCGGGATTGGGTTTGTTGTTGTTGTTGTTGTTGATCTTTTTGCTATGCTGATAATAGGCAAACTAGTATTTGACTATTTATGACCTACATCAACCGCACCAAGGCTCTATTTCTAGCAAATTAAACAGTGAAACCAACAAATTTTACATAATCTGCTTGCTTTATCCCTGAAACATAGGTATATGGTGGAGAAGAAAGAATTTCCGCGCTGCATAAACTGTTTCCACTTATGGATGACAAAAGTTGAAGGAAAAGCGTCTTTCTTAGCAGCTGTTGATTATTATGTCAGTATGCATACCGACGTCTTCATATCAGCTTCACCAGGCAATATGCACAATGCAATGGTATGTTTTATTGACCTCATTCGTTTCTGTTAAAAACTAAAAGTAATATTTTCCTCGACATGTAAATAAGAAACCATACGCTATGCAAATAGGAATTTTAGATCATATATGAGAAATAGTATAGAGAAAAGTAATTACATGAGATGTGGGACATATTATAATCTTTACCTATTTAATGGAATATCTCCTGAAATGACCCTATAAGACGCAAAAATAACTTTTGAGAAACAAAATATCGCAAAAAGGTAAAAAGTGCTAGATATATGTATAAATTTTAGAAAAAGTATGCTCACCGGTTCACCAAAAAAAAAATATTAGAAAAAAGTACACAATTTTGCCTGAAATAATTGTTTTGTACATATTTTTTTTGTGAAAATTTACAGTTTCTTATTAGAAATGTTGAACTGGGTAGAGATGAATAAAATGTACAATTCATTCATTTGTATCAGGCTTTACACAAAACAGTCAATTAGGTTTTTTCAAAAAATATGCAATTATGACCGTTGCTCTGCATATTTTCATTAAAATCGCTCATTTCCAAAAGAAACTGATGTTTTTCTTTAGAGGCCGCTATTTCAACCCATTTAAATAAAAACAGATAAACTCCCGTTTACTTTTATTGATGAGGACTCTAACAGGTCACGTATTTAGGTTAATGATAAGTGAACGAGTTGAATAACTTGAATGTGGTCTAAAGTGTATTTGAATTCAAAAAACTTGGACAAAACTGTGTGGGTGGGTCCAAACCCAACCCATTCTGTTCCAACCCGTCTAACGGGCCTTTTTGACCCTTTGCTATCCTGACTTCTAAAACAAATAATTGTTCCTTGTTTTTCAGCTAGGGTATCGAGCATACAAAAACTTAAAGACTATCAGACCAAATATGGTGCTCTCGAGCCAGCTCTTTCTTAACAAAACTATGGACTGGCCTGAGTTTCAGTGGGCTATACAAAACGCGCATAAGAATAGACAAGGTCAAAATAGATTCTTTTTTCTCACATGCTGTTAACAACATGATTGCATATATTTTTTTGTGATTCTAGAGTGGCACCAAGTGGGTCAAAATGGGTCGGGTTGACCCACCAACACTTTTTTGTCTTTCACATTTCTATACATGATCAATCCCTAAAAAAAGGTTTTATAAAAACCATCACTGAAATTATGATCCAGTTTTTCCCGATCAAGTTCTTAGGAGGTTATAAACACTTGAATCTGCTTTTGATATTAACTGTTTGATCCGTTAGTAGTAGCAATTTAGACACATTTAGTTATGAATAGGTCAATTCATATTATGTTTTATCTCTAAGTGGACGAAAAGTGGTTCTGGTCAACCTAACTCCATCCCTACCAAAAAGTATGCCATTGTTCACCTGTTACCTATCTTGCCACCTCGATTACTTTTGCATAATTTACAAATAGGTGATTGTGGGGCTATGAAGGACATGTTGTTTACAATAATTTTATTGAACAGGATATGGCTGCCCATTTAGCTTGTGATTTTGGTGGTGGAAAAGCTGAAAAGTTGGCACTTGCAAAGTACCGCCAAGTAGTTTGGCAGGGAAGAGTGATGAAAACTCAGTTCACTAACGAGGAGTTGAGACACCAGGGACGATGTTCACTCACTCCTGAAGAAATTAGACTACTTTTGAAAGCTTTGGGCTTTAACAATGATACCCGCCTTGCATCCCACAAGGTAACATCTAATCCGCCCCATGGAAAAAAATTCAATTTTTAGATCCATACACGATTTGAAGGAATTATTTGACATTTTTTTGTTTTAATTTGCAACATAATTTGGAGAAATTTTTGAATTATCTCGATAAAATCTGCAAAATTTGAAGAAAATAGTGTTAATTATCCATCAAATGTCAAATCACCCTTTAAAAGACAACACACAAAATTTTCTTAGACCCAAATCAATATCATCAAATTTTTTTGGTCTGCTGATAATGGGCAAACTAGTACGTATTGACTATCTATAACTTAAATCTTTTTGTGAAAAAAAGGCAGTTTTCATGCATTGGTGGGTGTAAATATTAATGACCCTAAAAATACTCTGTTTCAAAAAAATTAGTATAAACAGCGAGTATTTGAACTTATAATGTTTGTTACTTTCACTCATCAACCATACCAAGGCTGTTATTTTAGCAATTCAAACAGTCAAACCAGCAAATTTATATTACCGGCTTGCTTTATTTCTGAAACATAGGTATATGGTGGAGCAGCAAGAATTTCCGCGCTGCGTAAACTGTTTCCACTTATGGATGACAAAAAAAGCCTTGCATCTCTGAAACAGGTATATGGTGGAAAGGGTAGAAGTTGAAGGAAAAGCGTCATTATTTAGCGGCTGTTGATTATTATGTCATTATGCATACGGACATCTTCATTTCAGCTTCACCAGGCAATATGCACAATGCAATGGTATGTATGGTTTTACTTATTTGAGAATTTTAGGTGTTTTGGAAAATTTAATTTTGCTAATTATAAGGTTATTTCTGGATGTGGATGAATCAAACGTAGAATTCATCCATTTAGGTGATTTCAAAAAAATGTAAATATGACATTTGTACATCACATCTTCATAGAAAATTGCTCAATTTGCATATCTTTTTTGCATTTTCAAAAAGAATGATGTTTTGCTTTAGAGGCTGCTATTTCAACCCATTTAATAAAAAACGATAAAGTCCGGTTGACTTATATTAATGAGGAATCAAACGGGTCAAATATTTAGTTTAATGAAAAAAGTAAACTGGTTGAATGTGGTCCGAAGTGTATTCGAATTCAAAAAGACTTGACATAACTGTGTTGGTGGGTTCAAACCCAACCTATTTCGTTCCAACCCGTCTAACGGACCTTTTTGACCCTTTTGCTTTGCTGACTATAAAAATAAAGTATGATGCTTTAACAACTTGGAATTATCCATGACCCTTACTTATAAAATGAATCATTGTTGCTTGTTTTTCAGCTAGGGTATTGAGCATACAAAAACTTGAAGACTATCTGACCAAATATGGTGCTATCAAGCCAGCTCTTTCTAAACGAAACTATGGAATGGCCTGAGTTTCAGTGGGCTATACAAAACGCGCATAAGAATAGACAAGGTCAAGTTAGGTTAAGAAAGGAGATCCATATATACTTATCCCTTACCAGATTGTATGTGTCAACAACATTAGTTCTTTTTTCAGTTTTGTAGAGTTATAGAAGCTATAGTGTTCTAAACTGTTATTCACTCAGTCATGCGTGTAAATGAGCACGGATTATAGTAACAGACAAATTCAATATGTATTTGTGCTTCTCTCTGAAGGTGTTATGTGCATGCACAAGTTGTACCTAATAGATGAACCGATATTTTTTATAGGGTCATATGTCAGTAGGTGAATGATGCAACATCTGGTTTGGTTTGCAAGTTCTAATCCAAATGCATGTTTTGCATGTGTTTTTTTTTTTTTTTTTTTTTTTTTTTTTTTTTTTTTTTTTTTTTTATCATTGTTGATTAGTTATTTCTGATTTTGGTATACTAGATTTGTTATTATATATCTATGGGAGGGTGTTTTAGGTGACTTACACATAGTCAAATAGATTGAACTATATATGGACGTCACGTTATCAAGGAGTGAAATTATACGACACACCCATTACCGAGAACAAGTATATGGGATCTACTTCGGATATCACACGGATTGCCGCACGTCAACCATGGTTCCTAGCCATCGGATATTGCAATATGTCAGACGTTTATTTTGAGAACATGTATTTCATTTTGCTAAATAAAGGTTTTAATCACAGTATGGTAATCGTATTTTCCTCTCCTCCACGGCCCCGGAGACTGTCAACAGCCGTGGTTTCAACTACAAGTGGAGGAAATGGTATTGATATATTTGACGAGGGTTTTCGCTCATTAAATATAATGTCACTAGAGTTTCTGCATGATTTCAAAGAAGAAGATGAATAAGAAGGTGAGAGTGGTGAGATAAAAGATTAAAAACTCAGTAGTAAAGCACATGCAGATCATTTCACACTACATATAAGTTCACACATAATTAGTTTACCTATGTCGCCATAAACATTCTACAATATCATCATAAGTTGGTTCGATGGAAGTACAGAAAACAAATTAGCTAAATACGTTAAAAATAGAAATCGTAAAATGATCAAATAGTACAAGTGAAGATGGGCAACTTCTATGGAGAGCAATAAGCAAGTTGAACACACATCGAGACCATTTACCAACTAATTAAACTTAACGAAGAACTTGCTAGCGTTTCCCATTCTCCTTCAAGACCATCTCTTATCTCACAACATTTGAGGTCAGGCCAATTTCAAGAAGTAATCAGCGGCTTTGAGCCTCTCATATGAAGATGTACCTCTACGTACAGGGGTTGGCAAATAGAAAACAATGCATTAAAGAGGAGTACCGAGTAGTTAATAGGCCTATACTCGACTAGGCTCGGATCATTATTCAGATCCGCCACTGCTTGATTCGCCGTTTATGCCAGATCTTAAAAACCAAGAAACTAGTTTAGCTTATACGGAATTGCCCCATTAGTATGAAATTAAAATGCAATCGACAATAGAGAATCTTTGAAAACAGGTACAATAGTTGCATTCTATCCATGGTCTACCATCTTTTTGAAACTTTAACATCTTTAACATAAAAAGGGACCAAAAGTGTAACAAGTTTTATAATGGATACCATTTATGTAAATTTTAGTATTTATAATGGACTATCATGTAATTTACTTTCTTTTTTCTTTCTACAAAGCTACTAGTATCAAATTCAATATTAAAATAAGAGAAAAATGAATTTAGAAAACAAGTAAAGTGTGTTCTTTATCTAAAAAGAAGCAGCTTGGGAGATGCAGCAATATCTTTCAGGTAGCTTCTCAAGAAGAGCACAACCACGAAGGTTGAGATACGTCAGATTCTTTAACATACAAATGCTATCAGGAAGATGTTTAATCATTGTAGCTGACAAATCTAGAATCTTCAGAGATTCTAACTGGCCAATGTCCTCAGGCAACTTCCCAAGACAAGAACAGTCTTCAACATCGAGCCACTCCAGACGTTTTAGCATGCAGATGCTATCCGGAAGATATTCAATCTTCTTACTCCTCACATATAGCTCTTCTAAACATTCTAATTGGCCAAGATCCTCTGGTAGCTTCTCAAGAAGATCACCATTATAGACTATGAGAGATTTGAGATATTTCAACATACAAATGCTATCCGGAAGATGTTTTATCTTTGTAGATGACAAACAGAGCTCCTCTAGACATTCTAACTTGCCAAGATCTTTGGGAATCTCTGGAATATCGCATTTGAGTTCAAGCTTTCTTAGGCATCGTAAACTACAAATCTTGTCTGAAAAATTCTTAAAGTCTGTGCAAGCACATAGACCAAAAGAAATAAGCATATCAATATTTCCAACTGACGACGGTAGATTTTCTTCATACCTACAATGAAACTGAAACTTTGGGAGATTACTGTAAGGGTGCAATTGGCATAAATGTAGGGACTCACCAACCAGACGTAAACTAGCTGAAGAACGACTAACCTTTGGTTCCGATCCACCAATGGAAACCTCAAAATAGGAAAAATTCAAACATGAGTCTAAGTTTATGTAGACAAGTTTTCTTAGACATCCAACGGGAGCGTTAATTTCTACCAACTTATCACAACCTTTAAGATCTAACCTCTCAAGATTTGGAAACAGCTCAAGGTCAAGGCTCCTCAACCTTGATTTACGAAGTTGAAGGAATTTGAGATTTGGACATGCACTAGACACGTGAAGTTCTTCAAAATCAGCACAATCATTAAGAGCTAATTCCTTGAGATTCGGAGTCAACCCAAGGTCAAAGGTTCTTAACTTTGAGCCACTGATACTGAGATGCTTGAGCTCTTTACAGGTGACAGGCATGCAAAGTTTTACTAATTCATCAGAACTAAGAATTAACGTCTCGAGACTCGGAGTCATACTAAAGTCAAAGGTCGTAAACGCTGACTCATTGAGAGTCAGGAATTTGAGTTTTTTGAGAACCTACCGACAAAAATAAGACAAAAAATTAACAAGACCAATAAATTAATAGCATTATTACGAAACAACCAATCAACAATTATTCTACCTTTTTTTCTCCCTCTTCCCAAAGTTGTTCCATTCTGCTGTCCTCCATTTCAAGTCCAACAAGATTGTTTGCTTGAAATGTTTTGGGTAAATACAAGAAAGGGTAATAAGAACATTTTAGATATTTTAAAGAGTTTGAAAAGTATTGGGCGGTATTATCAAGATCTTCGACATCTCTTTGATAATAATCTTGACCTGGAAAACTCACTTCAAGATATCTAAGTTGCTTCATTTTTCCAAGACCTTTCATAACAGTTCCCGCATTTGTGTCCGACTCACGAAGTTCTAAACATATTGTTTTTTTAGTACCCTGCAATACAAAAACAATGTCCAGAAACCTGGGAAGTCAGAACAAATGCAAAAGTTTTAGTTTTCTCTACATTACAAGTAAACTGATCTTTACCTCGTCGTCAGCCAATATACCTTCAATTTCCTCTTTAATCCACAGACGGCTATGTTTGTTTGGTTCATTCGGGTGCTCACGACGAACAATGTTCTTTCCCATTTCTTCTATATGGTCATGCATGTCCAAATAATCCTCATATTTAAAAGTAATAATAGTTATGAGAGATTTCTGCTCAAGAACTTTTAAACCATTTATAGCACGAAATCCACAGCATTCAAGAATTCTGATTGCATCTTTTCTTCTCCAGCCTTTCATCATACATGCAATGTCTAGAAATATTTCCTTATAATCTTTCTCCAGACTTGTATAGCTTAATTCTAGCTTTTCCTGAGTCTCCTGTAAGGGAATTTCTTTTAGTCTTTCTATGGCATCCTTCCATTCATGCTCATCTTTACCACAAAGAAATGAACCCAATACTTTGAGTGTTAAAGGAAGACCAGCAGCATAATGTACAACTTTTCCAGACAGCTCTTCGAATTCTTGAATTGGATTCTCTCTTCCAAATGCATGCCTACTAAAGAGGGAAATTGCTTCCTGTTCTGATAAGAGAGCAATATCACGAATCACGTTCACTCTCTGTGCTTCCAACACTTGCTCATCTCTATTGAGTAGACAAATTGCTTCCTTATCTGATAAGAGATCGATATCTGGAATCAACTTCACTCTGTGAGCGACCAGCACTTGCTCATCTCTCGTTGTAACGATAATTCTACTTCCTGGCTTAAACCAGTTAGATCCACCGGCTAACGCCTCAAGTTGGTCTATGCGATCCACATCATCTAGAACAAGAAGAACCTTTATACCGGACATCCTGTTTTTCATCTTGATTTTCCCATCAGTAACAACATTCACAGTGACGTCGTCATTCAGCACATCTGAAAGGACTTGTTCTTGTAATTTATTCAAACCCAATTTTGTGGAAACTTCCCTCACATTCTCAACAAAGCTTTTGGCTTCAAAATCAGCAGATATATGATCAAAAACAGCTCTTGCTATAGTTGTCTTCCCAGCCCCTCCCATGCCCTTGATCCCTATCATGCGAACATCATCAATTCCCATTTCTAAAGATTCAATAGCATCCCTAACTCGAGTCTCCATGCCTACTAACATTTTATCAAAGCCGGAATTGATGGGACGTAACTCTAGTAAAATATCTTGAACAATTTTTTTGATGAATCTAGATTCGTCCCTGTGTGTACGTAAAAACAAGATATGTTTAGTACTATAATAATAATCTTTTATCCATGCAATTTCCTTTTTGAACACATATTAGCAAGAAACAAAAGTAAGAAATTACCCATCAAGAGTGTTCTTGAGCTCCCAACCAGCCAGACCAGCTGCTTCTTTTAGAGCGCCTTTCCATTTCTCAGTAGCCTCTTTCTCTTTATTCTTGGAAAAGGCATTTTCAACAGCCCCACTTTGGTTTCTCACTTCGGTGGGTTCCACATCATAGAAAACAGGGTAAGCAGTGTGCTCATCCATCTTCTGGCACTCCATAATCTTGACAAGCTCATCCAAACACCATGACGAAGAAGCATAGTTTTGGGAAAAAACAATGATGTATAATTTGGAGTCTTCAATGGCTTTGATTAGCTCATCGCTGATAGTTTTCCCTTTATGGATTCTTACATCATCCTTGTAAGTGTAAATGCCTTTTGCCGTAAGAGCTTGATAAAGATGGCCAAGAAAGTTTTTGCGAGTGTCTTTACCTCTGAAGCTTAAAAAAACATCATACTTAAAGCTAGTTTGAATGGATGAAGTTGGAGTGGACACCATTATTTTTGGTTCAGATGAGTTTGAAGACGATTTTTCTTTTTTTGGTGCAGATGAGTTAGATGACGATTTTTCTTTTTTTGGGGCAAATGAGTTAGAAGATGATTTTTCGTTTTTTGGTCCAGATGAGTTACAAGACGATTTTTCTTTTTTTGGTGCAGATGAGTTAGGAGACGATTTTTCTTTTTTTGGTGCAGTTGAGTTAGAAGATGATTTTTCTTTTTTGGGTGCAGATGAGTTAGAAGACAATTTTTCTTTCTTTGGGGCAAATGAGTTAGAAGACGATTTTTCTTTTTTTGGATCGGAGGAGAAACGTATAGATCTGCTGAAGGACATTTCTACAAACTGAATGGTTAGGTGTAAAAAGAGTTTATGATGAAACTGAAGCCGTTAAAAGAGTTTATGTGAAGAAAGAAACTACTGTGTGAATCTCATCAATGAAGAGAACAACTTTTCCATTCGAAGCAGTAACCTCTTTAAGATCAGCTTTAAGTCCTCAAAATCTCCTACGTATTTAGCAACAGCACGAACCCATATCGAGTGATATAAGCTGCAAAAGGATCGAAATTTATCAACACAAACTTGTGATTTTTGAGAATGAATGCACAAACAGCATATCAGCACGAAACGTATTAAAACCAGTGGTAATGATGGTGACGGCTAAGAAAAAACCAATTTTCCAATGTACCTATTTTTCAAGCAGTCTCTTTTACTAGTTAACCACCTGTTTCAAGCGGTCTCTTTTATTAGTGGTGTTTCGGGTGGGGCTTAAGTGAAACTGAATATAGTATCTTCCAAGTTTTAACTGAACAATGTGTGCATATTTGACACTTGAGAACATAAAAGTTCCTCATCTGAAACTAAAATACATTCGCAATTTCTATTCTATCATAAATGGAACATCACTTGTTCATTTCAGTAATTATCAGTGTAATATATTTTTCACATGTATACGTCTATATTGTTCATTTAAAGTTTCGTCAACATGTATTCTTCATTATCTCAACTTATCATTTCATTTTAAGTTCCAATAAATTTAAGCTCAATCCAAACACTACCACTTTACATATGCTTATTTAGTAAATACAATATGTTGATGTTTGTACCAGATAACCCGAATCACCCGACCCGACATAACCCGACTCGAAGCCCATCCGAACCCGATAACCCAATTCTTAATTGGGTCGGGTTTTGGGTCACTTTTTAAAAAGTCAAAACCAGATTCAACCCGACCCCGATAACACCCCTAGTTGCAACCTATATAATTAAAAAGTATGACAGATAATTACAACAAATGACTACTGTCGAAACTGATCATCTCGGCTAGGTGTTCTTTGAAGAATTTGGACCGGAACTGCTTGAATTCTAACCCTACAACTTCATTTGGTTGTTGAATGTATGTTTCGTCAAGAATTTGGTTCTTGAATTTATGTATTCATTGGTTTTTTATTATTGATATGTTTCGTCAAAGCACTACTTTCTAAAGGGACGACATGATGAAGTACAAACTTTTGTAAAGTGTTTTCTTTAAAAGTGTTCAAAGTTGATCGAGAAAGAATACTGAAGAGGCTTTATTAGCACGTTATAAGCTACTCAAGATAGTAATTTGGTTTTACAGATCAAATTTTTACAAACTGTGTCACAGCTAAACTACTACTAATGAGCCTATTGAGCAGTCATATATTCAATTATCGTTTACTAAGGATAAGATAGTTTGTTTTTCTGTTATTTAGATAATATCCGTTGAAAATAATCATCAAGCAGTGTATGTACATATATAACCGGCTAAACATAAGCAACATTAAATCAATATGTCATAGCAAACAATCACGTACGCAGGGGTGAGAAAACCGACTGAATCCTGAAAACCGACCAATACTAACCGAAACCGAGACTAACCGACCAATACTCGGGTCGGGACTCGGTTTGGGTTTTCCACCTTGTCGGGACTCGGGTCGGGACAAAGAAAACCGACCGAAACCGACTCGTCCCGAACCAACCCAAGTAGTTTCAGGTCGGGATTCGGTTTGGGTTTTTCAGGAAGTCGGTTTCGGGATGGGTCGGTTTCGGGTCGGGTCGGGTCGGTTCCGGCCCGATGCTCACCCCTATTCCAAACAAGCACGTACGAGCTTATAATATGATAAAGCAATTATTACAATTGTTCCAAACTAGCTCGTATGACATAATCAAAACTTATATTCATATTAATAAAAAATCAAACAAAACATACAATATTCGTATGATTATTATGATCAATTAACATAATTATAATCATACAGTTAAAAAAATGAACAAATGAATTAGGTAGATATTTAAAATCATACCTTTTAATCATTGAAAGGGTTTTTCTTCTTCCATTAAAACCATCTCCGGAAAAGTAAAATACACAACAATAACCAAAATTAATTATATAAATCACTTATAAGAAGCTGTGAGCAATGATGAAGATCAGGTTCCGGCGATGATTCTTTGGAGTGACCGGAAATGATTATTTTGGATATGTTCAAGGGGAGGGAGTGTTTGGGAGTTTAGACTTTAGACTGTCTAAAAGTACCAATTTACCCCTTTACTTGCAAAACTATAAAATTTGTTAAGTAGTTTTTGTCTTAGCAAATCATAAAAGATTCTATTAAGATTAATATCTTAAGTTTTTTTTTTTTTTTTTTTTTTTTTTTTTTCAGTAGATAAGGGAGTGGGTCTATATAACATTTAATAATATTTTTTTAAGTAATACCCACTAATTTTGCTCTTACTTCCTTTATACAAACCAAAAAATAATAACCTCTTCTCATTAAGATGCTAATATAGATGTGGAACCCACTATTTCTTCCACATATGTAAAAAAAACAGCCCAATCTCTAGTATTTATCGTGATTCATATTCAAAACTAGTAATAACAGAGGTGACTTGTTTTGCATACTTACAAATTCATATCATTCATCTAGTTTGATATTGGAATTAACTTAAAATTTAATATGTCAACATAAGTCTATGTTTTTAATTCACATTTTTTTTTAATTTTAATTTACATTTTTTTTTAATTTACATTTTTTTCGTTTTCATACGTCTTTTTCTGTTTTCGTCCGTTTTTGCTCGTTTTCATACGTTTTCGTCCATTTTTCATACGTTTTCGATTTTCGTCCGTTTTCATACGAGTTTTTACGCTTTCATACGTTTTCATCCGTTTTCATTCATATTCGTCCATTTTCTTACGTTTTCGTTCATTTTTTAAATATTTTCGGCCGTTTTCATACGTTTTTGAATATCACAAGTGATATTCAGAAACGTAAGAATATCACTTGTGATATTCAAAAACGTATGAAAACGGACGAAAATGCATGAAAGCGTAAAAACACGTTTGAAAACGGACGAAAACGTATGAAAATGAACGAAAACGAAAGAAAACGGACAAAGACGAAAATGTATGAAAGCGGACGACAATGTATGAAAACGGACAAAAACGTAAGAAAATGGAGGGAAACGTATGAAAACGGACGAAAATGTATGAAGACGGACGAAAACATAAAAATGTCTGAAAACAGTCGAAAACATATGAAAGTGAAAAAAATATGAATTAAAAAAAAGTGAATTAAGAAAAAAAATGTGAATTAAAAAAAATAAAAGTGAACAAATAAGAAAGACAAAAAGATAAGAAAAAAAACATGGCCTTAGGTTGACATATTAAATCTTAGGTTAGTCCTAACTATTAGATCAAACTAAATGGATAGTGGGGATTTGTCCTTTGATAAACACCAAAATAAGAGTAAGCAAATGAAAATTTCTCATAATAATATATACTCCGTAATACACTTATGAAGCAAGAAATGTTACGATGGTAATAAAACTCAAGCGAAATATTTGCGCTTTTTAAATGGTTGAATTGTTAGAGTAAAAAATATATATAAACTTTTAGTCTTTGAAGATATTTGTAGCACTTGGCTTTTTTAGTGTGATGTAACAGTGTTTATTCATGGGTTTTGCTAACCACAACCCTATGGGTTGTGTTTAATCTTTGTTTAATTGAAAAATCAACACTTAGGTTGTGTTTGTTTTTTAAAAAGAAGCTCTTAACCGCCTCTGGATCTGAACTGTTCAGACGCAGTCAGACATTTGGACCGTTCAGACCATTTATTTTTTTTCCCCGTTCAGACGCGGCCAGAGGCCTATGTAAGATCTTAATTGTCTAGACTTGAGAGGGGTGTATTAACGCCTCTTGTTCACACAAACCAAAAAAACAAAATTAGTACGAGCAAGCAAATGTGCGGTTCAAACATGAGTTTTTTTTCTCGTTCAGATGCGGTCAGATTCAGACATTTACGCCTCAGATTCAGATTCAGATTCAGAACCTTTTAAAAAATAAACACCACCTTAATTAACATCACATATTCCATGGTTAACAACATTTTTTATAATTATAATTATCAAAAAGCTATAAGTATAGAAATAATTATTAAATGTTACTTTACACAAATGATAAGACTTAAACACAACCCATATGGATTGTTATTTGAAGATAGCATGATCGAGTTGGATTGACATCTTAAGATGATCACGATTCCATGTCAGATTTTGTGCCTAAGAGTAAGTAACATCTACACATTCTCGTTGCTTATTGCCGTAGAATCGTAAGGTTTTAAATTGAAATCCATAAACTTTTACTAATTTTTTATTATAAATTTCAAATCAGAAAGGTAAGCTCATTTTGGTAGAATAGTCGTAGTCATATATCATAAAACTAATGTCGATTATACATATTTGGATGTTGAATGATCTCTTTGAGATAGTCATACCTTAAAATTCATAAACTCTTGCTAGTTTTGATTTGCCTACTTAATAACCAAAATAGTATAACATGATATTGAGAGTTGGCCTACTTTGGTAACACCATAAAAGGATTAAATGATTATTATTTAGGGGTGGAAACGATTCGAGCCGAGCCCGATCCTGCCAGACCTCACACTCCGCACCAAGTCAAGTTGCAACTTCATCACCTCCTCTAGTCCTCCTCCACTGTGATCAGTATTTCTAAGCCTGTTATTTCTCATCGTGGTAGCAATTTAGACTCATTAACGAGTCGATTCGTGTTATGTTTTATTTCTAATGGATAAACTCGAAAGAACGTCGTGAAAGGAAATGAGCCAAATGGGTTGGATATCACCCACAGTGTAGTTATTATACATAAAATCTCTTAATAAATTTTTTGTATTAAACATTTAGATTATTATCGAAATAATCTAATTTTTTTAATATGTATGACACACTGATTATAAATAGTTTTGTTAAAAGTGGACGAAAAGTGGTTATGGTCAACCTAACCCCATCCCTACCTACCCGTTTTGATCTGTTACGTATGTTGCCACCCGATTACTCTTGTATAAGTCACAACTAGGTGATGGTGGGATTATGAAGGACATGTTATTCACATTATATTTTGGATCAGGATATGGCTACCCATTCAGCTTGTGATTTTGGTGGTAGAAAAGCTGAAAAGTTTGCACTTGCAAAGTACCGGCAAGTAATTTGGTAGAGAAGAGTGATGAAAACTCAGTTCACTAATGAGGAGTTGAGACATCAGGGACGATGTCCGCTCACTCCTGAAGAAATTGGACTACTTTTGAAAGCTTTGGGTTTTAACAAGGATACATGCCTCTATCTTAGCATCCCACAAGGTAACTTCTAATCCACCCGACAGAAAATTTCTACGTTTGGATCCATACGATTTATATTATCGGCTTGCTTTATGCCTGAAACATTGGTATATGGTAGAGAAGCAAGAATTTCTGTACTGCGTGAACTGTTTCCACTTATGGATGACAAAAAAAGCCTGGCATCTGACAAAGAATGGGCAGAAGTTGAAGGAAAAGTGTCGTTATTAGCGGTTGTTGATTCTTATGTCAGTATGCATACCGACATCTTCATTTCAGCTTCACCAGTCATAAAGCTTATTTTTGAACGTATGAGCTTATTTGATTTCGGCCTATTACTTTGAAACATATGGCCCATAAGTCTCAAACATTTCGGCCTATTACTTTGAAACATATCGCCCATAAGTCTCAAAATAAGCTACATTTATGAAATATTACTTTGAAACATATGGCCCATAAGTCTCAAAATGCAATGGTATGGGGGTGTTTATTTACGCTTATTTTTGAACGTATGAACTTATTTGATTTCAGCCTATTACTTTGAAACATATGGCCCATAAGTCTCAAAATTGTTGGTGGTAATTCCCAGAACAGGGTTAAGACAATCAGTAGCAAATACAAATACCACTTGGTAGTTACCGGATATCACTTGGAATCGTGTAATCACTTTCCAAAGTAAACTATTCGACCCTAATGCCTGGGTTACACGAATATCTACTTGGGATGAGACCAAATGTAGTTATAGAATTAGGCACAATTCAATAACCCCTACGCTTATAAGTGTTTGTGCTTTCAGTTTGTTTCTCCTGATATCAGTGTTTTGTGTCTCTTCATGCTGATGAAGACATCTCTATTTATAGTAGAGAATACTCACTCCTAGTCAATGGACATTATGAGTAATTAACGGCCAATTAATCACTCATAATAAGCCTCCATTATTATAGGAATAGTGGTTACATGACCAATTAAACGTGGTCATAAAGCATTCATAACAGTCACTTGAATGAGTGAAAGCTGTTACAAAGCATCACTGCAACACTACCAGTAGGAACCTTAACACTAGCAGCAGGAACCATTACACTGTCGGTAGGAATCAATCCACTGCCACTAGGAACCAAACCACTGTCAGTAGGAACCATTAGTTACCACATTAGCAGTGGTAACGAATACACTAGCAGTACTTACCACTATTGAGTCAGGGGGTTCAGGGACCTCATGGGTGTACACTCCGTACCTCCTATCCCAAAGCCAGGTGTGAACTAATCCCACAAGTGCACTAAATTTTCCAACAAAAATAAGCCACATTTATGAAATATTATGGGGGTATTTGGCTAAGCTTATGAATCGGGCTTATGCTTATGCTATATACGCAGCTTATATATCATGATCTAATAAGCACTTGCTAAGTGTTTATCTTAGCAAATAAGGTAAAATGACAAAAAGTTTGGGCTTATAGATACCCCCTCAAATAAGCTCATAAGCTCAAACGTATAAGCTTAGTCAAACACTTAATTTGGATTATTTTTGTTATATAGGCTAATAAGCCCCCTAAATAAGGTTAAACAAGCACCCCCTAAGCCGAAATCAATAAGACGACAAATAATAAGTTGAAAAAATTAGGGTTTATGAAATATAAGCCGAAATCAAGAATGAAACTAATAGTGCATTACATAAACCAAAAAAACATAATGTCACAACAAATCAAATGGGATTAATTTTAACTTATTATCTAAGGCCTTAGTTTCTTTTTTATCTTAAAACCTCTTAATCACCACTTGCATACATAAGGAGCCGTTTGTTTGGGCACCATAGAATGAAAGATCGGAATTATTTTTGAATACAAATGTTTGTTTTAAGATATGGGTTGCATCATAGTAAATGATACCTTTGAATAAGGTATTTTATGAAAGATACCAATTTCTTTTTCTTTTCTGACAAACCTACTGTCTTTGTTGACTTCTCTACAAAATTCAAACCTTATTTGATTTTATAGCCACAAACGTGTTACTACTTGTCTATTTTATTATTTCTTTTAAATAAGTTATTATTTTTTATTTAATGGTTAGTTTATAAATTAAATTTATTAATATATTTTTTCTCTCCAAATTCAATCCAAATCCAATTCTGAATCCGAATCCAAATCCAAATCATAAACCCATTTACAAACCAAATGGGCCCTAATATTGTTTTTCTTTAGTTTGGGCCCGCACTTTTCTTTTAACTCGTCTATATCCACAAAGGGAGCGAAAAGACACTCATCCCCAATAAGAGGCATTAAGAGAAGGGGGACATTTATTTTTTATAAACCTCTTAATCCAAAACAAAAAAGAAACACCCCCTAACTAACAAACAAATTATTAACCTTTTAAATAAATGTATAAATAATGAGTGGTTGATGATGTCACCTGGGGTGGAGATGTCGATGGCTAAAAGAATTGAATTTTGTTTGATTGAATGAAAAATAAGCAACTAGCCGGGTTTTTTACAATTTAAAATCCGGGATGATCGGGTCTCGGCTGGGTTTTACTCTTTTTTTACCGGGTCTTACCCTTTTTCTATTTTTAACAAGACATCCCTGAAAATAAACTTAACTCAGAGAGTCCAGCCACCGATCAGTTGAGTCAGTTAGTTAGGTTTCAAGATTTGATCCCTCCTAGAACAAACAAACAAACAAACAGCTGATGAAAATGAAGGTTAATTATTTAAAACAAACTCAAACGCAGAGCATAGCATTGGCATCAACATCATTTATAATAACTAGACGAGTACCCGCGCCTAGTGGCAGCGGTTTCTAGCGGCAGATAATTAACAATATGCGATATTGTGGTAAGTGTTTCGTAACATGCGATAATTCAACTGAATCAAAAATTATTAAAATGTATCAAAGAACATATAAAAATATTTATTGAAACTGAAAATAAAACATTACATCAATTATGAGATAACTAATAATGCACGTTACTCGGGGGTCGTGTAAAATTTCTTAGTACACGGCATATGAGGTGTTGAATCCTCTTTGACCGAACTCTTTGATTAGCTTCACTTTGTAGTTATCATCCATCAAGGCATGATATTTGACCCAATCAAAAAACTTCAAACCTAAGAAACTTAACAAAAATATATACACCGGTTATATAATGTATTTTGACCAAATTATTTCAGAAAACTTTGTATATGTTTGAAATTAATGCGCCGGAACAATCAACGATTAAGGCACCAATCAATCACCATCATTATAGCAATATTTGGAAACATATTTGTATTTAACGTATTTAATGCGCAAGAACAAGAACAAAAAAAATGAACCGTGTGACTATATAATAAATCGATACAATGTTTAGTGATTGTAAACATTCAAGTTATTCACAACAATATCTCTGCAATTTCAACTATATATAAATGTCAAAACAATATTTTTAAAAATCATATGGTCATAGCATACATTTCAATATTTAATAACTGAAATCGCATATGATACACACACTATAAAGTAACATAACAATAAAAATAAGTTGTAATATGGTGCCTTATAAAATAAAATATATTGATAAACTTTTAGAAATTATTAGTGTTAAGATTAAATAAATTTAAAAAAAATATATATTTTTTGGAAAATTACATTAGTAAAAGTTGTCAAAATTTGTCATATATTTATTTGAAATTTTAGGTGTGAATTGTTATGGTAGCTATTTCATTAAGGACAAATTTTTTGAATTTTTATGTAGAAATTTTTAGTTCTAAAGGAATTTTAGAAATTTAACATTACTCAATTTTTAAGTTTAAAAAACATGGATACATGCTTTGCATGTATAATAATAATAATAATAAAAAAGTTGTATTGACTTTCCAACATTGAATATGCCAGATCGGTTTGAATTTTTAATGGTAATTATATATACATATAGTTAAAGACGAGTACCCGTGCATAGCAACGGGATTTTATAGCGACAGATCGTTTAGTGATAAAAAATGTTTATGGTTATAAACGAAAAATAATAAAAGTTTGAAATTTGGGTATTAAACATAATGTTTTGAAGCCCGGGTCGACAGGGTGGTTCAACTGGTTGAACCATTTTGGTCGAAAAACGAATCGATTTAAACGGGGTCAACCCGACGGGTTGGGATGAACACGGGTGAAATTAAACCGGGTCAACCCGTCGGGTTTGAAGCGTCCCGTGTCAACCCGGTTTTCGATGTGTATTAATAGTTTCTTTTTGAAATATATGTTTTCAACATTTCTATTTTTAGTTTCAACATTTCACTTTTTGTGTTTTCCTTTATATATAGTATACGCGGGTACCCTGTGACGATTAACTGGAGAAACAGATCTCGATGAGGCCTGACTTACCAGTTTGTATCAGTTTCAATGGGTCCTCTCTGGTTCATTTTCGGATGACTTTTATCGGTTAGTTGAACCAGTGACGAAACCGGTTCCTGGTTGAACCCGTTGGTCCGGTCCGGTCCAATTTTCAAAACTATATGTACCATCAAATTGTTAGCTTGTATGAAACTTTGTTTGTTTTATTAATTTGTATAATGTGTATAATAACACGTACTTTTTATTTTAGGGTGTTTTAAAAATAACATTAATTAGTGTGTGTAATAATTTTATATTCTTGATTTTGTTGAAGCTTGTTTAAATTGTATATTGTGAAAATTTTATTGTACTTTTTAGTATGGGGTGTTTTAATTGTTTGTATTTAATTTGGTGGATATGCTTTTAGTTGGTTGTACAATATGAATAAATCAATGTACTTTTAAGTAATGAGGTATTTTAATAAGAGTATTAATTACATTATATATTTCTCTCACCTTTGACTTTCAACTTTCAACTTTCAATTTTCACTTTCACCTTTGACCATTTTTCTATTTTATGTATAAAGATAAAGATAATAAGACTAAAATAGACTATTGGTCCCTAAACTTGTCCCGAAACATCACGCTAGGACAAAACTTGCATTTTTTCATCGCCGGGAGTCCAAAATAAGCTTTTTATAGGCTAAATGAGTCCCTTGATCCATTTTTCGTTAGTCAACGTCTGTTATCTTCTCCCATGTGCAAAATAGTCATTTAAGGGATTTGGCAAAAGATAAGGGATTTAAGGGATTTGGCAAAAGATAATAGACGTTGACTAACGGAAAATGGGTAAAGGGACTCATTTAGCATACAAAAAGCTTGTTTTGGACTCTCGACGATGAAAAAGGTAAGTTTTGTCGCAGCGTGATGTTTCGGGAGAAGTTTAGGACCATGTATTTAGTCTAATAATAATTAACCCCAATTTCTTCTTCTTCCCAAACGATCTTTTTCATCCTCTCACCCCAATATCTACACTAGGGTTTTTTTTTTTTTTTTTTTTTTTTTTTTTTTTTTTTTTTTTTTTTTTTTTAATTCTACTATTTTAACAGACCAGGGTTCAAACCGATCATTCACATTTAAAGCAGCCTCATCTCAATATTTCCTCGTTTCCTATTAAGTGTGTTTTCATAATGTTAATGTCAGTTTTTCTCGTAAACTAGCTATACGGCCCATCAACCAAAAGGTTGAGACATATGCATAGTCGTAGTATTATATGTGTATAGTAGGTGTTGTTTATTACGGTTTGCACAATTGTAAACAACATTGCCTTGCCTTGCCTAACGGTATTAGCTTATCTAACTTACAGATAGGGTATGTTTGGCTAGAATAGCACTACTAGGATAATGTAGCAGGAAGCATTTGTTTTAATAAAGCGTTTGGTAGCATAGGTCTATGGCTATAAGTACTACGTGAAAACGCTAGTTGCTAATAATTGTTAGTTGCTAGTTGCTTTAAAATGTTCGCTGCCATAGCCTTGCAATACATTTTTGTAGCTTTAAATGACATTATAACCAGCTTCATCTTCAATATTGTTATACTACGAGGCTACAAAAACCCGTGCGTTGCACCGATTGGTTAAGGGTTGAAAATGTACGTGTTTTTTACGTAACATTCTATGCAAGTAGTTACATGTAAGGTATTGCCACTGATGTTAGCATAAGTTTTGTATTTAAAGTAGTTTATTTAATATTTTAATATGAATTATGTATATATTCGTTATTTTCCATTTTTATTTGTCACTTTTGTTATGTTTTTTGCTCTTATAAATTGCACGATTTTATGCGTTTATGGTTTGTGCAACAGGCACATGAAGATGATGTATTATCAAAATTGTTCATTTTTTTTGTTTGTTTTTTTGTTTTTTGTTTTTTTTTTTTGTTTTTTTTTTGTTTTTTTGTTTTTTTTGGTTTGTTTTTTTTTGGTTGTTATTTTCATGGTATTTTATACAACCTGTGCGATACACGTGCTATTGGTCGAATAATTAACTATTTTTTTGTAACGTTGATGCACTTGTTTGTATATGACGGTATTTAGAATGGCTAATAGTGAGAGGTTGTATTGTATTTATTTCTGGGCAAATGATAAATCTGTTGTATTTAAATTAGTTTACTTTTATTTAAAGTTTCAATTAACATAACCCGGAATTGTTAGTATACAAATATAGCCCGTATTAATTTTTTTAGCTCTCTTATGTTTGTAAAGTTCTAAATTAAGTCAGTGTCGTAATGTTAGAATTATACTGATTTATGACATTTATTAACCCGTGCGTTGCACTACTTGCATCTATATGTTGATTGCGTAAAGTTTGAGTAATATTTTGATTTGTTAACGTGTAACGGTGAGGCTAAAATATAGAATAATGTGTAACTCATAAATTCGACACCAATGTACTTTGAGTAAATACCATGGTTCGATAACATTGCGATTGATTTGATATTAAATTTTGTTATGATTGTTTCTCGGTTAATATGACGCACTAATTTTGGCTTAATATAAAGTTTATTCGAACGTTCATATTCACGCGGGGTTAATAAGACAATCAACCAGTTTGTTGCACACTTTGCATCTATATATTGATTGCGTAAAGTTTGAGTAATTTGTTGATTTGTTAACGTGGTGCGTTGCACAAAATACCAATTTAAGTTAAATACCACACTACTATCAATTAATAACTCAAAAAAAAAATTCAGCTTTTGGTTCAAATATTAGTCCCCTTGTTGTTATACATCCGACACTTTTATAAATTAGGTAGTTAACCTAACTTATTATTTATCCTAAATACATGGTTTATAATACTTATTATATAAAACTGACTAAGTAAAATATTTTTAATACCATTCTTATCTGGCCTATCTTTACTATATAAAATGGAAAATAGAAAAAAGGTCAAAGGTGAAAGTGAAAACTTGAAATTTGAAACTTGAAAGTCAAAGTTAAATATTAAGGAAAAATGTTATCTTTAGGATCCACTAAATAGGCATTTAAGCACTATTAATTACATATTTTCCCAACAAAACTTTTAAATAACAAATATACCCAATCTTCATCAATTTTTTTTCTAATCCAATTATGCCCTTATTTTTTTTACTCGGTTTACCCTTTCACTCTTTTCTCAAGTTTGACGCCAAAGCGATAATCATTTTCTACCATATCTGTTATGAGTAATTCTTTGATATTGACTATGCATGTATTCATGTTTAACCTGCATCGTAGTTTTATTGTTAAAATGACCCAACATTTGAATATAAAATTAGTCAAATGATGTGACTAAAGTTTTTTTTGTTAAACTTTAAGATATGTTATAGTTTTGTTATAGTTTTGCTGGAAATAAAATTGGGAATAGAGGTGGCAAAACGGGCGGCCGGGCGGGCACGGGCTAAAATGGGCACGGGCCTAAACGGGCATGGGCTAAACGAACACGGGCCCAACGGGCGCATGTTATACAAATCGCTTAATAAAAGACCTAAAACGACGAAATAAAATTTTTAAACGTTATACTTTATTTATATTAAAAAACTTAAATATATAATATAATTTTTTTTTTAAAATGATCGTAATGTTCTACAATTGAGGGAAAAAAATGTGCCCGTTTAAGTTTTCAATGGGCTATATGTGCCAATTTCAAAAAAAAAAATGAGGAGGGTTAAATGTGCCCAAATTTTTAAAAATTTTGCCAATTTAGTCTATCTTTTTACTTTTGGGCACATTTTGCCACCTCTAATTGGGAAGCTGTAGTAAATGGTTTTGAAAATAGAGATGGATACAAGAAAGGGTATAAATGTCATATGCTAAAGTAATTTTAACAAGATGGGTATATATGAGAATTTAATATGTAAAATCGGGTATTTTTGTTATTATGATGTTTTGGTGGGGAAATATGTAATTAATAGTGTGCTACTTGTGCTATTTTTTCTCGTATTCAACAGAAAATAAATACTGGTAATTAATAATTGTTTTGCTTTCTTGTTTCATAGCCGTCTTTGTTACTGGAATTAACATAATTTTTGTTTTGTGTCAGGAAATGAAAAAAAATATGTTTTAGTCCCGTTAGACAAGTTAAAAGAAAGATAAAAAATTTGAAAGGTGAGCAATAATTACTTAAAAAACATATTAATGACGTAAGAGGCCCACGAAAACTCTTAAAGTTAAGCAATACAAAAAACAAAGCAAAGTTTACAGGTAAACTAAACATACTTTTGGTTAAATCTAAAGAAAGGAGGTTATGAACATAGTTTTGGTTAAATCTACTGTTTTATGGTTATCTTTATTACACAGAGTAATTACAAATGGCACTGAAGTACTAAAGTAAAAAATTGAAAGTTAAAGTCAATATTGAATATTGAACCAATTATCTTTAATGCATTGTTGAATGTTGAGGAAATAATTTTCACATGTAATATAATTACCATTAACTTATCAATTCTATAACTATATGTATATAATTACCATTAAAAATGCAAACTAATATTAAATCGAAACAGATTCGGCATATTTAAAGTTGGAAAGTCAATACAATTTTTTTTATTATTATTATACATACAAAGCATGTATCCATATTTTTAAAACTTAAAAAGTGAGTAATGTTAAATTTCTGAAATTCCTTTCAAACTAAAATTTCTACATAAAAATTCAAAGAATTTGACTTTAATGAAATAGCTACCATAACAATTCATACCTAAAATTTCAAAGAAATGTATGACAAATTTTGACAACTTTTACTAATGTAATTTCCCAAAAAAAAATTTAATTTATTTAAGCGTAACACTAATAATTTCTTAAAGTTTACCAACAAATTATGTTTTATAAGGCACCATATTACAACTTATTTTTTATTGTTATGTTAGTTCATAGTGTGTGGATCATATGCGATCTCAGTTATAAAATATTAAAATGTGTGCAATGACCAAATGATTTTTAAAAATATTGTTTTGACATTTATATATAGTATAGTAGAAATTGCAGGGATATTGTTGTAAATAACTTGAATGTTTAAAATCACAAAACATTGTATCGATTTATTATTTAGTCACGGGGTTCATTTTTTTTGTTCTTGTTCTTGCGCATTAAATACGTTAAATACAAATCTGTTTCCAAATATTGCTATAATTATTGTGTATGATTGGTGCTTTAATCGGTGATTGTTCCGGCGCATTAATTTCAAAGGTATTATACAAAGTTTCCTGAAATAATTTGGTCAAAATACATTATACAACCGGTGTATATATTTTTGTTAAGTTTCTTAGGTTTGTAGTTTTTTTTAATTGGGTCAAATCTCATGCCTTGATGAATGATAACTACAAAGTGAAGCCAATCAAAGAGTTCTGTCAAAGAGGATTCAACACCTCAAATGCCGTGTACTAAGAAATTTTACACGTCAAGTAGCGTACATTGTTAGTTATCTTATAATTGATGTAATGTTTTATTTTCAGTTTCAATAAATATTTTTATATGTTCTTTAATACATGTTAATAATTCTAGATTCAGTTGAATTATCGCATGTTACAAAACACTTACCACAATATCGCATATCGTTAATTATCTGCCGCTAGGAACCGCTGCCGCTAGGCGCGGGTACTCGTCTAGTTGTTAATAAAGCAAGGTAGCAACCATAGAAACTTAGTTTGAAAATCAATATATTATTCTAATGTATACAAAAATTACAAAAATCCATTACAACAATACAAAAACAATGAAATAGTTTACAGTATCAATGTAAACGTTAAAGCATTAACTCGATAATTAATTGTTGCAAGTTTCTTAATTTAAATTGGTCAATTGTCATTATATTAAGCCTGTATTAATTTTTTTAACTCTCTTATATTTGTAAAGTTCTAAATTAAGTCAGTGTCGTAATGTTAGAATGCATTGAGATCATCAAGCAATCTCTATTTGATTTATTCGTCAAATCATGCCTAAATTTCTACACGAAATATAGTATTGATTCATATAACCAAATGAATTCAGTTAATACATACGTCATGCATACCTTCTATCAATGGGCTTAGATAAAGCTCTATTACTTCATAAAGGAAAATCATTCATTTACCTCTATTATATATCATTCCAAGGCAATCAACTTTGAAATACTTATTATTGGAATAACAGGTAGTCAACTAGGGATGGCAATGGGTGAGGAAAAACCCGCAACCCGCGGGTACCCGCACATAAATGGGTGGGTAAAATCGTCAGTTTTCACCCATGGGTGGGTCGTGGGTGAAAATTTGTACCCATCAGTGGGTGACGGGTGGGTGATGGGTGAGGCATACCCATCGCGGGTAAACCCATGACACACATTTAAAATACTCACGGGTATACCCTTCAAACTACCCGTGGGTGCACCCATAAACACATGTTAAAATTAATTATACTAATAAAAATATTTTTGATATTGCATGGTAAACACTTAATAGTTACCAAGTCTCAAGAAAACACATTAACCAAAAAAAATTTGTTTGAGTTTCAAGACAAAAAAGAGAATATGAAAGATCAAATAATCAAAGTTGTATACATGTGATTTGGTGTAATGATGTTTAATTGCTACATTCAGACATGTGTTTAAATATTTTGTGAACTTGGTATTTGACAAATTAATTGATGTCTTGTTAGGCAATTTCATATTTAGTTTTCATATCATGGTTTTGTAGTTTTGTTGGATTACACTAACCCATGGGTTTACCCGTGGGCAATAAATACCCGCGGGCATGGGCATGGGTAGAAAATTGTACCCATTGGCGGGTGACAGGTGGGTGATGGGTGAGAAAAAAACTACGTGGGTGGGTGACGGGTTAGAGGTACCCGTGCCCATTACCCACGGGTGCCATAAGTCAACCAACATATATATATATACTAGCTAAAAGACCCGTGAAATTCACGGGTATTTTAAAGAATAGTAAAAAAGAAATTAAAAAATTCAATAAAACGGAAGAACGAAACAATGAGTGTACCATGTACGTTGGATAAAGTAATAGTTTGAAAATGAAACATACATATAACTTAAAAGTTGTCAAGTAACAACAAATGAGCGTACCTTAAAATAAATACATTTGTAACTTATGGCATTGCACATTTTGAGCTTGCGTGGAACTTGAAGATGTGCAGATGAACTCGTTGATAATTTGAGTAGTCCCATGTGATGCATCTCGACGTGAACCTGATGAATCACATTGGAGATATAACTCAAAATCAAATATCGTATACAGAAATGAGATGAATCAGACATTATAGTTTATATGATATAATGTTGGATAAATTTGAAATACACGTGAATTACATATTGTGTAGCACGTCTTTGTATACAACGATTGTGGTAGTATTTGTGACATTACCGTCTTCGTTGCAAATAACCATTATCAAGCCCATTTTACTTTTATCGTGAGACACGACAACATAAAGTTGTTCATATGTGAAAACAACGCATGACAAAATACAAAGCCACTTGATCAATCACATCTAGAGGTGGCAATTTGTGCCCAAACTCAAAAAAATGAGCTAAATGGGCAAACTTTTAAAAGATTTGAGCACATTTGAGTCCCCTCCTTTTTTGAAATTGGCATGTATTGCCCATTTAGAAGTTAAATGGGCATAACGGGCACATGTTTTTCTCGAACATAAGATTATTTTTAAAGAAAAACTTACATTTTATTTTTTAAATATAAATGAGGTGTTACGTTCGATGAATTTATTTCGTCATTTTCGGTCTTTTTAAAAGCGATTCGTATAACATGAGCCCGTTTGGCCCGTGCCCGTTTAGCCCGTGCCCGTTTAACCTGTAGCCCGTGCCCGCCCGGCCCGTTTTGCCACCTCTTTATATATGAAAAGTGAAGATAGGAGATGAAGAATAATGAATTTTCCAATAGTTTCAATTTCGCATGCCAAGATTTTTTTTAAGGTTTTAAATCGATAACATGAACTGAACCTCTTAAATTTCACACTCTAAGAACTTGGGAGATGTACCTAATATCATAACTTCAAAATATATATCAAAAGATAATGAAATAACCATGAACGCAAGAGCGAAAATGCGACAATGACCAAACTCAAACTTATATATGCAAAAACAATGTTGTTGAACAATATTAACAATGTAGTTGAACAATATAACTTAGCAAAATATTTCATATCGCTTCTCCCAACACTACATTGTTTTGCATTTCTTTGGTCTACCTGTGAAGTTGTTCAATCACATTCATCAAATCTCTATTAACCTGTCAAAACAACAAAATGGTGATGCCTATTTAATGATACTGTCAGTTCAGAAGCTGCAGCAACCAGAGGGTCTTAGTGCATAGACTTGGAAAGTGTTATCGCATGTGCTAGTTATCGTTTCACTGTTAGCTGCAATATCGAGATCGTGCATATAAATATATTAGTAGACCTTTGTAACTCAATTGCTAAACTATAACAGCTAGTATAAAAATATTGGATTATAAATGAGTGGCAGTTACAGAAATTGAAAACTTAATACAAATACAACCCGTATGGTGAATGCTCATTAAAAATTGCACAAATAAGACTTTTTGAATAGGTTTTACTTTCTGAAAAGAACATAAAGAAATAATTTCTTACATTATCACTTATAAACATACCTATATTCGTGCATGTCCAGCCAAGCCCTTTACCACAGTAAGATGAAGACCCACGAAAATAAATGACATGTTGTTCATTGTGAACCTGCATGAAATAAAAAATATATTAGCTTTCGAAAGAGAAGCTCTTGTACACCCAGATTCCCAGAACAAAACCGTCCACATACATAAATTCAAGGAATTCACGACAGAGAAATCATGTAACAGACGGAGGCCTAGTGGTGAAACTTTTGACCCATATATTTACAAATAGGTTTATCATATAAAATTCTAACACTGTACCTATAAGGCCAAATGGTGAAACTTTTGACCCATATATTTACAAATAGGTTTATCATATAAAATTCTAACACTGTACCTATAAGGCCAAATGGTGAAACTTTTGACCCATATATTTACAAATGGGTCAACTTTGGCTTTCTTTTCTTTACGTAAACCGACACAACATGTTCAACCTGTACTATGAAATTAACCGTTCTGACCCATTCCCCAACCCACCTATTTTACCCAATCCCAATATATCATATTGTGTTGCAAGAACACCTTACCAGGCTATGTCGGTTATGGCAGTGTAATGAAGTACAACTGAAATTGCAATTTGCTCACTGCCTTCGGTGTCATATACATACAAAGAGTTTAATGTGGCAACAACAAAGATAAAGCGATATGGAAGCTTGAAAGATGAAGCTACACAAAATGAATAGCTTGGTTAAAATGTGTAACATTATTCGTTTGAGACATTGAAAAGATGGCTCTAATTAACAGAAACTTACATGTGCTCAACCCATGAAGACTAAAGGCGCACACCGCCACAACAGCTTTGCTGGCACCAGGGAGCATTAAAGTAGGCCTGTAATATCAAAGCACGTAAAAATAAAAATAAATGATGGGGAACTAAAAGGGTATAGGTTAATTACATCAAAATTAAAAAAATGTCTTTACAAACATATAAGCCTAAGTTGTTCATAAGCACAATGGTTAATCTTGTGGCATGAGAAGTGACTGAAGTTTCAGGCAACATAAATTAGTACCAAGTACGATTAAAGCTCAACAAAGCATGCTTACACTTTTCATCGAGGCTTCCAAGTGTAGGGAACTATCATCTCCTACTTCCTCATTCTCAGTACAAATGCTCTCAATGATGGCATATAGTATAGTTATTACCGGATGAATCTCAATCTATAAAACATTAACCATCATTCAATTGTAATGAATGGACTTACAAACTTGTAATCGCCGAAATGGAAATCTTAACTGTCCTTATACTTGTTCTTAAAAGTTGGTCATCTTCCTTGTTGGAACTGTCATCATCTCTGACTTCTTCCTTAAACTCAATAGAGATGTCTTCTCAGCTGATGTAGCTACTATTGTTGACTGCATAAATAGAGAAACTTCAACCCATATAGAAACTTTAGCAATCGAAAGAATGGAATGACATCAGGATGAAATGAAAAATCTACATCTACAGCCAGAGCATATAGTTTCGCCCTCAATAAATGATTTAGAAAAATAAGTTACTTTAGCTCTTATAAGGTTTATATTTTGTTCAGGAATCTATAACCGTAGTCAATAGTCACTAACAAATTAGGATCTAGTGAATTTTGTTGTTGTTCTGCAATGACCAGTGTGGTTCTCATTCCTATCATAATCTATATGATAATTTATTATTATGTGATAGCTGCTTCCAAATGGATCTCTGAATCCGTAGATGGTCAAAAGTGTCGTGCTGATATCCATGTATTGTGTCATATTCACCTATAAAATCTCATGTTTCTTAGTCTTGCTCTACGGGTGTTTACGAATTGTTTTCTGTTAGCAAGCTCTATCATCAAGTGTTCTCGTAATGTGCTATTAACTAATTCTGAATACAATTGGAAAATGAATTTTCTAGAGGATTATGGGTCTGTTAATGCATTGGAATTGAGATATAATCTAATCAATATTTGGATAAACGCTTGTTACTTTCTATATTAGTGCTACTCCAAGTGTGCCTATTATTAACTTATTAAGAGTTCAACCGTTATTATCCTCATTAACAACATTTTTTAGAGTAGCAACGTATTTCATTAATGATAAAATTCAAACCAATAACAAATCAGAAATGAAAGACTTTAATCTACCCCCATGATCCGTTTTGTAAGAGTCAAAATGTAAAATAAAGATATTAAGAACATAAAAAAAAACTTAAAAACCCTGCTACAAACATTAATGGCCTTCTAAGATAAGCAAAGCAACAACACATACATGATTAGGAGATAATAATTATTTTATGTTAAGGATAACTGAGGTTAACTGTGGAGGGTTAAAGACACTACCAAATCATTGAAAGAAAACAATATTAAAATAGTAATCTGTCCACATTATCAAACTCAATTTGTCCACATTAATAAAGTAGCATAATTCATAGCTGAATATTTCCAATTTTGGAAAATTTTATTTATCTAAGACAACATAATATAATTAAGAAATTCTGAAGTGAATATGATACCTATAGTCCAGGCCTCCATTCAGAATAGCAAGAACAAATGTTTTCACAACTCCTAGCCAACTTCAGATGTTCACAATGAGTGACAAATTCAAGTCTTTGCATGGAGTTATTAAATTCATCCTCCATTGGAGAGAAGAAAGCACCATTTTCAGTAGTCTTTAATACATGTTTGAGTTTATAGATGATAAAGTAGCATAATTCGTGTTAAAGAAACCTGAAACACAACAAAAGTATATAACTTAACCAAATCATCAATAATCTCAAACCAACATTCTCAGGAAATACACCCTTTTGATAAAGTATGATAAAAAAAAACATTGGGAATAAAAGTTGAGAATCGATAAACCAAATAAAGTCCCTTTAAGGCTTCATTCGGACCAGCTCATTGTGACGAAGTTCAGAAGATCGGCCTTGAAAGCTTGTACGAAATCACCAATAGCACTAATGACAAATAAATTAGCTTACTCCTACTTAGAGAACACCTTATGTATCAAATGTAACCCATGTACCCACATAATGGTCTATCTTGGGTTATTTTTTGTCTAAAATGGGACAAATGGCTCACAAGTCGAGACCAAAGGAAATGGGTCAAACAGGTTGAACGTCATTTGAGAAAATGATTACAAATGAATATAACTTACTAAATGATTTCTTAAAGACAATTTAAATCATTCATGTAATAATACAACTTATCTAAGCATATACGTAGTACATTGTTACCACTTAAAAAAAAATCTGATGTCCAACAACTTTACGCCTTCATATACTTACTACTGAGTCTAAATTTCGATGAAGTACCAGGTGTAAGATCAATATATACAAAAGCATAAGTCAACACTAATACCAAGTCTAATTTTCGATGAAGTCAACTTTACGCCTACATTACAATGAAGTAAGTCAACATAGGAAAGTCAACTATGACTCGGCAAATTAAGTAGAGTGTAAGTAATCTTAACAAAAGGCTAACAACAACCGTAGAGTATAACAACCATAGAGCAACATTATAAAATATCAAACTATTGTCATAAATATTCTAAAATTTAATAAAAATCAGTTAGTTCAAATGCAAAAACATAAATTAGGTAGAAGTAATGAAGAATGTCATAAAATAATTGTCTCGGCTTGTTGTTAAATACCGGTTCACACAAATAGTTTACCCTGAATTCATTAAAGCAGTTGTCCCCAAATTTTATTTTAGGGTTTGGTTACAATAATGATTTAGTTGTATTACAGGGTTTACATCATAAAAAAAAAAAAAAAAAAAAAAAAAAAAAAAAAAAAAAAAAAAAAAAAATCGATTCGCTACAACTAAAACTTACCGAAATTATTGGGGGGAATTCAAGATCATCCATGGTGATTTTGAATGGATCAGTCAAAGTGAGAGGTGTTTGTGCACAGGGTTTTTGAATTGTGATTATTGAATTGGGTTTTTCCAAAGGCTGTAATATTGAGTCGGTTTCTTTGCCACGTGTCAGCTCGAGATGAAAAGATATTTTAAGAAAAAATTAATTAGATGGCTGAAAAATACTGTGTTTTATTAGTTTTATATATATATATATATATATCTATATATATAATAAATGAAAATCTTTTTGAATGCCATCTACCCTTCATTCTGACGTCATATTTGATGTCATATTACCACGTGTCAGATTCTCACGGCATCTCGATTCTCTAATACAACCGTTTTCTAAATTTCAGCTAACGAATCAATTTATTTTGAATAGAAAGTTTCAACTAAGATTAGACCCATTTACTCTAATCTTCTTTCCGATCTCAAATTCAAATTTATTGGGTCCGATCGAACTTCACTAATATTTGGAAATTATGTGGTCTGTACCATCTTGCATCTCCTTCTCGATCTTTTAATAAGCAGGTTGTATTTTTAGTATAGCAAATATTTCCAGGCTTTTATCTTATGTCTTATTTTACCCATTTATTCACCTAACTGATTTTGTTATAAGCCCGTTTTGTTTTTATCAGATTTTTGCAGGTTCATCATGGTTATTAGAGGTGTGTATATAAAAGAAAATTTATTTGAATCTCAAATGATTCCTAGATTATCACAGCTTTAACAGGCTATGTAAGATTTTTATTTATTTATTTTTTATTTTTTATTTTTTTTTTATTATTATTTTTTTTTTGTTTCCACAATTGTGAGGTATGTGGTTATGACGATATAGTGTTTTTTTGATGAATTCTACATGTGAGCTAACTCTTCTTAATCAGTTACCCGTTATGTTGAGCAATGTGTTCTATTTTTCAATACCCACCAAGTGTTTGTAAATATGTCTCACTCAATTAAGCACTTTTGGTAACAAGACACTACTAATTTGATGCATTAGTACGAACGTTTTTAAAATTTACATATTGAAATGTGTTTACTTTTGTCCACGTTTAATTGAAGTGTTTGGTCTGAAAATGCTACGGTGTTGTCTTAAGATAGTGCCCGGTGACAGAATGCATTAATACTCTTCAATGTTGATTTTTAGAACCAAAATTGCATGGTATGTTGTCTTAATACACACTCTGAATCACCACCGGTTTATATATCTTCGGCGTTCCTGTTTTGATTTTCATTTGCCGTGTCATCAAGGCAAAATGTTAGACATTGTTTATGTTTATACTATGAATGATCCAAGTATAAATTTATATGTGCTTTTCAATTTTATGCATCAGTAGGGATGCTTTCTAAGTTGACATATTGAAATATGTTTACTTTTGTTAACGTTTCTTTGAAGTGTTTGGTCGCAAAATGTAAATAATGATGTATCTTACAACCAATTATAGCTCACTATGTACTTAGATTAAACTACGAATGTAAGGACTTTATAACTCTAATTCGAGCTCCAAAATATGTCTTGAAATTTGTACAGCTTTTAGCTTATTTGTTTAAATCTATAAGCAAATGGATAGTTTTTAGGTATTGTTATTTATTATGGATTTTTTTTTACGATTGGTCTTATAATCTGCTACCTTTTCTAAATTTGGATTGACGTTGAATGACTTGTGTTGTCTTAGAACACTTGTAAGTGCATGCTTTGTAGCTCTTACAAGAAAAGAAAACGAGAAAGATGAATACTTTGGATCTCAAATCATTGTCCATATTAAATTCTTGGCAAGTAATAAATTATACCAAGTTGTTAATCTAGATTTGTTATCTGCAATCTGCGGAAGCTGGTAAGGCTGCTATTGGAAATTTGTTAGGTGGTATTGGATACTTCTATGGCCAATCAAAAATATTATTTCCACAACCCTCGAAGGTAATAAAGATATAATCTAGAATTTTCACAAATTTGAATATCTGTTTAAAGTTTAATCTGAATCGCATATAATCCCATATGATGTATGTGCCTCTTGAGACAGCATATTATTATTTTTAAGTCATACTTGTGGTTATTATTCGAACATCTACAGGCTATTGAATATTATAGAACAACTTTTGTTTTTGAAGAGGATCCTGATGTGGACATGTCATACATTCCGGATAAAGTGTGTGTTTCTTTCACTATTAGGATTCACTAGGCCCAAAAAATTGGCGGGTTGTGTAATGGGTCAAACTGAGTAATTTCGTGCGGGTCGGGTTTATTTGAATCATGTTTGTCTTATAATATTCGATGTGCCATATATGATTCGAAAGAGTAAATTTGCATAATAATAATTTTTTTGAAGATATTGAGTTGAAAGGTTTTATGCATTAATCTACACTTTGGTTCTATTTTATTTTATTATTTTTTATTTCCTTTTTGACCCGTCACATATATACGTATAGCGTACAGCAAACCATGCATAAAGTAAATGGATCGATATGGCCACCTCTAGGATTCACGATGGACGTAGTTAGTTTATTTTCTTGATATGTGATGTTTTACTAGGTCTTATTAAAGCTTGCTGCAATTGATGAGACGATTAGGAAGGCGCTTTCATCTTTACTTGAACATGATAACGCAAGGTATACTCTTCAGCGAATCAGCTACGGGGTGTTCAGGTGACTATAATGCACTGTTTCCTACACCTAAAGTATCAGTCACATACTTGCTTATGAAATATACTATACGAAGTTAGAACTACTAGCAGTTCTTAGTGTTTTATGATGTTACTGAACCGAAAGTACAAAGAGTGTTTTGGGCTTTACGTTCCTTGATATTAATTGCTTAACAACAGCTGCTTGACTCCGTTGTCTAATAGCAAGAAGTGAAAACACCAAGTCAGCCCTCAAAAGATTGTGGTCACTATTTGATAGTTTAACATCTTAGATTTGAGATTTTTTCTCTTTTTTTTTTTTTTTTTTTTTTTTTTTTTTTTTTTTTTCCAATGGTCTCGGAGCAAGGCTGCAGAAGTAACATTAGAACTACGCAGTACATATGGAAAGCATGAACAATATCAATTAATGAGATATGCAAAATGGAGAAAAGATCCATTCGTGCATTTTATGGGTTGCAAAGTCTTCTTGCTGAGAAAAGAGGAGTTCATGATGTCTATAATATTGTTGCAGTTGGTTTTGCTACTACCGCTGCCACATTTGATCTAATTAGTAACAAGTTGCAATGAAAACACATTTATGTGTAACCCTTTTATGTGTTAGTATTATAATTATAGCACAATATATCAAGTTAATGTTTTTTCTATCATATTTTTATGAGGCATCTTATAATTTATAAACCGCTCTATAAACGTTTATTTATATACTATCCAGGGTGTTTGGGATAGCCTATCTTTATGCTTGTGAAATCATGGTTATGAATGTATTACCTATTTTTTTACACCAAAACTTTGTAGTTATGTTATTTCAGGAAACATATCACTTGACAGCCTCTCACATATATGGTTTTGGGACCATTTATTTGTGTTTACCGAATTTGATCATTATCAATTTCTTAATATGTCAATTCCTCTAGATATTTATATGGTTATAGCTCAACTTGATAATCTTATAAGCTGAAGGGAAAAAAAGCAATTTTCTGATTTTATATTATTTTTTCTTTTCAAAAGTCAGCAAGCTTGTAAGCCTACATATAATAAGGTAAAGCAAACACCCGATAACTTGACTCATATGTCCTGTGAATGTTTTATTTTAATAGAGTGATGCACATGCATTGTATTTTTCAAATTATGTCTTTTTTTTATAATTTTCTTATTGACACCCGCGAAACCCGCGGGTCTATAGTCTAGTATATATATATATAGAGTTAGGATCAAATAAGAAGAATAATAAAAATAAGAAGGATAGGAAGTAACCACAACCACTCATTCTAGATGCACCTACAAAAATGGATGCATCTTCATTCAAATTTTCCCTCCCATATTAAAATGTGTGGCTAGAATTACTTCTTACCCTTCTCATTTTAATTATTCTTCTTATTGGATCCCTTCCCTATATATATATATATATATATATATATATATATATATATATATATATATATATATATATATATATATATATATATATATATATATGAGAGATCTAATAAGAAGTAAATTAAAATAAGAAGTGGTGAGAAGTGATCAAAATCATGCATTTGAGATGCAACGACTTGCATTAGATGCATTTTTATTCATATAGATGCAACATCTTGAGTTTTGAAAGTTAATTTGATGTATAGATGGTGCAAATTGATTTTCATGATTTCGGGACGCGCAGAGGAACAAAAAACAAGAGAAATCATGAAATGCATCTAATATACGTATATGCATCTGATTAAAAGCTAGAAAACACATTATGGTGCGTTATAATGCATCTAAGATTATAGGGATGCATCTAATTTAGGTCGGTGCATCTCGGATTTGCGGTTATAGTTCTTCTTATTCCTTCTTATTTTAAGTAATCTTCTTATTTGATCCTAACTCTCTCTATATATATATATATATATGCATGTTTTGCCCAACTTGCAAAATGACGTCGTTTTATAAAAATCGAAAAATGCTAGTCCCCTGAAATGGTTAGCATAAGAATAAAAACGTTTAATTTGCTTAATCCATGTTTAGCCTAAAAATATTTTTAAAAAAATAAATGACCATGGCACATGTGTGGCAAAGCTTAACAACTGATAGGCCCATGTTTAAACTTTGGTGTAGTACAATAACAATCCAATAGGATTACCCTAATCACACTCCTAAAAAAACGTAGCCCTCCATTGTTCCACCATTTCTCTTCAACGTTTTCCTTTTTCTTTGTCTTGGTTGCAGCAGTTCTATCATTTTGTCCTTGTCTCCATCTGCTTCAACGGCACACCACAATTTTTATATCCCAATGGTTAATATTATAAGCCATTTAAAAATTAAACAACAATTAAATATACAAATACATGTTACTGCTTGTGCATTGATGCTTGGATCGAGAGCCCAATCCGAATCAAATGGAGACCTAGTCCAATACTCAAATCCAACACCCATGATAATACACTCAATCCTAATTCCATAAACATACACAATCCGCCTCTGTCACCAAAGTCAACTCTACCAATCTCAACTCAACCAAAAACTAATCAAATCTCATCTCCCATCATCAAAAATCATAAACAAATAATAACTCTTGTTTAATCAAAACCCAAACAAAGATTTGATAACCATTAAGCATACCGAGCACCGCTTCTTGTTACATTCAGTTAGGTTCGACCATGGCTTCAAGATCCTTTGGAGGGTCTCGGGTAGGTTCTACATCTTATTTTTCGTTCCTTGTTTGTGTGTATTTGAACGAAAGAAAGAAAGAGCATAAAATATTTGTTATGATTCTTTCTTATTTTTTTGGATACTAAAAGAAGCTATGCTTCATATGGATCTGTGACGATTAATCTCTTGTGCTTAAAATTCGAATACACAAAGAGATAGGACTGAGATCTTTGTATTTTTCATTTTGTTCGAATCGTGATGCTGTAACCTTTGAGATGATTGAGGATTATGGGATTAGAATAGTGATGGTTGGTGTTGTATAATATGGGTTGAGTCTAGTTATAGGATTTGGTTTGGTTTTGGACAATCGGGCAATCACAATACATATTTATACTTGCTCATTAGGCAAAATTTTTATATAACAGATGAATGTGAAAAAGCTGAGCAAACTAATAGGCTAATTCAATTGGCTCATTTTAAATGAGGAATGGTTCATATTCATCTTCCTTATTACATAACTGCCTCTTTCATTGAAACCATTCAAGCTGAGTTTATCATACATGAAATTGTAGTTATTTGGTGTGCAATGCATTGGTTGTACGGTACTTTGATTAGTGCACAAATCATCTCTCAATTTAAACCATTCATGAAAAATTGTAGTTATTGGTGTGCAATGCATATGTTGCACTGTACATGATTTTGTGCACAAACCCTCTTGCACATTAAATTAAGGGGTTCAACTTTTAGGTATAATAGATAATTGTTTTGCTCATTTCCTACTAAATGTGTTTTATCATGTTAATTTCCTAATATGAGGCTGCCCCCAATAAGAAGGGTCAATCTTTCCCATTTTCCCTGCTACTTCAGCTTTCTCTCTCCAGCGACCTTCAGGCGATTGGGTGCCCTAATAAGGGCCGACCATGTTCATTTTTTTTTAACTTCAAACATTTTAAACAATTGATTTAAAATTCATTAAAAATAAAAACATTACAATACTAAATAAAAACATTAATATATTAAAAATAAAAACGATACGAAATACATAAATCATAAATCCTAATCTGAATGCTCCCTGCATGCAGAATCATACGTGGGAGACCGATAACTAGCAAATTCCTCGATGCGAGCCAAACGTTCCTCTAGCAGAGGTTGCCCAAAAGTTCTAGGAGACGAACTTGATGCACCTACACCATCTGTGTTGTTCTCCCGATAGCTCCAATTGATTTTGGTGCTGATGTTGTTCTGTATTTGTTGAACACACACCCACAACATGTCAGCAATGTTATCGTCTTTGCGGGCTTCATCCATAAAAAATTTATCGATCACAGCTTTACGTTGCTTCTATGCCCTTGCCTGATCTAACAGATTGATAACGTCTATAATAGCGTTTTTTCGTGCCTCATCGTCTTCTTCGCATTGTTTTTTAACGTACATTTGCATATCTTCAACGGAATGAGGGAGACGACAAGCCTTACTAATTTTGTGTTGAGAAGTAGTTTGAGGTTGAATGTGTGAAATGAGATTTGTGGATTGAAGTGTGTTAATATGTTGTGTATTTATAAGGTAGTTTATTTTTTATTTTTTATTTTTTTTCCGACTGTTACAAAAAAGGTTTTCTTTGTGAAAGTCGATCGCTCCCACGACCAAGATACACAAAATGTTACACCCCGTGACCGCTATGACCAAAATTTTTGACTTTAACGTGGAAACGACTTCACTTTAACGGGCACTATATTACTCTTTTGACCATTGACAAAAATCTATAATATTCCAAACCTTGAAAATATTTCAAATCTCTTTGAAATGACGAGTGGCGCGGCCCGTGACGACTTACGGTTTAAAAGATATGATTTTTTAGATTGGTTAAAAATATGCTAAAGCCACCTCTGGACCATACGCCCTTATGCCCAAGGTTTAGAAGGGCGTATGGTCGAGTACTCAGAATGTGTAAAAATGCATTTTTAAGAAGAAGGCCTTATGCCCAGCCCATAAGGGCGTATGACCTGTAACTCAGAAACTCGGAAAACCTCTTTTAAACGCAGAAGGCCATATGCTCATAAGCATAAGGCCTTATGCTCCCATTTACAAATTTTACCAAAAACACAACCTTTAGAAACTTACTCTAATTTCCAGAAAACCGACTTTCAAGACTCGAAACTTAACGAAACTTTCGAGAAATCATTAACTTGAGATAATACATCATATTCATAATCATTAACCCGTTTACAACCCAAAATGGGTATGAACACGCATCATATCAAACACCCCTTTAAGCAAGAATGTAAACATACTGACCATGCTATAATATATCGTTTGACAACTCAATTACTTCGAAAACCATAAAATCTTCATTGACACTTAACAACACGTTTACCAATCATTAAAGACACCCGGGGTACAACATTGTGTGAGCTCGGTATCTACCTAAGTTCTACCATCTTACCAATCTTCCAATCCATCACATAATCCAACTGATTTAGGAAAACCAATTATATTATTTATAGTATTGGGTAACTCAAATGTATCAGATTTGAATCACCGAATCGTTCCTAGTGAAGGATGAATGGAGCTAACAACTCACGTCGCATTATTCGGGTTTTGAATGGTTAAAAAGGGATTTTGGTGATTACTAAACTACGGGGAAAGGAATTACAATAAAAGGCATAAAATTCTACTAATCCTAAGGTGCAAACAAGTAATTTTAATTAAGTGTGCAAATTTATCTAAAAACGCAAATAACGATAATATAAAACGTACACTAAAATGCAAATTATACTATTTTAACTTCTAAAGATGAACTAATATTTTTCTATAGCTAAAAATTTTATTTGAAAATTATATAAAATTTAAAACTATTTTTTTTGGTTTTTCTTAATTTTATATGAATTAAAAACTATTTTTGGACTTTTAAAATAGATTTAAAAAGCTAAAAATTATGAAAACTTACAAGAAAATTACAAAACTATTTAAAAAAAATCCAATTTAACTAAAAATAATTTTATAAACTGAAATTATATTTTTCTGACTTTTTCTCTATTTATTATGAATGTAAAACTAATTAAATCTAATAAAATGACTAGAAAATACTAATTTAACTAGGAAAAATCTGGAAAAATATTTTTTATGACTTTTTGATTTTTTTGAATCTAAGAAAATAAATTTTGTATTTTTGTAAGCCTTTTCTGATTTATTTCAATTAAAAACTATTAAAAAGTGCTAAAAACTTATTTTAATTGCAGAAAAATAGTAAATGGTATGGAAAATTATGAAAAATTGCAGATAAGTTCTAAATGCTACAGAGAAGCTATAAAGATTATCAAAAGAAACTAATGAACATAGATTAAGCTACTTGGATGCAGACTGATATGAAAAACCAAAGGGAAAATAAGCTAAAAGCACTATTAAGCTACCAGAAGCTTCACAAAGGTCAATTTAGCTAAAACTCACCTAAAACAATCTAATTTAACTATTTAAGACCAATTAAGCACAAGTTATAAACTAAAAAGTACTAAACAAGTCCTAACAGCAAATCATCCAAACAGTTCTGAGGTACTAACTTCAAGCTAATCTACCAGCCTACAGATAAGAGCTTATTGAAAAGTACCAATTGGAAAATCTAACCAACCTAACAAAGACCTTATGTACCAAATATGGGCTTGAGAGAAGCTGTTTTGAGCTTTTAACAAGCTTGTGAAAATGCTGAGATCAATCTGATGCAGGAAACACAGGGCACTACTTATGAAACAGGCCACTTTTAAGCACTAATTCAGCTGATTTAGAAATTTCCCAAAAATAAACTAAAAAAATCTTGTTAAGCACTACCAACTAAAGATACAATTTCCAAATTTGCAACTGGTTTGGATTAAAACAAGTGAGATAAAAATACAAAAATGACAGCAGTTGAAACTGATTTAGTAAATTTTGACTTTTTTAAGAACCTTACAAGTTTGACTTATATATGAACTTTGAATTCTTCAATCTTCTTCTAAATGATGTTTTAAGTTGAACTAAGACCTATTTATACAATCTAAACTATTTCTAAACCTATATGCAAGCTTTTACAATCTCTAGTCTAACTGATATGAATGTTGTGTGAGATTAATATGTTTACATTGAAACCCGTAGGTATAACTTTATTCATAGCCATTATTTATAATGGTAAAACCCTAATTACCAAAACCCACAAACCGGGCTTGGGCCTAATTATCCACTAATAAAAATAAGTTTGACTATTGAATGCATGCAAACCCAATTTTATGATCAAGCTCAACTAATCTAACCTAAATGCAAGTGTCTGCACAAATCCTATCCCATTTACTAACTTCCAACTCAAAATTTACTACTGATCCAAACACACCTTAAGAGATTGTTATGCAATTTTAAACTAGCAAACCACTTAACTAATCCTAAACAACATCTAACTCAGATTCAAATTACCATATTAAACTTAATTGAAGAGTTTTAGACAGCAAGTTCAAGCTCAAACCAAAGGATACGAATAATGACAGATCAAGACAGTTATGTGATGCAGACAAGCAGATTAAGCTAATGCAAACCAATAACTACTAACATATGCAACATAAATGAATTGCTAACAATAAATTTAAACTAATAAGCTAAAATTGGAATCTAAATGAAAACTTACAAAAGTCCAAGTTAAGCACAAGCTAACTGATTACCCATGGAACCATCCAATACCCCTAAACTTGTTTAAAACAAGCTAAATACCATCAGCTTATCAATACAATTAGCTTAATTCACCCCCATAAAAGCTTAATGGCTCCACAGCTGACTTTTGTTGACCATAATTGAATTTGAGAATTAAACTAGGTTTAGGCTACTAGAAACTCACTAATAGCTATAATAAGCTAGTATGAGCTTAAGTGAACTGAAAACAAGCTTGTTGAAGCTTAACTATACTAACTTGAAATATTTTTGTATTTTTTAAGTATTTTCTTATTTATTTATTTATTTTTTTTGAATTTTGTTGAAATCAGTAATAGAAGCAACTTAACTTTGGAAAACTTAAAGTAAGCTTAGATTAAGCTTTAGAAACTGTAGTAAAAGCTAACAACATAAATGAGAAAATATTGGAGGTAAATAAGAATACGAATTAAGAAGTAAATGAGAATTTTATTAATAAGGACCTGAGTACAAAGATTAAAACAGTTTACAACTAATTTGAAAGCATTAAATTTAACTGAAAATTAAAAGTAGCATGGTAACATTAAAAAAAAAAAAAAAAAAAGACTACTCTCATAAGCTTGTGAAGAAGGGGTATTTATAGCTGAAGCAGGGTCTTGGGAAGCATCTAGGGTCTTGATCCACAGCCCTTGGATCAACCTTGTGATGTGTCTAGACCAATAAGAGCTCTTCTTTATGCCAGCTTGGCAATCCAAGAGTGTCATACCACTGACACGTTGTCAGAAGGTACTAGATACTTAAGTTGTACGGGTAAAAATGGAAGGTGCAGGGTAAAAGGGTTTGGGGAAGATGTACAATACAAAAAAAAAAGCGCGGTATTTATTTTTTGGGTTTTTTTATTGGTTTTGACTTGGGTTGACCAGGGGTAAAAGTGGACGGGGTCAATGGCTAATTGATAAGGGGTCTTTTGGTTTTTGGCTAGGGTCGTGAGGTAAAAGGGGTCACAAAGGAATAAAGTTGACTGGTCAGAAATTAAAAGGTGAAAGGGCTAAAAGGTTTATTAAACCTTTGGTTTTATTTAAAGATTTAATAGGAAAATGTTTTATTTTAAAAGGGTTTAATGTGTAAATTGGTGAAAGTTAAAGGGGAATTTTGGGAAATTAGGTACAAGGGTATATTTTGCAATTGAGGGAAAGATGAGGGACCAAAGATGACATTTTGATAACTCCAAGGTAGATTTTGTAACTTTTGCAATCTTGAGGGACTGAATCCGTAATTTCTTCAAAGTTGATACAAACTTCCAAAAATTATTCTTTGAGCATCCAAATCTTCAAATTCACTCATTTTGCTTTCCCGGCTTCAGCTTTTGCACTATCTTTCTTCTCGTGCTCAGTTTTTGTCTAATTTGTCTTTCTTTTGTGTGTTTTGCCATATCCGTACTTGCACATGCATAAACTCAAGAAACCAACAAATATTAGGCATAAACGGCTCTTTTCTGATTATTTTAGGTCTATTTTGGTAAAGAAATGGTATGTGTTTTGGCACATACCACCAACCTTAGACCTTAGTCCAAGTCAAAGCACCATTACACAACTTACAAAACAGTAAACACTTAAATTGTAAGCATAAAGTTTAGTAAGTAAAACAGATATAACTTAACATTATAATTCTTTCATACATTACACATTATAATAATCATTAATCCAATACAACATTAATCATGAAGACATACCTTAACTATTTAAGCCTTAACCTTCCTTTATCCTTAATCCACTCTTGACTATCACATGACTAACCTTACACTTAATTTCACATAAATACAACTATCCACGCCGTTCATTAACGTTAACATAATAAACCACATAACACATAATGCATAGAATTCATTATAACTTTACATTATAACCGGTTTACTTACCTTGATCACAAGTTAATGAAACCAAGGACATCATCATCTACATCATCAATTTCCACTCTTACAATCAAGGCCAAATCACTATTACCATAGACACATAATTAATCAACTTTAACATAGTTACTACAACAATAGCTCATTTCTAACCATGACATAATCATATAATAATTACATGATAGTTAATCCCATTTAGTTATTAAATTAATTTCATTACCCCTTATTCCATAATCACTAGGACTTCATTAATTAGTTTAAAACAATCTTTTACCCAATTCCTTATTTTAGAGTCCATAAGCCCTAACTCTTAATTCTTCAATTAAATCATTAATTAAAATACTTACTTGTAGGGATGAGGTAAAGCTTATCTTCATTGAATTTGGACCTTAATTCTCCTTCAATTAATCATTTTAGCTTTCTTGTTTTCCCCTCTCTTGTTAGCATCTCGACTCACACAAACATACTACCAAAAAATGAAGAAGTCTGTAGAGAAGTCATGGGTTTTCTAGCTAATAATTTCTTCATACCAAAGTTATGTCACCACTTGGCACTTTTGGCCCCTTAAGCCCCTTTCTTCCCATTTTGGCCACAATAACTTTATAACATATTTAGCACTTGGCAACTTAGGTCCCTTAAGTACATTTCTCTTGTATTTATGACACGTCATATTTTCTATAACCATTTACATAACGTTTAATACTTATCGTTTGACTACCGGGCTTGACCAACCAATCTCGTGACTCTTTAAACTTTATAGAATTTGTAGTCAACTTAGTCAAAAAGCATTTTTGTAATAAATATTTAGGCCCGGTTTCAGAGTGTTATACAAAAAGTGACCCACGATCGATTCCCCACAGTAGGGCGATCGAGTGGGAATCGATCGCAAGAGTCGATCGTTAAAGCTTACTAGGGGCAGCCTGACATATGAGTAGTTGTAACGCCCCGACCCGACAAGTGTAAAAGAATCACAAGTAATGGTGTCATATCAAAGCAAACATAAATATCCAAAAGAAATCTCAACATAAATATTGAAATAATCCAAGTCAAATGACTTCAATACATAGGTCCCAGCGGAAAAATAAACTCCAAATGAAATGTCTAAAATATAAAGTCTAAATGGCATCATAAGATCAAAGCTAAAATCTCTAAGGTAAGTCCACACAACACTCATCCCAAAGCAATACCCAGCTCCAATGCTTAGATACCTGCCGCGGAAGAAAAGAAATGCGGCTGAGCTTCAAAAGCCCAGTGAACAGATATACAAGCAAAACGAATACGAAACGAAAACGAATACGAATAAAGTGAAAGAAAGATAGTGAAATCATAATCATTTCAAAAGATAACTCAGGATAAAAGAATAAGTTTTATAGCTAACTACCTCGAGCCCAAACACATATGCCATATCATAATCACATTCATATTCACATAAGGCAACATTTGTAGGGGAGACCTACCAGAGTTATGAAGGACGTGCATGTACGCAACATCAATCATCAGATAACATATAGCATATAACATATAATATATAACATATAACAGATCTAGGATGCACCCATACGCCCCATAAACATACATTGATAATTTAATATAACATGAATTGAGCTCATAACAAATAACAGATAAGGGACGTGGCAGAACTTCACTCTACTGCCCTAGAGTCATGTCAGAAGTGCATTACTGACACGGACATGGAACCCCCATGACTAGTTAATAATTGGCTCGGGTGTCAAACTATCTTAGGTCAAAGTAGAATGTCATAACTGACATAGATCATATTTTATCAAATGTTTTATCATGTTTTCAAAATCAAAGGTTTCATATCATATAGTTCAAAATCAAATGTTTTATGATTCAAAAATCAAAGTTCAGATAAGCAACAGCTCAAATAGACACATTAGGGTTCATAGCAAAGGCTTAGGAAATCCTAATATAAAAGCTAACGAAAAGAAAACGTTATAAGAAACCTTTACTGAAAAGGTCAGAATATCTGTACCTTATTCCAAAGCAAATGATCGAAAAGAAGACACACGGAAAGCAAAGGATTACTCCTTCTTCACAGAACCTATACACATTAACGGTCGTACATGTTATTTATGATTCCATAATTGTCGAAATGATCTTTTAATATTTAGCGTTCATACTTAGTATATTTAATGATCTTCATACTTTAGGGTTTTATAATTAAATGAGACTTAAATGTTTTATAAACAATATCGTAGATTAAGGTTCATTATGTCATTTATTAAAGTTTAGGGTTAAATGTGAAAATAGTTTAAACGTCATAACTCACACATGAAATAACGAATTAATATATTTAGCTTCAAACCCTAATCGACTCTCATTTATGTTCTAGGGTTTTCTCATTCTTTAATATCTCAGTAATAGGCATTTACTTACATGTTACGTCTTTTAATGACTCGTTACTTAACCTAACACGTCATAAAAACAATCTTTCCTTTTATGTTTCACCATATACGTTTATGATTTTATGTGACATACAAGTTACTTATTACTCGGATTAATTACACGTTTACACACTTACAAGTTCACTTGACTTATAATTACGCACGCATATGAGACACGATTCACAAACCATTAGGGTTTGGCATACCTTATTCAGTTTACATATCAAACTAGGGTTTATGTTTACATGACCTTTACTCGTTTAATATACTTTTAAAACTCATATGTGGTTCGGTTCAATCTAGGGTTTCAACTAATAGGTTATTACGCAAGTATTAACTCATCTACGTACTTTACACATCTAAGTTATCAAGTTTTTATACCTTAGCCGAATTATACATGGTTCGGTTATAGTTACATATGGTTCGGTCCTTATTTAACTCGACATAGCCATGACTCGATTCAATAATACATATTACGTACATAACTCTTTAATACTTGTAAGGTTTAATCATTAGGGTTTGCCTTGTTTTGGTTCTATTCGGCTCGACACAAAGAAAAAGGAAACACAAATCGACCAAACGAAACAAATTACAATACAATAACTTAAGGTGCATCAAACGAATACGAGAATATGTTATACCTTGACTTGGTTGAAGCAAAAACTCGACACCAAGGGTGTAAGTATTCGGCCGAGTAGAAGAAAAGAAAAAGAGAGGCAAAACAAAACTAGGGTTTCACTTTTGTGATTATGTGTTGTATATATAGTAGTAGTATTTTTGATTTAGGCTTAGAAGTAGCTTGGGTTTCGGCTTGGCCCAACCGAACACAACCAAACGCACGCCATATGGGCTTCGGCCCTTGATCCATCGAAACAAACAAACACGATCCAAGTTATTTGCGAAACGTCCAACCTTCGTCGTACCAAAATCGATTACGTAATATATTCGTTAAGTTTTATTTATTCGCAAGTTAAGTTTTAAATTCGTTAAATGATATAAATGTATTTTACGTATTTTATAAATTTCGATTCCAAGGGTATTTTAGTCTTTAATCAGATTTTAGATTTCCAGGTTTTACAATTCTTCCCCTCTAAAGAAAAATTTTCGTCCTCGAAAATTGAAATGAAATGAAACGAAAACGAAAACGAAAACGAAAACGAAATGAGAACATACCAAACTATTCAAAGAAATGAGGATAACTAGCTCGCATCGACTCCTCGGTTTCCCAAGTAGCCTCACGTTCAGGATGATTTTTCCAAAGAATCTTAACGAACGGAATGACTTTATTTCTCATAACTCTTTCTTGTCTTTCTAAAATAGCTTCTGGCTCTTCAGATAAAGACATATCGGATTGAATTTGATCAAACGGATAAGAAGCAACGTGTAACGGATGATAGTTGTATCCCCTTAGGAGTGATACATGGAAAACGTCATGAGCATGCGCTAACTGAGGCTGTTAGGAATTGGAAAATTTCTTAGTGAAGAGTCGGTCACCCCAAATGTTATCTAGCTTAAGTTAGCTCGTAGACTTGTCGTTAGTTACGTTATTTAGTAGTTTATTTATTAGTTTGTAGCGTAGTATAGTTTAGTGCAACACCGTGGAGGAAGGACGGGTCTTTACCCACTGTATCCCTGATCCACAGGCCGATAGGAGGTCGTTGAGTCTGTAAGTATAAATACCCCTTCCATCCATGGAAGGGGTGGTACTTCATTTTAATCTAATCTTTCATTTGTGTAAACCTCTAGCAAGAACACCCTGTCTCTCTAACTTTCTCTCTCTAATGGCTAACATGTATTTTGATCTCCCAAGACCACCCGAATCATCAAACACATAATATTTGAATCCTAACAATTGGTATCAGAGCCAAGGTTATTGTGTTTCTTTGATTTGTGTGGTTTTTTACCATGGTTATTGTGGTTTATTGATTTATGTTGGCTCGAAATATTGCTCTAAAAACTGTTTTTATCATTTTTTTGGTCGAATGTCTTTCTTAACCTTATGGTTTCAACAGTTTTTAAACAAGTTTTTTTTGGGTCAAAAGTTACATCTGGTCTTGTGTCTATGTCCTTACAAAAGTCCAGCAGTCTTGTAACTAATATCTTTTGTGGCTTTGTACCAAAACTGATAAGATAAGTGGTCATCTGGTTATTATTGAGGTCTAAACTGGTCTAAAGGTAACAGTCCGTATGCAGTTTTTTTGAGACAGTATGGCACATTCTTTGTGGCGAGTTGGGTTTAATGTCCTGGTTCAATGAATGTTTGATAGCGAGTTAGATCATAAAGTTGTTAGCGGTTTATAGTTATTTGACTATTTAGTCAAATAAAATAAAAGGTTAGCGACTTGACACGATCTAAAATTGTAGCGACTTGCCTAGCGATTTGATATTTATCAAATTAGCGACTTAGTTTGGAAAAGGTCCTAGCGACTTAGTTTGGAAAAATGACCCTAGCGACTTAGTTTGGAAAAATGACCCTAGCGACTTGTGTTTTGTAAAAGGCTAGCGACTTGGTTTGGAAAAGGCTAGCGACTTGGTTCGGATAAGGCTAGCGACTTGGTTCGGAAAAGGCTAGCGACTTAGTTCGGAAAAGGCTAGCGACTTGGTTTGGAGTATTTGGCTAGCGACTTGAACAGAAAGGAAGAAGGAGAAGACATGACCAGACCTTAGACCACAAATAACATAAACCAATACATCAAGACTCTTGCGACCTCAAGTTCTTTTCCTTCATTGGTCCAAGATATGAACATAAAGAAAAATAAAAAAAAAAAAATATAAAGGGAAGAACTTGGTCAAATGTTAAACATCACAGCCAAACCAACAACTCCAACTCATACATACTATCCCTACTTATCTCATTCAAGACCAAGACTCGACTCATATCATAACAAGATCTCAGTTTTCTTTCTATCGTGGCACTCAAAGGCAACATCAAGACCACAAGGGTCTTATACACGAATAAAAATATTCATCACAGATCTTCTACTGATGAAGGCTTGCTTCATTCTTGTTATTATTCGAACTTAAAGAGGTGTCCTTAACAATTATGTTAAAACAAGTCTTTGGTTCGGTTTTGTATCATCAACAAAAAGGGTAAACATCTCTGATTATTCGAGACCTCAGTCCATCTAATTTCGTGTGATACAAAAGTACATCTAGATTATCAAGAATCTCTTTACACGAAATAGATCATCATCATCAGTCTTGTGTCAATCTCCGAATATATAAGATAAAGAATAATAACAATTTTTTTGTTATCATCTCTTTTCTATTCGTTCAAAGGAACAACAACAAAAGAACGAAATTAAAACCTACCTGTGAACCTTTGTGAGTTGTTGAAACCGTGACTTAACCAAGCCATCTCTGTGGCGAATCGTTGACTCTCATGCCAACCCTGTGGCGAGGTCACGACAAACGAATGTACACCCAAGTCATGTGCTATGAATGATGTGAATACTTGTTGTGATTTATCTGTTTGGTGTGTGTGTTCTTTGTGATACGTTTAGATGAAGGAGGGAGGCAGTGAATGAAGGAGGCGGATCTTTTTGGAGATTTATTAGGGTTTGTGAGATAGAATATGGGGGCGGATGTTTTTTTTCCGATTTGTGACTTTGGGTTAAGAGATAATGACCTATTTTTTAGGTTATGTCAGTTTTATACACGGTGTATAATAAGTTCTTTGGATCGGGCATAACTTCTCTATCATGGGCTGACGTTTTGAATTATTATTTGGGCCTTGGCTTGGACTGAAATCGCTTGACCTGGGCTTTGGTACTTATTCATGTGAAATATTACTTGACTTATTTGATGTGGGACTTTGGTTTGCATCCGAAATTTGAGAACTTATTGATTGTATGTAAATCGGATATGTGAAGTGTTGAACATGGATTTAAGGATTGTAATGGATCGGGTGATATTGAAATTATGTCGTGTGGAATGACAATGACTAAGAGCGATGATACTGATTTGATATTCGATGTAAGGTCTGAGTTATTTTGAACCGGGTAAGAAATAAATTGGTTTGGGTATATATTTTGAACCAGGACAAGATAAAATTGATTACGTGGGCAAGTTGATGATCATTCTTGAATATGAAATAAGAGGTGTAATTTAATGATGCGATTTGACGATGAGATATAGTGTGTTATGAGATTTGATTGGTTAAATGATAAGATTCGTTATGAGGTTTGGGATTTGATATGATGATGAGAGTGTTGTGGTATGCGACTTGATACTTTGGTTTATGCATTTCTCACGAAGGGTATTTTGTCACGACGTGAAGTGTTTATTGGAAAATATTGACTACGGGGTTGTTTGGACGGTATTTCTTATTTGGAGTTGAAGTGAGGTTTTCCAGGCGTGTTTACTTATTTCATCTTCTTTCTTTCTACCTTTCCGCGAAGATGACTTGTTTGGGCGTTTATTGAGAGAGATAAAGACTTGGCTATTTAGTTACGCTTGTGATTTTTTCTCGCTTAACTCACAACGTAGCTATCACTTCGGTGTCTCACTCAGTTGAGAATGTCAAGAGGTTTTGTACATTGGGTACACCGTTTCTTCTTCACAAGAATTAGTACAAGGTTAAGTAACAAATCTGGGGATTTCTACTTCATGATCAAGTTTGGTATATCGGGTTTACTTCTCCATGTGGTCACTACAATAGCCGACTGATTGCGTGAATGATGTGTTTACCATAGTGTTTATTGGATGGTTGATGATGTTGGATAAGGATTTGTTGATGAACCACTGCATGTTCCCCTAAAACAGATATTCACCGAAACCCAAATTGTCATAACACATTCAAGACGACATTGTTTACGGTTTTGTCTTGATTTTGTAAAATCCCGCGAAAGAACCTATTTCTCGGTTTAAATCATAGACCTGTAAAATCCCGTGACAATGGAAACATCCTAGTAATAATAAGGTGCATTTCCGGATCTATCTTATGGTTTATTCTTGGTTTTGTAAAATCCCGCGAAAGAAACTATTTCTCGGTTTAAACCATAGAGTTGTAAAATCCCGTATTGATGGAACCATCCTGGAGAAAGGAAAGTGTATTTCGGGATCTCATTTGATGCTGGTGCTACGGCTTCTGCTTCGAAGAAGGGATAAAAGGGTGTACTTCATGAATTGGATGTGTGTTTGGATATTCGTCATGGCGGTTTGGTTACTTCAATGTTTTACGGGGGTATGCTCACTTTACCATGGTCGGGATGAAACCATTATCAAAGTTCATTTTACTGTCAAAGAAGGCTAGATTTGAGCTGTTAATCAGAAGATGTGACAACGGAGTTAATTCACTATTATTTATTTGAGGTTGAAGTGAATTATCACGGGCGAGTGTACTTAGTATCTGAAGGTATCGGGGATGGATGGATGAAGATTCTTCGAGATCCTTGTTTGAGCTTATTATCAAAAACGAAGACTTGGAAATCTAGTTATTGTTGGGTGACTTTTACCTTTTCTTTTTACCACTTGGGGGAATTGGGCTCTTATCATCTCAAAATAACTATCACTTTAAGGAGTTACGTTGTAGTGCTCAGTGTCACATTCAATTGTGGATTTTCAAGAGGTAATGTACGTCTATTACTTGATGGTTGGTTGGTTGAAGAGTATAGAGTACTTAGAGATTCAAATGGGCATGAATTCTCGACACCGCTCTTTGTTACACATGTGCAAGTTTAAGTCACGAGTTCAGGTTAGTTTACTTCAGGGTCAAATTCATCATATTGGGTTTTCTCCATCAGCTGTCACTACAAAGAGCCTACTGAATGATAATGGGATCATTACATGTTTTGCTAAGAGAGTTGAAAAGAGGGAGATTATGACGTTTGAACACAACAGTTCAAGTCTCGTTCCTCAAAGAAAAGAAAAGTGTACGTGTCAGTGCGCTTTATCTTCGGAAGAAGAGAAATCTTCTCTATTATGACCATTCTCATCAACATGCTTCATACTTTTTCCATGCGCTTCAGTCATCAAGTGAACCGGGCTACTGTTGATTGTTTTCTTATTCCACTTTCTCAACTATAATGACGATGGTGACATCCTGTGCGGATTTTGCGGGGGAGAAGTGTGAATAGACTACATTTGGATAATGTTCACTTGTTTAATCAAGAATGGCAACTCCGTATGCAATTCTTGAGGGGGAGAAGAAGTGTGAAATTACTGCATGGTTGATTATTAATTGAGAATTTAAATGGTCATACGGCTCTAAACTCATGTAAGAACCGAGCTTCTTCTTATCGGGTAATCTTCACATGGAGTTTCTTCTATGAGTCGTTAGTTGACATCTTCACAAGCTGATATGAGTTTATTGACAAAGTGCTTCTGGTTAATGCTTCACGTGCACATCAACATGATGATTCCGAACAACCTTCTGTTCTTGTTTGATGTGATTGTTTGCTTGGTATTACCATTTCGTGTGTTCGTTGCGGCCTGATTGCTGATTTCCTTGATGAACATCTTTCTGTTCTTGTTTGATTGGGAGGGATTTTAGTTAAGGGGATTTGCAAGATGTAAGTTGATTGGGAAGCTTTTTGGTGATGTTCTTGTTTTTGGTGTGTTGAAGATGTTAACTATCTATTCCCCAACTGGACAATCTTGAAGAAGGTCGAGTCTACAGTCTATTCTACATTTTCTGCTACATGTTAGAAGACTAGAAGACGAGTTGCAGTTGATTATCAAAAGACTTCTTCTTAATCTGGTCATTCATCATACAGATTGTCGGTTTAGGGGAGAGCACTAATTGGGGGAGAGTGAAATGTCGAATTTAATCCCCAATTAGACTTGCTCATATTCTTCAGCAAGTTGATTCCTACAAGATTACAAGTGTTCTTCTCATAAAGATTTCAAGTATTTGGGCTTATAATATGTTGCTGATTCTGAAGTGTCAAAACCAGCAAGGGGGAAGGAGACACGCATCTAAACGCGAGTAAACTTGATGAACTTAATACTTCTAAGTAATTGAAGATATCCCGGGAAGACAAATGTTATTACCGCAGAGAAACTCAAGGTTTGACTCATGGCGAGTAAACTTGATGGACTTAATACTTCTAAGTGATTGAAGTTATCCCGGGAAAACAAATGTCATGACCGCAGAGAAACTCAAGGTTTTACTCATCAATGCGTTTAGTGTTCTTATTCCAACGTCGTGGGGGAAGTGATGTAAATGAAAGTTTCTGAAGATAAAAGAGGTACACTGGTGTGTGATGATCTCGATGTTATCGCAATCATCAGGGGAGAGAGAATTGTGTACATTGGGGATGCTCAGCTGTTTTACTTGAGGGCTTAATCTGTGATTCAGAGATATAATCACTTATTCCGGTGTTGACATCCGAAGAGATTGTCACCCGCAGAGATAATCAGTGATTCGGCCTGCTTCTTCAATATTATCGGTTATTCTCTCTTTGGGCATTCGGGTACTTCGGGTTCTTGAGCTTCATACACTTTCTTCAGGGGGAGAGAAATGTATACATCGGGGTTATTCTTTGGCTATTGGACTTAATCTGCTACTTCGATGGTATAAGTTTCTTTGTCTTCGGGTATGTGTATTCGGGTTCGTGAGCTCTAGTCTAAGAGACTGACTGCATTAATTCAACTACTAGGGGGAATTGTTCTCTTGACACCTTTTGGAATGGATCGCTTCAGACGTCAGTTGAAAAGGAAATTTGAGAAGATTGTTTTATGTGTGGGATGATACGATGCTGTTCTTCTTGTTGATGATATAACCTCGAACGAAGAATCACGGTGATTATTCTTGAAAGGAGCAGCGGGATTTATGATAATGGTGTGCTTCTCTGTGCACCTGGCTAAGGCAAGCTTGAAATATAGCTTCGAATCTGCTCAACATAAGGATTTTCGGTTTGGAGGGAAGCTGCCAAAGTCTCACTTTCAAGTGGCTCAATTTCTCTCTTCGATTCAAGAGTCTTGGAAGCTTTGGTGGTGAAAGTTTTAGGGATGATGACTTCTATCTTCTACAACGGGGCTGTTCGATATCCTTATCTCGGTACTCGTATCATCATCTTCTTTAACTATATCATCTACTCTATCTTTGTATATATTTATCTGAAAAACCAAATACAAAAATATAAAACCACAAAAAGAAAACAGAAAAATATAAAACCATCAAAAACCCATAAAAATCAGAAAATTTCAAAAATACCAAAAATATGTTTTCTCATGACATGTCTTCTGGTATCGATAACATCTACGGTCTTAGAAATGTCATTCAATAATGGCACGGGACCATAGATGAAGTTCGAGCAGGAGGTGTAAATATTTCTTTCCAAAACATGTCTCTAAAAATGGCTTACAGTTACTTCAGACTGTAACCCGGGCTTAAACTATGGCTTGCTATTATTTCTGATAGCAACCCGCTCTTTTAAAGAAAGGAAAGTGCTACGCTAAACAATATTCAAATATTTCGTGCACTTATCCTAAAACTAAACAAGGAAAGTATGTCGAAGGACTGCTGTTCCTACACAAATGTTTTTCCATCTAAAATTCTTCAGAAAAATATTTGGTGTTTTCTAAAATGGTGGTAAATGAGTTGCTTTAAAAACTATCAGATTCAGAGTTTTTGTGAAAATTGAAAACTCAATCAATGACTTAAGCGCTTTTAATCTTTTCAGAAAATAAGTCATTGATTGAGGGGGAGAATGTTTTCAAATTTATATCATCTAACGGACTTTCTTAATTATCCTACGTGCTTATCTGAAAAAAAAAATATAATTGCCTATGTTGAAGGACTAGGTTTCTAGGATATGATTGTTAAGTTTAGATGATTAGAGTTTGAGAAACACATTATACCCATACCTTACATGATCTGATTGATATGTTGAATTGACTTGAATTAGTCGATTGTTGTTTGGGTGATGTCGACCACCATATATTTGTATGTGTGTTCACTAACATATGCAGGTATATTGGTATATAAGAATGTTCCCGATCCGGATCCCACAACTGAAGATGATTGGATGCCGAAAGGAAAGGGTAACTATATCTTGGGTTGACAAATGAAGAAACGGAGCTTAATTGGACTTCTATGGAGAGTTGGCATAAATGCAACGTAAGAGGTCTCACTGCATTAGCAGATGGTTTTCTTCTAAGTGATTGAAGAAACAGAGCTTAATTTGACCTTAGTTGGCATTCAAAATGCAACGTAAGAAGAAGTCTCACTGCATCTGCAGACGGTTTTTCTTCCAACCCTACAGCAACAACAACGGAAGCTTCTCAACCACTAACGTATCTTTGTGCAGGGATTATAGTGATGATACCATTTTTCTAAAACTTTGAAAAATACTGTTTTTGAAAATGGAAAAATATTGTTTTGAAAATATATTGGACTAAATTTTGAAAATCACCGGACTTAATTTTATCAAAACTTGAGTCACTCAATTATTGACTTCTGTCATGGATTGAGGGGGAGAGTGATTTAAAATAAAATATTTTCAAACGATATTTCTTTACAAAAGTTCCGCTTTGTACAATATAAGTGATGATCTAAAGATTTAATGTTATGTCATGGTATGATTTTTTTTCTTTAGAATCAAGGTCTTTCAAAATGAAATATTTTCTGTTCTTGTTTGATTGTGAAATTGTTTTGTTTTACTTAAAAGATCTCTTAAAAACTATCATACCGGACACTAACAATCTTTAATGTCTTAAAATGGTCCGTATCTATCATCTTTCAAAATTGAATCTTGCCACGTCTTTCCCCAAATTTTTATAAATGATTTAAATCAGTTGGGATCACAAATCTCAAATGGTTTGATATTTCTGATCGGGGTAGAGATCGTGTTTTAAATCTCAAATCTGTTTTAAATGGAATTGGTTTTAGTCCTTTAAAGGCACTCCTGCCTCCATGTGCCAAACGATTTCAATATACATAATGCACATGTTGAGGAGGAGGACTTATCCAAAAACCAGATGAGTATTTAAACAAGGCCACATTTTCTCCCATGTTTTCTAAACCTTATTAAATCACTTGGGATCCAAAATCTCAAAGGGTTTGATATTTTTGATCGGGGGAGAATTTGTGATTTAATAATGAAATTTGATAAAAGTTGATCGTTTTGATTCAGTTGTGCAGGCTGCTCTCTCATATGTGCTAAACGCTTTCGAATCTCGAAGCACATATTGAGGGGGAGCAAAACCATCGAGGTACAAAAGTTTTTTTTAAATGAGATTTTAAAGTACCTTGATTGTGTTTTCAAATGGTTTTCTTAATGGATTTTGTAATCGTGGATGTGCTTCAAAAGAACTCTTGCCTCTATGTGATAAAAATGATTTCAAAAATCCTATGCACATATTGAGGGGGAGAATTTTACCAAAAAAATCAAATGGCTTTTTCGTATGAAAATTGTGATCAAAGAAAATATTTCAAAGTCCTCTTGCCTCCATGTGCCAAACAATTTCTAAATCACACGCACATGTTGAGGGGGAAGTTTTCTAAATGATCAAAACTATTAAGGTACAAAATGCTTTGATCTCGTATCACAAGTACCTTGATTGGTTTTCCAAATGATTTTTCAATTGGTTTTGAGAAGGAATGAACAATACCAAAAGACCGACCAAATTTACTTTATGCATGGTGTTATAAGGATGGTTAGGTTAGGTATTTGTTCCCACGATCCAGCCAGAACCGGAGGGATCTACCCAGGGACAATCCACTAGTTAGTGTAGAGTCCGTAGGTATATTGAAAAAAAAAAGGAGAAAAAGTGAGATTTGGGAAGAGTGCCGACTGAGATAGAGCTAGAACTGGAATAAACCCAACAAGGTTCTAGTAATGAAGTCTCGGTAAGCACTGAAGGGGTTGAAGAATGAAAAAGAACTGAATGTGAAAAAGGGTGAAAAGAAATAGCCCTCCATCAATTCAACCTTAGGGCAGAAACCGGGTTCAATTCATATGCTACTGGTGGTTACTAAGGTAACACTGGTATTGAAGACAAGACATCATGGACCCAGTGATGCACTGCACTAGAACTTCCCAAGCTACTCAAGTTCCTCTTAAAAGGACTTGTTTCATTTCTCACGGGGAACCGACATTATCTATCGACTTTCTCTTAGAGATTGTTGATATTGAAGAAGGAGACCCTCTCCCTAGTCTCCGTCACAGGAACCAAATGTGCACTATTGAGTCTAGAGCCAAGAGATCATCCACAATATCTCGTTAGGACACTAAATTCTTGAAGACTTGCTTTTTCACACAATGTGGAAAGTAAGTATATATTAAGAGTCCTACGCATTATCCTTGTGGTATTGCCAGAACATCCGAGTGATATGTAAAAATATTCACAATGAAGATGGAAATCCTTCTAGAGCCAACATCTAACAAGCTCTTGGTGGGTGACATGTGAAATCTTGCAAAAGATCAAGCTTGTGACAACTGGATAGAAACAATGGGGAGATTCATTCTTGAATCGACCTTGGTCCAGGATTGGAATTGACGAATACTTTTGGAAAAACCATTCGATGTGCAAACCTTCTTTTCTCTAGCACGTCGAATGTGTACTTATGTTTTCAAATTCAAAAAGTATCTCTGATTGAAAAATACTTTTAGAAAAACCGTTCGATGTGTGAATCTCTTCTTTTCGCTAGCACGTCAAATGTGTACTCATTCTCTAATACAAAAAGTATTTTGTTTGAAAATTGATCTTTCTCATAAAACCTTCGTTGTATTGCAAAACTCTTTCTTCAAGCAATACGCGATTGTTTTTCAAATCATTTTTCATCAATCAGTGAATCTCAATTCGCTGGTTCACTCACTCCGTGTTGTCTTCTTTGAGACGTTCCGGTTTGAGAACAGCTAGAACAGCTGTGAAACCCTGTCAAGGAGATTCTTAGGAATCCTACCTGATCACAGGCAGTACTTGTACTGATCAACGGGGAACCGTGGGCCGTGTACCTCAATTCAACGAAAGTGATCAAAGACACTTTTGTGTGTTTTATTGCTAACTGTTGTTTGCAGGTACATTTGGACGGTTGCAGCTGATCAGAATTGAGGAGTCAATCCAAAGCCGCATGCTCACAGCATCCACACTTAATTTGAAGATATCATGACTGGTGCATATCTACATAACCTGGTTCTGATATTTTATACTATGCTTCTGCTACGCTGCTGCAAATATCATGAACCAGTAAAGCTTCCGCTACTCTGATGGAAAGATGTCATGATTTAAAAGTGTGAGCACGTCGGTCCGAAAGTCACAACTTCACATGATGGCAACACAATAAAGGGTGATCCAGAGATTTACTGTGGCTGATGATCTCAAAGAAAGCTCGAAGATCATCATGATGTGGATCAGTTCAAAGACCTCCACTAAAAGTACAAATCAATGCGGACTTTGAAGTTGCACTACAAAAGCACAAAGATTGCGGAAATGAAGAATTCAAGTCTACGAGCTCAAGAACAATGTCAAGAATAGAATGCTAGGATTCGAAATGTAAAACATGGGGTGACCTCCCTTAGGGGGAGATTGTTAGGAATTGGAAAATTTCTTAGTGAAGAGTCGGTCACCCCAAATGTTATCTAGCTTAAGTTAGCTCGTAGACTTGTCGTTAGTTACGTTATTTAGTAGTTTATTTATTAGTTTGTAGCGTAGTATAGTTTAGTGCAACACCGTGGAGGAAGGACGGGTCTTTACCCACTGTATCCCTGATCCACAGGCCGATAGGAGGTCGTTGAGTCTGTAAGTATAAATACCCCTTCCATCCATGGAAGGGGTGGTGCTTCATTTTAATCTAATCTTTCATTTGTGTAAACCTCTAGCAAGAACACCCTGTCTCTCTAACTTTCTCTCTCTAATGGCTAACATGTATTTTGATCTCCCAAGACCACCCAAATCATCAAACACATAATATTTGAATCCTAACAGAGGCGGAAGTGCTAAACGATACGAAACTTCTCCTATACGTTCTAGAATTTCAAAAGGTCCGATAAATCAAGGACTGAGCTTGCCCTTGATTCCAAAACGTTTCACGCCTCTAAACGGCGAAACTTTAAAAAATACACGATCTCCAACCCGAAACTCTAAATCACGACGATGCTTGTCGGCATAACTTTTCTGACGAGACTTAGCTTCCTTCAACTTTTCTCTAGCAACAGCTACTTTCTCATTAGTGATCTCGATCATTTCTGGACCTTCAATCAAGCGCTCACCTACTTCATCCCAGCAAATAGGTGCTCTACATTTCCTTCCATAAAGAAGTTCAAACAGTGCCGCCTTAATGCTAGCATGCCAACTGTTGTTATATGCAAACTCTACTAAACATAAATATTCATCCCAATTGCCAGTCCATTCTAAAGCACAAGCCCTTAGCATATCCTCTAAGGTCTGTATAGTCCTCTCTGACTGACCATCTGTTTGAGGATGAAATGCCGTACTAAAGTTAAGTCGAGTACCCCAAGCTTTTTGCAAACCTTTCCAGAAACGAGAAGTAAAACGCGGATCTCTGTCGGACACAATAGATGCCGGAGTACCATGAAGTCTAACGATCTCTTGCTGAAAAATCTCCACCAATTTACCAATACCATAATCCTTTCTGATTGGCAAGAAATGAGCAGATTTGGTTAGTCGATCAACAACTACCCAAATCGCATCATGCTTCTTCCTAGTAAGAGGTAGTCCAGTCACAAAATCCATAGATATCTTATCCCACTTCCATGTTGGAATATCCAATGGTTGTAACAATCCACTAGCCCTTTGATGTTCAATCTTAACCTGCTGACAAATCATACACTTCGACACAAACGTCGCCACATCTTGCTTCATGCCGTTCCACCAAAAGTACTGCTTCAAATCCCTATACATCTTGGTAGAACCAGGATGGATAGTGAAAGGAGAACTATGAGCTTCAGTCATAACTTTCTCACGAAGTACCTGATCATTGGGAACACAAAGCCTATCTCCATACCATACAATACCGTCATTATCAACCTTAAACTCCGTCTGTTTACCTTCTTCAACATTTTGCGCCACGGCCCACAGCTCGCCGTCATCTTTCTGAGCCTCTTTAATTTGCAGTATAAGGTTCAACTCCACCTTCATACTAGCCCAGTATCCATCAAAACCTCGTACACACAACTCAACATCCAAACTCTCTAAGTCACGCAAAATCCAAGGCTCAATCTTGATACTTGCAAGAATGCCTGATTTCCGGCTAAGTGCGTCAGCAACTACGTTAGCCTTACCTGGATGGTACTGAATGTTGGTGTCATAATCCTTAAGAAGTTCTAACCATCTTCTTTGTCTCATGTTAAGTTCCTTCTGAGTGAAAATATACTTGAGACTCTTATGATCAGTGAATATATCACACGCCTCTCCATACAAGTAATGTCTCCAGATCTTCAACGCGAACACCACCGCAGCTAACTCAAGGTCATGAGTTGGGTAATTCTCCTCATAAGGTTTTAGCTGCCTCGAAGCATAAGCTATTACCTTTCCATGTTGCATCAAAACACAGCCTAATCCTTTCTTAGATGCATCACTGTAAATTTGAAATCCTCCAGAGCCAGTTGGAAGAGTCAAAATAGGAGCTGACACCAATCTCCGTTTCAACTCTTCAAAACTCTTCTCTCGTTCATCCGTCCATACAAACTTTTCACCTTTCCTCATCAGTTGGGTTAGGGGTAGAGCTAAGCGAGAGAAACCTTCAACAAAACGTCTGTAGTAACCAGCAAGTCCAAGAAAACTCCTGACCTCAGTCACTGTCGTAGGTCTTGGCCATTTGGTGATAGCCTCAACTTTAGACGGATCCATGGTGATACCATCAGCTGATACAATATGACCAAGGAAAGCGACTTGTCTTAACCAAAATTCGCACTTCGAAAATTTGGCGTACAACTTCTTCTTCCTCAAAATCTCCAAAACTATTCGGAGATGTTCTTCATGCTCTTCTTCAGACTTGGAGTAAGCTAAAATGTCGTCGATGAAAACAATAACGAACTTGTCGAGGAACTCATGGAAAACACGATTCATCAGGTCCATAAACACAGCAGGCGCATTGGTCAAACCAAAAGGCATAACGAGGAATTCGTAATGACCATATCTGGTACGAAACGCGGTCTTAGGAACATCTTGCTCCTTCACACGTAACTGATGATAACCAGACCTCAGGTCAATCTTCGAAAAGAACTTAGCTCCTTGTAGTTGATCAAACAAATCATCAATACGTGGCAGAGGATAACGGTTACGAATGGTAATACGGTTGAGTTCACGGTAGTCGATACATAAGCGCATGCTTCCATCCTTCTTCTTCACAAACAAAACAGGTGCACCCCATGGAGAAACACTGGGGCGAATAAACCCATTTTCTATCATCTCTTGCAGCTGTTCCTTCAACTCCTTCAGTTCTACAGGTGCCATGCGATACGGAGCCTTCGAAATCGGTTCAGCACCAGGAATTAACTCAATGCTGAACTCAACTTCTCTAGCTGGGGGAAGTCCAGGGAGTTCATCGAGAAAAACGTCGGTAAATTCGCAAACAACCGAAAGATTTTCAATGTTAGGACTCTCCAAAGATGTGTCCTTAACAGATGCTAGAAAACCTTGGCACCCATGAGCAATCATGGTCCGTGCCTTCATAGCGGAAATGAGGTTAACAGATTTAAGAGGTTGAGAACCATGATAAACGAATTCGGGATGTTTTACGTCTCCAAAGATCACCGTTCTAGCATAGCAGTCGATTGAAGCTCTATGATAAGCCAACCAATCCATGCCTAGAATGATATCAAAGTCGACCATATCGAGAGGATACAGATTTGCAAAGCGAATACGATCATCAAAACGAAGAGGACACTTAACGTATTTATGATCAATGATCACATGGTTTTTCATAGGCGTAGAAATCGATAAGTGATTTGTTAACGGTTTGGGCTTCATATTAAGTTTCTTAGCAAATGTGATAGATATAATGGAGTGTGTGGCACCGGTATCAAATAAAACGAAGACAGCATAATCATCAATGAAAAGAGTGCCCGTAATGGTACCTGAAGTGCGCTCCGCCTGGTTACGAGTAGTAGCATAAACACGTCCAATAGTAGTCGGCGGCTTGATGTAGTTTCCAGGAATCGCCGGGTTCTTCTTAGGGCAATCTTTAATCTTGTGAGCAGTGGAGCCACAAGTAAAACATCCACCAGTGGCCTTGAAACACTGCCCCGGATGAGCCTTTCCACAAGTAGTACAGATAGGTGGGGGTGGCAAAACTTCAGCTGTCCTCTGTTGACCTGAAGATCCTGAAGCACGACCCTGATTTGATCCTCGAGCTGGCTGATCCTTGTTGTAACGCTGGTTATTGTTACCTTGGTTCTGACGATCACTTCCATTCTTACCAGCATTTCTATTATCTTGACCCCTCGTCTCAGGGCGCCCAGTGTCAACATTCCTTCCTGACTGACCCCGCTGCTCATAACTCCTATCCACTTGACCCCTCGAATCATAACTCCTACCAGAGTTTCCCTTATAGTCATTGCCTTGAGTCCTACCTTGAATCCGATCACCATCGCAATTACGCTTGTTGGAACCCGAAACCTCATGAAAGATCTCAATGTTACGAGCTGCGTCATTGCAGGCCGACACATTCTCATACTCAATATTAAGTAGTCGGTCCAACACCCACTTCTTCAGTCCCCACTTGAAGTGCTTAGCTTGATGCCTACCATCTCCAGCAATCGCTCCCACAAAACTCACCAGCCTCATAAATCTACTCATGTACTCATTGGAATTCTCATAATCAAACTGGTAGATTGCCTGATAATCCCTCTCATACCTTTGCTGCTCAGCATCAGGGAAGTAACGGTTATAGAAGATAGTCCGAAACTCAGTCCAGGTACAAGTCACAGCAAAAGCATCTCCTCCTCTTGCTTGTTTGAGTGCCTTCCACCAATTTAAAGCATCACCTTCCAACTTAAAGGCAGCCAAACGAGTCTTAAACTCGTCTCCACAACCCAGTACTTCAAACAGCTTCTCAATATGAGTGATCCAGTCCTCGGCCTCAGTAGGAGTAGCAGCAGTGCTAAACGAAAGAGGCTTGAGCTTACCGAAACGCTCGAGCCAAGTATGAATACCGACGGGTTGATTTCCTCCACCACTACCCGAAGCACCATTCTGATTACGAATGTTGTTGATCACCTGTTCCATCATCTCAGGTGTAGTAAGACCAGGGAAAAGAGAGTTGAGAGCATTAGCAATCGCAGCATCCATGTTAGTAGCATCATCGTCTCCATCCACGCTACTAGTAGTACGAGTTCGAACCATCTGAACGATTAGCAAAATGAACAAAGGTGAGATACGAAATGGAAGTACGCAGAAGGAATCCTAAAGTCTACCCAAATCCTCACAGGTCAAATCCTAAGCTCTAAGGTCTCAAAACCTAGGCTCCATATGTCACAGGTCCTGACTACAAGTCGTAAACCTGGGCTCTGATGCCATAAATTGTAACGCCCCGACCCGACAAGGGTAAAGGAATCACAAGTAATGGTGTCATATCAAAGCAAACATAAATATCCAAAAGAAATCTCAACATAAATATTGAAATAATCCAAGTCAAATGACTTCAATACATAGGTCCCAGCGGAAAAATAAACTCCAAATGAAATGTCTAAAATATAAAGTCTAAATGGCATCATAAGATCAAAGCTAAAATCTCTAAGGTAAGTCCACACAACACTCATCCCAAAGCAATACCCAGCTCCAATGCTTAGATACCTGCCGCGGAAGAAAAGAAATGCGGCTGAGCTTCAAAAGCCCAGTGAACAGATATACAAGCAAAACGAATACGAAACGAAAACGAATACGAATAAAGTGAAAGAAAGATAGTGAAATCATAATCATTTCAAAAGATAAATCAGGATAAAAGAATAAGTTTTATAGCTAACTACCTCGAGCCCAAACGCATATGCCATATCATAATCACATTCATATTCACATAAGGCAACATTTGTAGGGGAGACCAACCAGAGTTATGAAGGACGTGCATGCACGCAACATCAATCATCAGATAACATATAGCATATAACATATAATATATAACATATAACAGATCTAGGATGCACCCATACGCCCCATAAACATACATTGATAATTTAATATAACATGAATTGAGCTCATAACAAATAACAGATAAGGGACGTGGCAGAACTTCACTCTACTGCCCTAGAGTCATGTCAGAAGTGCATTACTGACACGGACATGGAACCCCCATGACTAGTTAATAATTGGCTCGGGTGTCAAACTATCTTAGGTCAAAGTAGAATGTCATAACTGACATAGATCATATTTTATCAAATGTTTTATCATGTTTTCAAAATCAAAGGTTTCATATCATATAGTTCAAAATCAAATGTTTTATGATTTAAAAATCAAAGTTCAGATAAGCAACAACTCAAATAGACACATTAGGGTTCATAGCAAAGGCTTAGGAAATCCTAATATAAAAGCTAACGAAAAGAAAACGTTATAAGAAACCTTTACTGAAAAGGTCAGAATATCTGTACCTTATTCCAAAGCAAATGATCGAAAAGAAGACACACGGAAAGCAAAGGATTACTCCTTCTTCACAGAACCTATACACATTAACGGTCGTACATGTTATTTATGATTCCATAATTGTCGAAATGATCTTTTAATATTTAGCGTTCATACTTAGTATATTTAATGATCTTCATACTTTAGGGTTTTATAATTAAATGAGACTTAAATGTTTTATAAACAATATCGTAGATTAAGGTTCATTATGTCATTTATTAAAGTTTAGGGTTAAATGTGAAAATAGTTTAAACGTCATAACTCACACATGAAATAACGAATTAATATATTTAGCTTCAAACCCTAATCGACTCTCATTTATGTTCTAGGGTTTTCTCATTCTTTAATATCTCAGTAATATGCATTTACTTACATGTTACGTCTTTTAATGACTCGTTACTTAACCTAACACGTCATAAAAACAATCTTTCCTTTTATGTTTCACCATATACGTTTATGATTTTATGTGACATACAAGTTACTTATTACTCGGATTAATTACACGTTTACACACTTACAAGTTCACTTGACTTATAATTACGCACGCATATGAGACACGATTCACAAACCATTAGGGTTTGGCATACCTTATTCAGTTTACATATCAAACTAGGGTTTATGTTTACATGACCTTTACTCGTTTAATATACTTTTAAAACTCATATGTGGTTCGGTTCAATCTAGGGTTTCAACTAATAGGTTATTACGCAAGTCTTAACTCATCTACGTACTTTACACATCTAAGTTATCAAGTTTTTATACCTTAGCCGAATTATACATGGTTCGGTTATAGTTACATATGGTTCGGTCCTTATTTAACTCGACATAGCCATGACTCGATTCAATAATACATATTACGTACATAACTCTTTAATACTTGTAAGGTTTAATCATTAGGGTTTTCCTTGTTTTGGTTCTATTCGGCTCGACACAAAGAAAAAGGAAACACAAATCGAACAAACGAAACAAATTACAATACAATAACTTAAGGTGCATCAAACGAATACGAGAATATGTTATACCTTGACTTGGTTGAAGCAAAAACTCGACACCAATGGTGTAAGTATTCGGCCGAGTAGAAGAAAAGAAAAAGAGAGGCAAAACAAAACTAGGGTTTCACTTTTGTGATTATGTGTTGTATATATAGTAGTAGTATTTTTGATTTAGGCTTAGAAGTAGCTTGGGTTTCGGCTTGGCCCAACCGAACACAACCAAACGCACGCCATCTGGGCTTCGGCCCTTGATCCATCGAAACAAACAAACACGATCCAAGTTATTTGCGAAACGTCCAACCTTCGTCGTACCAAAATCGATTACGTAATATATTCGTTAAGTTTTATTTATTCGCAAGTTAAGTTTTAAATTCGTTAAATGATATAAATGTATTTTACGTATTTTATAAATTTTGATTCCAAGGGTATTTTAGTCTTTAATCAGATTTTAGATTTCCAGGTTTTACAATAGTACTAGTGTTATGTGTGTCAATATAGTTGTTTACTGTGGTACCTTATAACTTAACTTTATCAACAATTACGTCAACGTGTTTTAGTATCTTCCCCTGCTGGCATAATGCGACTTGTACTAATATTCCAACTCCTTGGAAGGCCTTTATGTAATTTCTATGTAAAGTTATGTTGATTATGTATTATGCAAATATTTGTTGATCGCTTTGCGTGTGGATTTTGCTTGTTTACGGACGATTTTATTGAATTGTAGGAATGGAATGCTCCAAGTGCTAAGCACGTTCGTTTATTAGAGGGTGCTTTGCTTCAACAAATTGTGAGTATGTGCTGCCTTTTTATCATATATGTATAAAATTCGTCTAAAACTTGTGTCGTTTATGGAATCTTATAACCCCTTATGAGAAACAAAATTCGGATATTTGGTCTCCGTTGCCTGACCAAGGATGGAAACCTTGTACAAACTCAGCTACGGTTCCATGTGAGCTCCTTAACCTGCGTTTTTTTATATTTTGTTCTATGTCGTGAGTTATATAACAGTCTCTGTTTCATCTCTCATCATAATGTAATCGAATCCCGTTTTACTTTTTAAGCCATTCCAGAGAAATCACGGGGATATGTTCAGGTGTTTTTGTATGGAGGATTGAACCAACAGAGAATGGGGGTACGCGCTATTTTATCTCTTAAACAAGCATAAGGGGGTGTTTGCCGTATGGGCTTATTGAATTTTTGAAAAGCTAATAAGCTCAAGTTTCAAGGCTTATGAGCTTATCAACGTGAGCTTATTGCTTATTAAGTTCATAAGCCTAAAAGATTGAGCTTATTAGCTTTTCAAAAGTTGAATAAGCCCATACGCCAAAAAAAAAAAGCTAAAACCAACATCCTTTAAGAAAAAACGTAATTAAATAATAATTTTTATATATATATTTTTTCTAAATTTCTTACCCCTGTTGTTAAAGATTTGGGAAGGCAGAGGTGCGTGTTTTTTTTTTGTGGGTGTGGAATTTTTTAGAGTGGTCTAGAACATGTGAGAGAAGAGGCGGTTGTGTATAAACGGGGAAACAGTTGTTGGAATAACGTTCTACAGTTGAAAAAAACTCTAGAAATTCACTCACAAAGACATTTCACCCAATAAGAATAAGGCAACAAATGCATAAGAACCAATCACATTTTGACACACCATTAACGGTGTTAACAAAGGGCCACACTGTTTGTTTCCCGTTTAGTATATAGTATAATAATTCATACAAATTATGGACTTTTTTGTCATTATCGAGATTGTATTATGTTGTTGGCTTTTAGTGTTGAATGTTGTTTAAAGGTAAAGGAAAATAAAGAACATCGAATCATGGTAACTGCTAATTTCATAGAAGATCCGAACTTTTTGTCATTTTCACTACAATAATAATACATTATCAACATTTAAACTTTTTTTCTATGGTCAGATCACAAGTTTACTGATTAAGGAAAAAGTTAAGAAATAAAAAATAAACATTTTAAGTCCACTTTTAACAAAATCATCATTCTTTTTTCTTTCATTTTATTTCTTTAGTGATATTCGAGAACACAACTATTTTTGTTTCATTTCATTTTTTTACTTTTTTTTAGGTGATACTCAAAAACATAATGAGTGTATGGATTCAAACAATGAAAGAAAATTACCCACCCCATATTTAAAACAACCCGTTTTTAAGCTTATTTATCCGGGTAAACCCGGTTTTAAAACAAACATCATCCCCCTGCCTGAAAGTCTGAAGGGAAGGGAGGGAGAGTAGTAACTTCGTAACTCCAGACACCAACCACTTGAATCGATTCGTCAGGGTTTGAAGACTTGATTCAACGACAAGATTTCACAAAAGAAATGAGAGTTAATAATAATAATAATTACTTGAAGCAAAGTCAATCGCAGAGAATAGCATTATTAGCATCAACAACATTTGTAATAATAATTAACCCTAATTTCTTCTTCTTCCCAAACCATATCTTTCAACCTTTCACCCTATCTTATCCCAACTTATTCTCCGTAAGCATTTGATTCTTATTATTTCATGTCATTGATTCACTTTATATAAATATAATAATAATTCAATTAATACACTTTAAGTTTGATCAATTCCAAACTTGAAAACTTTTCAACAACACAAACTATATTAATTTTAAAAAACACATGCTTTGCATCAAAGGTCGAACCAGAATCACGATTTCACAAGTATAATTATTCACAAGTTAGGGACTATCTATGCAAAAAAAAGTCAAAAGACCAAGAGTGAGAGTCAACGCAAACCACAGGGTCCATATTTGTAATTTACTCTTTGGTAAAATCACACTGGCAGTTAAAACAACCGGTTTTGAGCTTATGTTTGTTTTAAAAATTGGTATTACCCGGGTCTAACCCGGTTTAAAAAGAAACATCCTCCCCTTGGCCTGAAAGTCTGAAGGGAAAGGAGGGAGAGTAGTAACTTCTTAATGAGAGTTAATTGATAATAATAATTAACCCCAATTTCTTCAACCTCTCACCCGATCTTATCCCAACTTATTCTCCGTAAGCAAGCACCTTCTCTCATTTCATTTAATTAGGTCAATTCAATTTTTTATTTTTTTAATTGAAGTTGTTATAGTAATAAATACTTCATACATTTCAGTTACTTTCCTCTTTCTTTATAACTTTTTTAGCAATTGAATTACGTTACTTTTATTGTCCGAAAGTTTAGTGTTTTTGTAACAACCAGTTTCAATAATTGACTTAAAAATTACTAAGTCAAAGTGTTCCGTTATACTAGTATTATCACTATTGTAAACTACAATGTATGCCTTGCCTTGCCTACTCGAAGAAGAAGAAAAAGGTTATCAAACTTAAATATAGGGTATGTTTGCACTAGTAGGATGAGCAGAAAGCAGTAGTTGTTTGTTTTAATAAAGCGTTTGCTAGCATAGGCGTATGGCTATAAGTACTTCGTGAAAACGCTAGTTGCTAGTTGCTTCAAAATGCTCGTTGTCATAGTCTTGCAATACATTTTGGTAGCTTTATATAACATTAGAACCAGCTTACTCTTCAATATTGTTATTTGCTACTAATTCTGTTTTATCATGTTAATTTCCTAATATGGCATATGAGTAGTACTAGTGTTATGTGTGTCAATATAGTTGCTTACCGTGGTACCTTATAAGTTAACTTTATCAACAATTACGTCAACGTGTTTAAGTATCTTCCTATTGGCATAATGCGAGTTGTACTAATTTTCCAACTCCTTGGAAGGTCTTTATGTAATTTCTATGTAAAGTTATGCTGATTATGTATTATACAAATATTTGTTGATCGCTTTGCGTGTGGATTCTGTTTGTTTAAGGACGATTTTATTGAATTGTAGGAATAGAATGCTCCAAGTGCTAAGCACGTTCGTTTATTAGAGGGTATCTTTGCTTCAACAAATTGTGAGTACGTGCTGCCTTTTTATCATATATGTATAAAATTCGTCTAAAACTTGTGTCGTTTATGGAATCTTATATCCCCTTTATAACCAGTCTGAGAAACAAAATTCAGATATATGGTCTCCGTTGCCTGACCAAGGATGGAAACCTTGTACAGACTCGGCTACAACCTGCCTTTTTTACATTTTTTTCTATGTCGTGAGTTATATAACCATTTCTGTTTCATCTCTCATCATAATGTAATCGAATCCTGATGTTATTTTTTAAGCCACTCCAGAGAAATCACGGGGATATATTCAGGTGTTTTTGGATGGAGGATTGAACCAGCAGAGAATGGGGGTACGTGCTATTTTGTATCTTAAACAAGCATAAGGGGGTGTTTGGCTTAAGGGCTTACGACCTACTCGAATCAAAATGGCGCCTGTCCATGCTTCTGCTAATTGGTATCTCGAAAATGTGCTGCCGATGCTAAATAGGTTCGTGATAATCTTTTCTTTAACTTTTTACTTCAGTTCTAGCACAAACATATCAAAGTTATCGGTTTTCTCAGTTTTCAGCTGTCACTTGATGATTTAATGCGTTACTATCTGATCTCTCGCCTGATATTATGGTTTTAGCATGTTTGCTTTCTCTCATACTTTAACCCTATAAAAAAGTATTCGTGTGCCACTTAAAATTTATCGGTTTGTCCCGAGGAAGCTGCAACATTTGTATGGACACATAATTTATGGGAAGTGTCTAAGTAGTAGCCATATGTGTTCGATATCCATCACAAATACGCATTATGGTACAGTGCTTCTTGTTGATATATTGACTGTATAAAATAGTAACAGAGGTCATTGCATTATGTATAACTAATCAATTTGACGCATTATGTTACAGTGTTGTTTATATTATTGAGTCAAACAGAACCATTATATCTAACAATTGCAGTTCTAATGTTTCAGTCATGGAATTGCTGCTATTGCCCCATTCTCGCACCGTTTAGGTTAATTTTCAAGCATTAGTTTTTGTTCCACACATCAGAAGACTAGGAGACACCCTCGTTCAACGCCTTCGAAGCTCTCCTACTACAAACAAAGGAACAACGAACGATATATTGGAGGATGAAAGGGGAAGTGGAAAGTTTATCGTTTTACATCTCCGCTTTGACAAAGTATGTCTCCTTCCATGTTTCTCCATCATGATCTTTAGAATGTAAATTTAGGCCGTCTTTGTCTCCTTTACTCTAAAATTGATTCATTTTTCACCTATGGTGTTAACAACTTGATTGCATATATCTTTTTGTGATTCTAGAGTGGCACCAAGTGGGTCAAAATGGGTCGGGTTGACCCACCAACAATGTTCTGTATTTCATACTTCTATAAACGATTAATACCTAAAAAAGGTTTTGAAAAAACCATCACTAACATAATGATCCAGTTTTTTCCGATCAAGTTATTAGGAGGCTATAAACACTTGAATCTGCTTTTGATATTAACTGTTTGATCCGTTAGTGGTAGAATGGGTCAATTCATATTATGTTTTATCTCTAAGTGGACGAAAAGTGGTTCTGGTCAACCTAACTTCATCCCTACCAAAAAGTATACCATTGTTGACCCGTTACCTATAGGTGATGGTGGGATTATGAAGGACATATTTTTTACAAAATTTTATTGAACAGGATATGGCTGCCCATTCAGCTTGTGATTTTGGTGGTGGAAAAGCTGAAAAGTTGGCACTTGCAAAGTACCGCCAAGTAATTTGGCAGGGAAGAGTGATGAAAACTCAGTTCACTAACGAGGAGTTAAGACATCAGGGACGATGTCCACTCACTCCTGAAGAAATTGGACTACTTTTGACAGCTTTGGGTTTTAACAATGATACACGCCTTTATCTTGCATCGCACAAGATAACTTTTAATAATCCACCCCATGGAAAAAATTCAACTTTTCATACACGATTTAAAGGAATTTTCTGAGTATCTGGTTAATTGTGCACACAATTGGAAGATAGTATTTATAATTTGTTTAAATTTTCAGAATGTGAGGAAATAACATTTTACAATTAACCTTCATAGATCCAAATTAATATCAACAATCTTTTTGGTATGCTGATAATAGGCAAACTAGTATTTGACTATTTATGACATACATTAAGCGTACCAAGGCTGAGTTTTTAGCAAATCAAACTATCAAAGTCAAAACCGCAGCTTTTACAATTTACATTATCTGCTTGCTTTATCCCCTGAAACATAGGTATATGATGGAGAAGCAGGAATTTTTGCACTGCGTAAACTGTTTCCACTTATGGATGACAAAAAAAGCCTTGCATCTGACAAAGAACGGGCAGAAGTTGAAGGAAAATCTTCGTTGTTAGCGGCTGTTGATTATTATGTCAGTATGCATACTGACATCTTCATTTCAGCTTCACCAGGAAATATGCACAAAGCAATGGTATGTAAAGTTTACTTCATTCATCTTGTAAAAAAGAATTTTAGATCATCAATGAGAATAAGCACACAGATAATTAACTAAATAAGCTGTGTGACATATTATTTTAAGCTCTACGCTCATAATTGGATATCCGGAAATGACCCCTTAATTCGCAAAATTAACATTTTAGAAACGGCAAAATGTCGCAAAACGGTAAAAAGTGCATAATATATGTGAAAATATTAGAACCAGTACACATTTTTACCCGAAATAGTTGTTTTGAAATAAGTTTTTAACATTTTTTGTGAAATTTACCATTTATTATTGAAATGTGAAAACATGTTGATGTTTTGACTTATTTGAGAAGTTTAGGTGTTCCCAAAATTTTAATTTGCTAATTCTAGTTCATTCCTGGATATACATGAATAAAATGTATGATTCATTAATTTGTATCAGGGTGCACATCAAAAAGCCATTTAGGTGATTTGAAAAATATGCAAATATGACCATTATACTTCACATTTTCATTGAAAGTTGCTCATTTTGCAAAAAAAATCTTGCATTTTCAAAAAGAATGAGATTTTGCTTTAGAGGCTGCTATTTCAACCCAAAAGATAAAGTCCGGTTGACTTATATTAATAAGGAATCAAACGGGTCAAATATTTAGTTTAATGAAAAAAGTAAACTGGTTGAATGTGGTCCGAAGTGTATTCGAATTCAAAAAGACTTGACATAACTGTGTTGGTGGGTTAAAAGTTCAAACCCAACCCGTTTTGTTCCAACCCATCTAAATGGCCTTTTTGACCCTTCGCTTTGCTGAGTATTAAAATGAAGTATGATGCTTTAACACCTTGGAATTATCTATGACCCTTACTTATAAAACGAATCATTGTTGCTTGTTTTTCAGCTTGGGTATCGAGCATACAAAAACTTGAAGACTATCAGACCGAATATGGTGCTCTCAAGCCAGCTCTTTCTTAACGAAACTATGGAATAGACCGAGTTTTAGTGGGCTATACAAAACGCGCATAAGAATAGACAAGGTCAAGTTAGGTTAAGAAAGGAGACACAATCCATATATACCTATCCCATACCAGATTGTTTGTGTCAACAACATTAGTTAGTTATTTTTTTAGTTCTGTAGAGAAACTATAGTGTTCTAAATTGTTATTCACTCGGTTACACGTGTAAATGAGCATGGATTACAGATAGATGAAGCGATATTTTTTTAGTCGGTAGGTAAATGATGCAACATCTGGTTGTTAATTTGTTATAGAATGTATGTTCTGCATGTGTTTGTCTATGGTTTTTGCTTTTGAGAAACCATTTTGTTTCAGATTTTTATCACGGTTTGGTTATCGGCATAGTTTTGAAAGGCTCAAGGCGCACTAAGGCGCAAAAGGGGGTAAAGAGCCTCGAGGCGAGGCGCATTCCAAGGCGCGGGATTCATGAATACGAGGCGCACTAAATATATTAATTTTTTTAATAACATATGTGACCATTTATGTAGCTTAAATAACACAAAATAACATTAAAATACTTGATACATGACACATATTGCTGTTATAAAGATTAAAATGGATAAGTTGTCACTTCTCAAATGGATAAACTCTTTGGCTCAATGACCTATATAGAGATTAAAATCCATATCGGACTAAATATGCTTGTGTCATACACTAGCAGACTTACATATAACAAAGTTTAAAATTTAACCCAAAATATTAAGCAAGCAACATATTAATATTCAAGGCATAATGCCACATTTTCACGATACTATGTCATAATAAAAATACTTAATTAAACAAAGTAATTTCTTAAAGAAAATTTCAATGAATAAAATAAACGTTAAATCAGTTTAAATTTTCAAATCATACAAATACTCACCCTATGACTTAAAAGGCCCATGTATATAACTTATAAGACCCATGTATCTTATCTTGATATTTTAAAAAAAAATCCCAAAAACCCGTTACATCTCCGAGGCGCAAAAAGCCCCAAGGCGCTGCGATTTTTTTGGGCTTCATGCATGTCATGAGCCTCGATCTAAAAAAAGCCCAAAGGCTATAGCCTCGTGCGCCTTAGCGCCTAGGCGCGCCTTAGGCGCGATTTTGACAACTTTGGTTATCGGTTTTTCCTATCCACCTCCACGGCGTTGGAGACTGCCTCACGGCTGTGGTTTCAACTTACTAGTGGAGGAAATGGTATTGATATATTTGACGAGGGTTTTCCACTCATTAAATATACTGTTGCAAGAGTTTATGCATGAATTCAAAGAAGAAGATGAATGAGGGTGACAGTCACATAAAAACACAGTAGTAAAGCACATGCAGATCATTTCACATATACATATAAGTTCACACATAATTAATTTACCAATAAACATTCTACCATATTGTCATAAATTGATTCGACGAAAGTACAAAAAAAAAATTAGCTAAATACGTTATAAATAGAACAGTACAAGTGAAGATGGGCAGCTTCTATGGAGAGCAACGAGCAATTTTGAACACACGTTGAGACCATTCACCAAGTAAACTTAAAGAACTTGTTAGCATTTCCCATTCTCCTTCAAGACCATTTCTTATCTCACAACATTTGAGGTCAGGCCAATTTCCAGATTTGTTTTCCATCACCTCATCAATTAGCTTCAAGAAGTAATCAGCGGCTTTGAGCCCCTCATCTGAAGATGTGCCTCAACGTACGGGGTTGGCAAATAGAAAACAATGCATCAAAAAGGAGTACCGAGTAGTTAATAAACGAGCCTACCTCGTTAAGGCCTATACTCGACTTTGTTCGGATCGTTAACACCCTATCTAGATCCGCCACTGCTTGTTCCGCCGTTTATGCGGAGTGCCACCTTAAAAACAAAGAAACTACTTTAGCTTATATGGAATTGTGCCATTAGTATGAAATTAAAATGCAATCGACAATAGAGAATCTTTGAAAACAGGTACAACAGTTGCATTTATGCATGGACAGTCTACCATTTTTTTGAAACTTTAACACCTTTAACACAATAAGGGACCAAAAGTGTAACAAGTTATATAATGGATGCCGTTTATGTAAATTTTGGTATTTAGAAACCAAAAATGTAACTTGGTATAAACTATAAGGACCATCATGTAATTCTTTCTACAGCGCTACTAGTATTATTTTGTTCCAATAATTTTTGTTGGCCAATATCAAATTCAATATTAAAATATAAGAGAAAAATGAATTTAGAAAACAAGGAAAGTGTGTTATTTACTCACCGACGGTGACAGGTTCTATTCTTTATCTCCAAATAAGAAGCTCTGGAGATGCAGCGATATCTTCAGGTAGCTTCTCAAGAAGAGCACAATTATAAAGGGAGAGATGCCTCAGATGTTTTAACTTACAAATGCTATCAGGAAGATGTTTAATCTTTGTACCTGACAAATCCAGTCTCTCCAGAGATTCTAACTGGCCAATGTTCTCAGGCAACCCAACACAAGAACAGCCTCTAACCTTAAGCCGCTTCAGACGTTTTAGCATGCAAATGCTATCTGGAAGATATTCAATCTTCTTACTCCTACTCACATCTAGCTCTTCTAAACATTCTAATTGGCCAAGATTCTCTGGTAACTTCTCAAGAAGATCACAATCATCTACTTTGAGAGATTTGAGACATTTCAACATACAAATGCTATCCGGAAGATGTTTAATCTTTGTAGCCGACAAATATAGACTCTTCAAAGATTCTAATTGGCCAATGTCCTTAGGCAACTTTCCAAGACAAGAACAGCCTCCAACAATGAGCGTCTTCAGACGTTTTAGCATGCAGATGCTATCCGGAAGAAATTCAATCTTCTTACTCCCCACATGTAGCTCTTCTAAACATTCTAATTGGCCAAGATTCTCTGGTAACTTCTCAAGAAGAGCACAATCATCAAGGTTGAGATACTTCAGATGTTTTAACTTATTACAAATGCTATCAGGAAGGTGTTTAATATTTGTAGCCGACAATTCCAGTCTCTCCAGAGATTCTAACTGGCCAATGTCCTCAGGCAACTTCCCAAGACAAGGACAGTCTCTAACCTTAAGCCGCTTCAGACGTTTTAGCATGCAGATGCTATCTGGAAGATATTCAATCTTCTTACTCCTCACATTTAGCTCTTCTAAACAATCTAATTGGCCAAGATTATCTGGTAACTTCTCAAGAAGAGCACAATCATCAAGGTTGAGATACGTCAGATGTTTTAACATACAAATGCTATCAGGAAGATGTTTAATCTTGCTAGCCGACAAATCTAGACTCTTCAGAGATTCTAACTGGCCAGTGTCCTCAGGCAACTTCCCAAGACAAGAACAGTCTTCAACATCGAGTGACTTCAGACGTTTTAGCATGCAGATGCTATCTGGAAGATATTCAATCTTCTTACTACTCACATATAGCTCTTCTAAACATTCCAACTGGCCAAGATTCTCTGGTAACTTCTCAAGAAGATCACCATTATCGACTTTGAGAGATTTGAGACATTTCAACATACAAATGCTATCCGGAAGAAATTCAATCTTCTTACCGCTCACATGTAGCCTCTCTAAACATTCTAATTGGCCAAGATTCTCTGGTAACTTCTCAAGAAGATCACCATTATCGACTTTGAGAGATTTGAGACATTTCACCATACAAATGCTATCCGGAAGATGTTTTATCTTTGTAGATGACAAACAGAGCTCCTCTAGACATTCTAATTGGCCAAGATCTTTGGGAATCTCTGGGATATCGCATTCGAGTTCAAGCTTTCTTAAGCATCGTAAACTACAAATCATGTCTGAAAATTTCTTAGTGTCTGTGCAAGCACATAGACCAAAAGAAATAAGCTTCTCAATATTTCCAACTGATGACGGTAGATTTTCTTCATAAGTACAATCAAACTGAAACTTTGGGAGATTACTGTCGGGGTGCAATGGGCATAAATCCAGGAACTCACCAACCAGATTTAAACTAGCTAAAGACCGGCTAACCTTTGGTTCCGATCCAACAGGAACCCAAAAACAAGAAAACCTCAAACATGAGTTTAAGTTTAAGTCGACAAGTTTTCTTAGACATCCAACAGGAGCGTTAATTTCTACCAACTTATGACAACCTTCAAGATCTAACCTCTCAAGATTTGGAAACAACTCAAGGTCAAGGCTCCTCAACCTTGATTTACGAAGTTCAAGAAATTTGAGATTTGGACATGCACTAGACACGTGAAGTTCTTCAAAATCAGCACAATCATTAAGAGATAATTCCTCGAGATTCAGAGTCAACCCAAGGTCAAAGGTTCTTAACTTTGAGTTCCTGATATAGAGGTAGTTGAGCTTTTGACACCTAACAGGCATGAAAAGTTCTACTAAATTAGGAGAATTTTCAAGAGATAACGTCTCGAGATTCGGAGTAATCTCAAAGTCAAAGGTTGTCAAGTTTGACTCATAGAGAGAAAGGAATTTGAGTTTTTTGAGAACCTAGAAACAAAAATATGACAAAAAAGATTAATATTAACGTATTAACAATACCAATAAATTAATAGCATTATTACGAAACAACCAATCAACAATTACTCTACCTTTTTTTCTCCATCTTCCCAAAGTTGTTCCATTTTGCTGTGCACCATTTGAAGTCCAACAAGATTGTTTGCTTGAAATGTTTTGGGTAAATACAAGAAAGGGTAATAAGAACATTCTAGACATTTTAAAGAGTTTGAAAAGGATTGGGCGTTATTATCAAGATATTCGGCATCTCTTTCATCAAAATCTTGATATCGAAAATACACTTGAAGACATCTAAGTTGCTTCATTTTTCCAAGACCTTTCATAACAGTTCCCGCATTTGTGTTCGGCACAAAAAGTTTTAGACATATTGTTGCTTCAGTACCCTGCAATACAAAAACAATGTCCTGGGAAGTCAGAACAAATGCAAAAGTCTTAGTTTTCTCTACATTACAAGTAAACTGATTTTTACCTTGTCATTAGCCAATATATCTTCAATTTCCTCTTTAATCCACAGTCGGCTATGTTTGTTAGGTTCATTCGGGTGCTCACGACGAACAATGTTCTTTCCCATTTCTTCTAAATGGTCATGCATGTCCAAGCTCCCATCTTCATCATAAGTTATGAGAGATCTCTGCTCAAGAACTTTTAAACCATTTATAGCACGAAATCCACAACATTCAAGAATTTTGATTGCATCTTTTCTTCTCCAGCCTTTCATCATACATGCAATGTCTAGAAATATTTCCTTATAATCTTTCTCCAGACTTGTATAGCTTAATTCTAGCTTTTCCTGAGTCTCCTTTAAGGGAATTTCTTTTAGTCTTTCTATGGCATCCTTCCATTCATGCTCATCTTTAGCACAAAGAAATGAACCCAAGACTTTGAGTGTTAAGGGAAGACCAGCAGCATAACTTACAACTTTTTCTGACAGCTTTTTGAACCCTTGAGATGGAATCGGCCTTCCAAATGCATGTCTACTGAAGAGAAAAATTGCTTCCTCATTTGATAAGAGATCGATATCTTGAATCTTCACTCTGTGATCGACCTTATCTGATAAGAGATCGATATCTCGAAACTTCACTCTGTGTGCTTTCAATACTTGCTCATCTCTTGTTGTAACGATAATTCTACTTCCCTTCTTAAACCAGTTAGTCTCACCGGCTAACGCCTCAAGTTGGTCTATGTCATTCACATCATCTAGAACAAGAAGAACCTTTATATTGCGCATCCTCTTTTGCATCATGTTTATCCCATCATCAACACTATCTAGAGTGACTTGTTCATTTAGCATTCTTGAAAGGACTTGTTCTTGTAACTTCTTCAAACCAGACATAGAGGGTTCTGAAACTTCCCTCACATTCGCAACAAAGCTTTTGGCTTCAAATTTAGCAGATAGACGATCAAAAACAGCTCTAGCTGTAGTTGTCTTCCCAGCCCCTCCCATGCCTTTGATCCCTATCATCCAAACATCATCATCAATTCCCATTTCTAAAGAGTCAACAACATCCTTTACTCGAGTCTCCATGCCGACCAACTTTTCATCAGGGCCGAAACTGATGGAGCGTAACTCTAGCGAAATCAATCCAACAATTTTTTTGATTAATTCAGATTCGTCCCTGTGTGTACGTAAAAACAACATATGTTTAGTACTATAATAATAATCTCTTATCCATGCATTATCCTTTTTCAACACATATTAGCAAGAAACAAAAGTAAGAAATTACCCATCATTGAGCCCCCAACCAGACAGACCGGCTGCTTCTTTTAAAGCCTCTCTCCATTTCCCAGCAGCCTCTTCATTTTCATGTTTCTCAAAAGCTTGACCAACAGCCCCAATTTGTTTTCGGACTTGGGTGGGTTCCACATCATAGAATACAGGGTAAGCAGTGTGCCCAGTCATCTTCCGACACTCCATAATCTTGACAAGCTCATCCAAACACCATGACGAAGAAGCATAGTTTTTGGAAAAAACAATGATGTAAAATTTGGAGTCTTCAATGGCTTTGATTAGCTCATCACTGATAGTTTTCCCTTTACGGATTTTTACATCATCCTTGTAAGTGACAATGGCTTTTGCCGTAAGAGCTTGATAAAGATGGCCAAGAAAGTTCTTGCGAGTGTCTTCACCCCTGAAGCTTAAAAAAACATCATACTTGAACCTCTTTTGAATGGATGAAGTTGAAGTGGACACCATTATTTTTGGTTCAGATGAGTTAGAAGAAGATTCTTCATTTTTTGGTGCAGATGAGTTAGAAGAAGATTCTTCTTTTTCTGGTTCAGATGAGTTTGAGGGCGATTCTTCTTTTTCTGGTTCAGATGATTTAGAAGAAGATGCCTTTGAATAAAAGTAGTAGATAAAAGTTGAAGATGCCATTAGCATAACTCCTAATAAAGCTATGGATGAAGTTGAGGTGGACACCATTATCTTTGGTGCAGATGAGTTAGAAGAAGATTCTTCTTTTTTTGGTGCAGATGAGTTTGAAGAAGATTCTTCTTTTTCTGGTGCAGATGAGTTAGAAGAAGTTATGGATAAATGATCGGAGAAGAAACGTATTAATCTGCTGAAGGACATTTCTACAAACTGATTGCAAAGAAAAGTGAATAAAATGGGAAAAAAAAAAACAGCTTGAAAATGTGAAGGTGATTGGTTAGGTGTAATTTATGATGAAACTGAAGCTGTTAAAAGAGTTTATGTAAAGAAACGAACAAGTCGGTGATACACCCTCTTGGAAAATGCTTATTCAAGTTAACATAAAACTATAAATTATTCACAGAAATCAAGCAGGCTCAGTAGAATGAGTTACCGACTTGCATTAACTACTGTCTGAATCTCATCAATGAAGAGAACAATTTTTCCAATCGAAGCAGTAACCTCTTTAAGATCAGCTTTAAGTCGCTCCTCAAGATCTCCTACGTATTTAGCACCAGCACGAACCCATATCGAGTGATATAAGCTGCAAAAGGATCGAAACTTATCAACACAAACTTGTGATTTTTGACAATGAATGCACAAACACCATGTAAGCACGAAAGGTATGAAAACCAGTGGTAATGATGGTGACAGCTAAGAAAAAACCAATTTTCCAATTTACCCATTTTTCAAGCAGTCTCTTTTTTTAGTTAACCACCTGTTTCAAGCGGTCTCTTTTATTAGTGGTGTTTCGGGTGGGGCTTAAGTGAAACTGAATATAGTATCTTCCAAGTTTTAACTGAACAATGTGTGCATATTTGACACTTGAGAACATAAAAGTTCCTCATCTGATGTGGACGAAGCATATATAACTTATCTGAAACTAAAATACATTCGCAATTTCTATTCTATCATAAATGGAACATCACTTGTTCATTTCAGTAATTATCAGTGTAATATATTTTTCACATGTATATGTCTATATTGTTCATTTAAAGTTTCGTCAACATGTATTCTTCATTATCTCAACTTATCATTTCATTTTAAGTTCCAATAAATTTAAGCTCAATCCAAACACTACCACTTTGCATATGCTTATTTAGTAAATACAATATGTTGATGTTTGTACCCGATAAACCGAATCACCCGACCCGAACCCGATAACCCAATTCTTAATGGGTAGGGTTTCGGGTCACTTTTTAAAAAGTCAAAACCCGATTCAACCCGACCCGATAACACCCCTAGTTGCAACCTATATAATTAAAAAGTATGACAGATAATTACAACAAATGACTACTGTCGAAACTGATCATCTCGGCTAGGTGTTCTTTGAAGAATTTGGACCGGAACTGCTTGAATTCTAACCCTACAACTTCATTTGGTTGTTGAATGTATGTTTCGTCAAGAATTTGGTTCTTGAATTTATGTATTCATTGGTTTTTTAATATTGATATGATGAAGTATAAACTTTTGTAAAATGTTTTCTTTAAAAGCGTTAAAAGTTGATCGAGAAAGAATACCGAAGAGGCTTTATTAGCACATTATAAGCTACTACTACTAATGAGCTTATTGAACAGTCAATTATCGTTTACTAAGGATAAAATAGTTTTTTTTTTTTTTTTTTGTTATTTAGATAATATCCATTGAAAATAATCATCAAGCAGTGTATGTACATATATAACCGGCGAATCATAAGCAACATTAAATCAATATGTCATAGCAAACAATTACGTACGTAGCCGACCGAATCCCGAAAACCGACACAAACAGACCGAAACCGAGACTAACCGACCAATAATCGGGTCGGGATTTGGTTTGGGTTTATGGGTCGGTTCAGGCCCGATACGATCTTATAATATCATAAAAGCAATTATTACATCTGTTCCAAACTACATCGTATGACATAATCAAAACTTATATTCATATTAATCAAAAATCAAATAAACATGATAAAACTATAATTAGCAGATATTTAAAATCATACCTTTTAATAAGAAGCTGTGACCAATGATGAAGATAACTAAACGGATTATCAGCCTCTTTGGAAGATCAGGTTCCGCTGATGATGATTTGGAGTGACCGGAAATAATGATTATTTGGAAGATCTGTTGAAGTGTGATTGACTCATATGTTTAATAAATTAGATCTATTTAATAAATTATTTGTATTTGTTTAATATTTTAATCATTGTTTGGATCTGTTTAATAAATTATTTGAATTTGTTTAATATTTTAATCATTGTTTGGATCTGTTTAATAAATTAATTATTCTGTTTAATAAATTATTTGGATATGATGTTTATGAGCTTATTGTCACGGACTTGACTCTACAAGGTCTTCCGTGCGGCACTTAGTCTCGACTAAGCTCAGCCTTGCTCGAACACTTAACGATGTATGCAACGAAAGTAAACTTCAAAGAATGGAACAAGTGGAATGTAAAGAACACTTTATATTACTAGAGAGCTTTACAAGTTTACTTTACAAATGAATTTGTTGGATGCCTTGAACAAATGAGGCTACACCTATTTATACTACTCTATACAAGTTCTACAAGGTTCTTTGGGAAGTTTCTAGCTTATGAGATTTCCATAAGCTTCTAGGACTTCCTACATCTTCTATTATCTTCCAAAGTCTTCCTAGATTATCCAAAAGCTTCCAAGAGAAGTGTGGAGTAATCTAGAATCCCGAGCATCCTCAAAAATGATCATCATGCCATCCTCATGATATTTCTTGATCTTGTCCGCAAATTGCCACAACAAGTCTTCGGCTTCCCAACTTGCTTCACTATCGGGCAAATTACGCCACTTGACCAAGTACTCCTTATAGCTCGGCACTCCTCGTCTCCGTATCGTACGATCCAACAAGATCTCATCAACCCCTCGATCGTACGAAGTAACAACCGCTGTTGGTGCCCGCTTGGACACCCCTCGTTCCGAGTCTTCCTCGTCCTTGTGATAAGGCTTGAGTTGGCTAACGTGGAAGACCGGATGAATCTTCAACTTGGGCGGTAGTTGAAGTCGATAAGAAACCTTTCCAACACGTCCAATCACCGGGAAAGGGCCTTCATACCTCCGTATCAAGCCTTTGTGCACCTTCCTTAGTGACTTGAATTGTTGAGGCAAGAGCTTCACCATCACTTGATCTCCGACCTCGAATTCGACGTGTCTCCTTTTCTCATCCGCCCACTTCTTCATCTTCTTAGCCGCTTTATCCAACGAAGCCCGGGCTAAGTCTGCTTGCTCATTCCATTCCTTCATTGTTTTGTAAGCGGCCGGGCTACTCCCTTCGTATGATGCGGCTAAGGCATTCGGAGTCAATGGTTGGCGCCCCGTGACCAACTCAAAAGGACTCTTTCCTGTGGCTTCACTCCTTTGCATGTTGTACGAGAATTGGGCAACGTCAAGGAGTTTAGCCCAATCATGCTGGTTGGCACTCACATAGTGCCGAAGATAGAGCTCCAATAATGCGTTCACCCTCTCCGTTTGCCCGTCCGTTTGGGGATGGAAACTCGTAGAGAAGTTCAAATCCGTCCCCATGATCTTGAACAACTCGGTCCAAAAGCGCCTCGTGAATCTACGATCTCTATCGCTAACGATTACATGTGGCACTCCCCAATACTTCACCACATTCTTAAAGAAAAGCTTAGCCGTATCGTCCGCTGTGACATCGGGTGGTGCGGCAATGAAAGTTCCATACTTCGAGAATCGGTCGACCACCACTATAATACTCCCACATCCCTCCGACTTCGGCAAGCATGTGATAAAGTCCATGGAAACACTCTCCCATGGTCCTTTGGGCGTCGGTAGAGGCTCCAACAGTCCTTCGGATTTCTTTTGCTCTATCTTGTCTTGTTGGCAAATAAGGCACGTTCGCACGAATGTCTCGACATCGTCCTCCATCCTTGGCCAATAATAAGTGCCTTCAACCAATGCCAATGTCCTCATGATCCCTGGATGACCGGCCCACCTCGAATCATGACACTCCTTCAAGATTGTACGCCTAAGATCACCCCACTTAGGTACGTAAAGCCGATCTCCTTTTGTAAACAACATGTCTCATTTAAGCCAGAATCTTCAAGTCTTCCCATCTCTTGCTAGGGCCATGAGTTTCTTGGCAAAAGGATCATGTTCCAATCCTTCCTTGATTCGGTCTTGGAGGAAGAATTGTGCTTGGGTGATCGCCGCAAACTCCGCTTTGCGACTCAAAGCATCGGCTACCACATTAGCCTTCCCCGGCTTATACTCCATGTGATAGTCGAACTCGGCTAGGAAGTCTTGCCACCGAGCTTGCTTAGGACTCAACTTCTTTTGGGTTTGAAAGTAACTCGTAGCAACATTGTCCGTCTTGATCACGAATCTCAAACCCAACAAATAATGCCTCCAAGTCCGTAAGCAATGGATGATCGCCGTCATTTCTTTCTCTTGCACGGTGTACTTCCTTTCCGTCTCATTTAGTTTCCGACTCTCGAATGCGATCGGGTGTCCTTCTTGCATTAGAACTCCTCCAATAGCAAAGTCCGACGCATTCGTGTGCAACTCGAAGGGCATAGTCGCGTCCGGTAGTTTCAACACCGGTTCTTCCACAACCGCCTTCTTCAAATTCTCGAACGCCACTTAGCACTTTTCGTCCCAACTCCAAGATTTGTTCTTTTTCAATAGGTCCGTCAAAGGAGATGCTATTGCCGAGTACCCCTTGATAAACCTTCGATAATAGTTTACCAACCCAAGGAAAGATCTCAACTCCGTCACCTTGGTTGGCGGTTCCCATTCCTGGATAGCTTTTACCTTTGCACCGTCCATCATTAATCCACCGTCTTTGATCTTGTGCCCCAAGAACTCGACTTCGTCTTGGGCGAAAGAGCATTTCTCCAACTTTACATAAAGCTCGTTTTCTCGTAACACTTGAAACACCTGCTTCAAATGCAAGACATGCTCTTCCAAGGTATGACTATAAACGACAATATCGTCCAAGTATACCACCACAAACTTATCAAGGAACGGGTGGAATAACTTGTTCATGAGGGTGCAAAATGTGGCTGGAGCATTAGTCAAGCCAAAAGGCATTACAAAGAACTCGTAATAACCATACCTCGTGACACACGTCGTCTTGGCTTCGTCTCCCTCCGCTATCCGTACTTGGTAGTACCCCGACCTCAAGTCTAACTTGGAGAAGTATCTCGCCTTTCCAAGTTCATCGAAAAAATCTGCAATGAGAGGAATCGGGTACTTGTTCTTAATCGTTACCTTGTTAAGTGCCCGGTAGTCTATACACATCCGCAAGGATCCGTCCTTCTTCCTTTGAAATAGCACCGGCGCACCATATGGGGCTTTCGAGGGTCGAATATAGCCCGCATCCAGAAGATCCTTGAGTTGTTTGCGCAACTCCTCCAACTCGGGTGGTGGCATTCGGTAAGGGGCTTTGGCGGGTGGTTTGGAAACCGGTTCCAACTCAATGGTATGATCCACCTCCCTCCTAGGTGGTAGCTTCTTGGGTAACTCCTTGGGCATCACGTCCTTGAACTCATCAAGTACCCGCTCGATCTCCTTCGGTACCTCTACTTTGCCCGACTCGCCATCCATTTCTAGCCTTGTTACCGCCAAATAGCAAGGCTCGCTCTTGTTGTACCCTTTCTTGAATTGCATGGCCGAAAGGGTCTTCGCTCCACACTTAGAATCCCGCTCCGTGCTAACCATGCAAGTCTTTCCACCATCTAGGATACATAATGAATTAGCAAATGGCATTGGAAAAGCTCGTACCTTATCGAGGAATTCCAACCCAAGAACCACATCGAAATCATCCATCGGGACCACCGACAAGTCAATCGTCCCTTCCCATTCTCCAATCTTCACCCGAACTTCCTTGGCCACTCCTTCCATTGGCTTGGCCTTCGAGTTTACCGGCTTAAACGTTCCACTCCCTTTCGTAGCGCTAATCCTTAGCCGTTTGGCTTCATCAACCGATACGAAATTATGAGTGGCACCGGAATCTACTAAAGCACGTACCTTGGTTCCATTGATGGTTGCCTCCACAAATTGCAATCCTTTCCCTACAACTTTCGGTACCTCCGTCCTGGCCTTGATTGCATTCAAGATCCTCATCGAGCTCATGCATCCGCCGTCACTTGGGCCTTCGTCTTCATGGACCATCATTCCATTAAGACTTGCTTTCTTGGGGCAATCTCGAGCTCTATGAGGTCCGTCACATATGAAGCATCCACCACTCTTGAAGGCCGTCTTTACGTCTTTATTCTTTCCGGTTGGTGGTTTATGTGTATTATCATGTTTTGCTTGAGCGACTTTCTCTCCCCTACCTTTCTCATGGTTCACCTTTCAATCCCTCGGCTTAGACGTTTCCCTCCTCGTACTAAAGTCGATCAAGGCCTCGGCATGGGCGATAGCCGTAGCAAGGTCTTGAACTCCCCGTCTTTCTAACTCCGTCTTAGCCCATCCTTGCAAACCATCGAGGAAATAAAAGAGAGAGTCTTGGTCGGAAAGATCCGGAATCTCCAAGGTGAGTGTAGTGAATTCTTTAACATAATCCCGGATCGTTCTGGAATGCTTAAGTTTACGAAGCCGACTCTTTGCTTCATTCTTAGCATTCTCCGGATAAAATTGCTTCTTAAGTTCAGCAACAAAATCAGCCCAAGTATCGATAGTACATGTACCTCGTTCGATATCACCATATCGACGTCTCCACCATAGCGCCGCGGTATCCTTCAAGTATCGGGTCGCCATCTTGATCTTGGTGTCATCATCCGTAATGTTGACACCCTCCAAGTATTGCTCCATCTCCCATAAGAAATCATCAACCGCCCTAGCTTCCCGCTTTCCCACGAACGGTGATGGTTTTGGAACATCAATCTTCGGAGCATTATGATTAGCGTTGCCACCTCCGTTAGCCATGGATCGCTTGCATAGCACTACATCGGCTTGCAAGTCTTCAATAGTCTTATGAATGTTTTAGATCTCGCCCATGAGCATCTTCTTTAAATCGTGGATCTCGCGTTTAAAGTCGCCACTAAGAGCATTGAGGACGACCCTAAAGTCATCCTTCATGGTTGAAAAGTCGGAATCTAAACCTTCCAAGCCCTCAACTTGGGTCTTCAACTCCGACACGGATGTCTCAACACCCGCCAATCTCTTATCCAAGCTCGACATAACGTCCTTAGACGCACATCTCTTCTTCGGGTCTTGACGCTTGTCATCGCGACCTAGCCTCTCGTCACCGACCACATTTCCACTAGCACCAATCTTCTCGGTCTCGTTTGCCATCGCCTTGAATCAACGCTCTCTCTGATACCACTTGTCACGGACTTGACTCTGCAAGGTCTTCCGTGCGGCACTTAGTCTCGACTAAGCTCAGCCTTGCTCGAACACTTAACGATGTATGCAACGAAAGTAAACTTCAAAGAATGGAACAAGTGGAATGTAAAGAACACTTTATATTACTAGAGAGCTTTACAAGTTTACTTTACAAATGAATTTGTTGGATGCCTTGAACAAATGAGGCTACACCTATTTATGCTACTCTATACAAGTTCTACAAGGTTCTTTGGGAAGTTTCTAGCTTATGAGATTTCCATAAGCTTCTAGGACTTCCTACATCTTCTATTATCTTCCAAAGTCTTCCTAGATTATCCAAGAGCTTCCAAGAGAAGTGTGGAGTAATCTAGAATCCCGAGCATCCTTAAAAATGATCTAGTCAAGTAGGCGGGTCGTGACATTATGATGTTCTGTATGTATTAAGCTCTATTAACTTTAGGAATATAATGATTATTATCATGTATTTGTAGCGTTTGTTCCTTATTTTTTCGGTTATGCTGCAATTGTTATTGTTAATTGTTAAATAAATTGATTTAATACATGAATGGTTATGTATTGTGATTATAATATAAGTGTAGAAATTATAGGTTAGTTGTATTGTAAAAACCACAAGCAAAGACCTGTACAAAACACTGATAAAAAGGTTACACATTTGTGATAGATGTACATGGTACAAAATATTTGATTATAAGAATACTGTTGTAAAATAAAAATAAAACCCAAAAAGTAATATATTTGTTTGGTAAAGAGTAAATTACAAAGATGGTCAATGTGGTTTGCATTGACTTTCCTTTTGGTCATTTGACTTTTTTTTTTTTTTGTACGTACAATCACCAACTCTAAAACTCTTAACACTCACAGTCATTTGATCAAACGACGTCAGCTTTGACCGTTAAACACCTCTCATATGACTTTGAGGGTAAATTTATCATTTCATCATCTCTTTCATTATACTCTTTTAATATCACATACCCATCTCTCCTCCATCATTTTTCTAATATTAAACAACTACAACAAGTAGAACCAGTATCTACAGATCTTTAAAGATCTAAAGAAAACCCATTATCTACACCTTTCACAATAAACAAGATCTCATGTCGATGAAAAAAAAATACCAAATACCCTTAATTTGATGTTTAAACCTTAACCCATAATTTGAAATTTTAGATCAACAATTCCAAATAAAATCTTAAGGAGGGGAAATAAACTTCTTTATGATGTTTCCCATAACCTGGAAAATATGAGTTTACAAATCCCTTATGCTATAATAAAACAAAACCGAACACCTCACGAAAGGGGAACAAACACTCAAATCTCTCAACTATTCTAAGTGTCAATTTCGGGGTGATCACTCAATCTCACAGTCATAGCATGTATTCTATCATAAGCTTGGCGGTTACACAAATCTCCACCACTAGAGTTAAGGGCTAAACAATTCTCGAAGGCAATATGGGTAGACACGACAAAGGTTAAGGGTCAAAGCAAGATCTCATGTCAATGAAAAAAATACCAAATACCCTTAATTTGATGTTTAAACCTAACCCATAATTTAAAATTTTAGATCAACAATTCCAAATAAAATCTTAAGGAGGGGAAATAAACTTCTTTATGATGTTTCTATACTTGGGGAGCTAAAAGACCTTGAAATTCTAATTCTCAGTGAAACTCGAATTACAGAAATTCCTCAAGAGATCAGAAAATTAGTCAATTTAAGGTTGTTTTATGCTGCACGTTGTTGGGGTTTATCTCGTTGTACTATCAAAGCTTCGTTGGTTGGAAGAGTTGAGTATCAGATACTATTAGTGATTTTTTTTATGTGTTTTGATCACATTGGTGATTATCTGAATGTGATTATCTAAAGAGATTGAAAAAAAATTGAATCTTTATAGTGAATTAGTGATTATTTATATGTTTTGATCACATTGGTGTTTATAACAAATGATTATAACAAAAGGGTTATTGTCAATTTTTTTTAAAGGTTAGAGATAATGCATAAACAAAATCAACCCATTCATAAAAATGAGTCAAAATTGGCAAATCTAATAGAAAGTTATCATTGATGCTAAATCATTCATCTGCATAATTAAGAGAGAACTCATGTATTTATTACTCCCTCCAATATTTTCATCATTTGACTTTGGAGGTCAAAGGTGTATTTGCCAAATTTATTGTTACTATATGTTATTTAGGAGGCGTTTGGTAGAGAGGGTCCACCCCGTTTGGCTTTATTTTACACGTTTGGTTGGAGGGATGGATTACGTTGGGCCCACATAAATCCAAATATACGGGCTTCTATAAAAGTTGGCTAGGAGGTTGGGATTATAGAAAAAGCATATGTATTTCTCTGACATTCAAACGTGGAGCAAGTTACCACCTTATGTTTTTTTTACTTTTACATGCATACTACTTTTTTATTTTTTATTATATTTTATTTGTATGGGTCACTTCATTATTTCTAACCTGAATATTTATGCTACATCCTAAAGTAAATCCTAAAGTTAATCACTTAAGATAAACAAACGGCTCCTTAGAGTTTAAAGAATGATTCCCATATGACTGAAAGCTTGACCATAACATGGATGCACATGACAAAGCTTGTAATGGTACAAATGGTTTTACAAACAAATTTTCACTTAATTAGTTAGTTGAACAATAAGAGAATCCCTCCCTAAAACAATATTCTCTCTGGCGATTTAGGGAATCATGGCAGCCCCTCGATCTATCCCTTCCTAGATCGTTAATTCCAAGCCTAAACATCTGATCTATATTCCTCTTTGATCATTCCTTGCTTCTGCAAAAGCGATCTTGAGGTACGATTTTTTGTTTTTGGGTTGCGATCAAACATAGGGGCTGCCATGATCGGTTTTGTTATCTTCTATCCTTTATCCCTAATTTCCATTATTATTGCTGCACATTTTTTTCACCTTGTAATTAAGCTGAATTTTTCAGTTTAGGGTTTAACGTTCCTATCAAACCCTTTTAGGGTTTATTATTCTTGTGTGTATGATGGTCATGATCCTTATTGCTATATCTGGTTCAACTATGGTGTCTGATTCTTGAATGCCAATAAAATCCTTTTCTAGGGTTTTGATCTAATGACTTGCAGGTAACCCTTTTTGGGTTTGTTTTCGCATGCATGTTCTATTCTCAGATGCTTGTTCTTGTACGTGGGTTTTATGAGAGAATTGGTAAGTCAAGTTTGTAGGGTATTCTTGTTCAAAAACCCTATATCGTGTTTCTCAGACCTGTTCTAATGGCTGTTATATTATTGGTATTGAGTTGATTCGAATTGGAAGTTATCTATTAGGGTTTCTAAAACACTAGATTTTGTCTATGGCTGGTCGTGACTGCATTGGGTTACCTTTGGTGCAAGTGCCGGCATGGATCGAGCCATGGTTGGGGTGTTCTGCTCTTGACACATGCGGATGTTGGTATGCGCTGTTTGGTAATGATTGACTGCACGAGGCTTTTCTCTTGTGTTTTGTCGCATGTTCATTACTATGCATGTCGCATTTGGATGTATTGTTGCTACAATGGGTGGTTACTGAAGGTACAAGGACGAAAATGAACTCAACCTTTCCCCACAGGGAGGCCGCCTGCACTTTCGAAAACTCAGGGACGAAATCTGCAATTTGAGCAAACCACAAAGACCATTTATGCAATTTACTCTAAAAAAAATGTATATGTTTTTCACATATACCAGCCACACTGATAGTGAATGGTGAACTTTGATTACATTGTCACTAAATAACCGAACTTGAGTTTGGTATCAATTTTTTCTAGCTTCGTAAGAAAGAAAATAAATGTGTGATAGGAAGATAAATAAGATTTGATTACGTCAATAAAAGTTACATTTATCTATGAGGTTATTCATATGAAACTTGTTTTAAATTGCAATCCCATATGGGATAAAGAGAAAAAGTTTAGCTTACTTATATGCTCTAGTAAATATGTCTAAATAAGTTGAGATTAGTATTATGTTGTTGGTTCTATTCTTACATATTGTTTAAAAAAATAAAAAAAACTCTAAAGACGTTAACTAATAATCTTTACTACATAAAATGTAAAAATGGTCAAAGGTTAAAATGAAAACTTGAAAATTGAATGTTGAAAGTCAATATTGTTGAAACACTTTAAAAGGTAAAAATAACAATTGTGAGAAAAAGTCTTGAATATTGAATAACTAATGCAGGCAACTTTAAAACGTGTATTCTAATCTTTGTAACAAAACATGTATTCATAACAAATCATTAAATACTTACCTTTTTTTACTTACATTTAATGTTTACATTTACATAACAAAACCATCATTGTTTTTGTAACATTCTAATCTTTGTAACAATATAGAATATCTTATCTATACTAAATATAATACACGAAGGCACCCCACTCTTAATTTTACGATGTACAAGAAATTAAGCATGGTTTACAACACTTTAATGCACCTCAATTTTGAAAATTACAACAAAGTAAGCATATTGTACAACAAAATAAAGCGTGGTATCATTTTAAGACCAAAATTCTATCAAACAACATTAATGCTATTAAAAACACCCATTCACCAAAATTTACAACCATTTAAGCACAATGTACAATAGCTGCAACCAATTTTCAGATTTACAACAAAATAAGCATAGTGTACAACAAAATAAGCATGATGCAATTTTCAGACTTACAACATTAATGCTATTAAAGTGGTCAATATTATTAAAGACTATTATGACTACTACTTACAAGAAAAGAAACATAGTATACAACACTTTAATGCACATAATTTTCAGACGTACAAGACAAGAAGCATAGTGTACAACAAAACACCACATTAATGCTATTTAATATAGTCAATTATTTAACTGATCAATAAATACAATTAATACAGTTATTAAAACACCTCATACATAAGAAATACAAATTATCAAGCATATTGTACAACCAAATTAAACACAATTCATGCATTAAATTTCACTACTACAAATAATAAAGCACATTATACAAATATTCAAGCCCCACCAACAGGCCAAATGGGCTTGAGCCCGAACGGGCGCGGACCAAACGGGCTCGAGCCCGAGCAGACACGGGCCAACGGGTTCGAGCCCAAACGGGCACGAGCTATACGAAATTCTTGATATCCGTAAATTTATTGTTAAAAAGAACATAATAAACTAAAATACATTATTCATCGAATTTTTTTATTTCAGGGTACCCGCGCTAGTTTCATACAATATTTGGACCTTTTTTTGTCATTTTGACTACAATGAATAGGTCGAGACTGTTTAAAGAAATTAAAAAAAAAAAACTCCTAAGACTTGAGCTAATAATTTCATACAAAATCTGGACCTTTTTTTGTCATTTTGACTAAAATAAATAGGTCGAGACACACGTATGTTGTTGACTTCTAGTGCTGAATTTCCTTTAAAGAAAAATAAAGAACATCGAATCATAGTAATTGGTAAATTCATACAAGATCCAAACTTTTTGTCATTTTCACTACAGTAAATAATATTTCGACTTTTTGTCAATATATTGAAGGATTTATCACGTCATCTAAAACTTGTGTGTCCATATTGTAACTTTTTATGTTCGAGACATGGCGAGTGTATATGTTTGTACCAAATAAAAGTTGAAGTGTGCTTGGTTGAAGCTATTAAAGTATAAGGAATGGTAACAATAATGAATATAAATGGTTGATTACCTATAACATAATGAGTCATAACCCATTACTTAAATGTGTTTACATAAACACTACACAACTAATTCGATAAACTCTGACCCCGTTTGGTACACGGTTGTGAGCGGTTTAGAATGAAAGATTCTATCAACTCTTTGTTTGGTACATTTTTTTTCCAGACACTTGATTTTGACTAAAAATAATTCATGCCACCCAAGTAGGGTGGGTTTTGATGAAAAAGGACCAATCACAAGTGTTTTTTTTTCTTTTCGTGAGTTTTTGTTAGCCACATATATTCAATCCTTTTTATATTTTTACTTTTTTTTGTTTCAAATACATAAAATCTCTTAAACATATATATATAAATTAAATATTAATTTATTTTCTCTCATTCTTTTCTTTCAAACATTTCTTTAATCCAATTCAATTCCAACCCCACCTACAAACCATACGTACAGTGAGCGTATATTCAAACAAAGAAAGGACAAAAATAACCCGGTTTTCAGCTTATCCGGTTACCGGGTCAAGCCGGTTTAAAAAGAAACATCCTCTCCTCCCCTGCCCCTGAAAGAAGTCTGAACTGAAGTGAGAAATGAGGGTTAATAGTAATTATTTGCGGCAGCAAAATCAGTCGCAGAGAAGAATAGCATTATTAGCATCAGCAGCAGCATTTGTAATAATAATAATTAGCCCCAATTTCTTCAACCTCTCACCCGATCTTATCCTAACTTATTCTCCGTAAGCAACACCTTCTCTCATTTCATTTAATTAGGTCAATTCAATTTAGTTTCTTATTTTTTTAATTGAAGTTGTTATAGTAATAAATACTTCATACATTTCAGTTACTTACCTCTTTGTTTATACAACTTTTTTAGCAATTTAATTAGGTTACTCTTATAGAATCATGGTAACTGCTAATTTCATAGAAGATCCGAACTTTTTGTCATTTTCACTACAGTAAATAATACATTATCATTACTAACTCTTATATATACCATTACTAACGTAGTAATTAGCTATTCCAAAGGTTCAAGTCTTAGTTGAAACAATTCAGTACCACTGATATTTTAAGGATGTTTAGTTATGACCCCCCGCCCCAAAGTCAAAGTATTCAGTTATTGTAAATGATGATTTAGGTTATATGACTTACAATATGTTTTTTTGGTAGCTTCATATCACATTAGAAGCACCCTTTATACCGATGGTCTATATAATAAATTATACCAATATTGTGAGTGGCCCAGAGGTGTAGGTTCTAGTTGCTTATCAGACACTTTCTTTGTGGTACCTTTTAAGTCAACAATTGCATGAAGAACGTGTTTTAGTATCTTCCCCTGACACTGAATAAGGCTTCCATCTACTAATTTTAGAACATATTTATGTAATTTACATATATGTTGTTATGCTGATTATGTATTATACGAATATTTGTTGATTTCTTTGCGTGTGGATTCTGTTTGTTTACGGGTGATTTTATTGAATTGTAGGAATTGAATGCTCCAAGTGACAAGCACGTTCGTTTATTAGAGGCTGCTTTGCTTCAAAATATTTGGTCTCCGTTGCCTGACCAAGGATGGAAACCGTGTACAGACTCGCCTACCGTTCCATGTGAGTTCCTTAACCTGCGCTATTTACATTTTGTACTATGTCGTGAGTTATATAACCGTTTCTGTTTCATCCTTCATCATAATGTAATGGAATCCCGATGTTATTTTTTAAGCCATTCCAGAGAAATCACGGGGATATATTCAGGTGTTTCTGGATGGAGGATTGAACCAGCAGAGAATGGGGGTACGTGCTATTTTGTATCTAAAACAAGCGTAAGGGGGTGTTTGGCTTATGGGCTTATTCAACTTTTGAAAAGCTAATAAGCTCAAAGTTCAAGGCTTATGAGCTTATCAACTTGAGCTTATGGGTTATTTAAGTTTCTCTTTAAGAGACTACTATGGGGTCTCTATTACCTCAATTCAAACATTTTATTTTTCTTGCTCCATTTCATTTATTCATTCGAGAACTTTTACTTAGAACCGATTAGTCTATCACACTGCAGGCGTACCATTGACTTACTACCACTCATTCATTGTACTTTTGGGACACACATTTAATTGGAGCATTAGCAATGTTTGTATTATCTAGTCACTATTTTAGGTCACAAACATACCGGCAATTACTAGATTTGGAATATATATTGTCCCTTTAACTTAAAGTTCATATTCATAAGTGTGAGGATCAATATTTATATCATAATTCATTCCATATCCCTCGCTGGTCATTCTTTCTCCCTGAATGAATTATCCTTTTCAATAGCCTATTGTTGTGCGTTGTGGTGGATTTACAAGAAACAAATACCGCACATTTACAAAATTCTTATATGGGAAACATATTGTTCGTGACCATAAACCATTTTATTGGGGAGGACTCATTATATGCCCCATAAAATTCTTAGATGTGAATTCGTGACCATAAAATTCTTAGATGTGAATTCATATTCTATAACATGACCCATAAACTTAGACTTTTGTTCTGATAAATATTGGCTTTGCAATCAATTGAAGACGTTTATATACGTTTCAACAAAAGCAATTCACGTATGAACATGTGCTACATAAAGTTCAACACTTATTCCAATAATTGCCAAACATATGGAAGTATTCACCGCAATTTCCAGATATATAATCTGGAAAATCATGCTCGCATTTTATATGCAGTGTCATTAATCACACTAACCTTATGTTGCGGCATTTGATGATCATTGTAATGATGTATTTTAAAACTCAAAATGATCTATTCGGCAGATGTGCATGTCTAAATACATCCCCTTTATATCCTTTAAAAATTTAAGGGACAAAATTTTTACTTTAATTTGGTGGTGATAGTTGAACAATGTACTTCCATCAAGAACAATAAAAATAATGAAATCACCTTTAAATTTGGTGGTGGATATGGTTCGCATCATCATTGGCCAGCATGGTCTAACCGGTCATGCCAATAAAATAATCATGGGTCATAAACTATGGTTTATGACCAATAGTGATTCGTTTGTACTTAACTTTACATGAAAGTCGAATATAATATATAAAAACAAAATTCTATACATCATCACATTCTCCAATCAAATATGCTCTTTTACGATTTTCAAACAATTCAATGTAATGTTCACATTAGCCTATATATAATCTATACTAGTAAAGTATGCCATTAACCAAGTCTTACATACAAACAATTGAAATTACACAATAAATAACTCATACACATGGCAAAACTTGGTTATAAGGATTCAGCATGCAAGAAATAAAAAGGAGGGACGAGCGTGGAGATTTCACTGAAACCACAGGGACGAATGGTGTAATTCTGGTGTAAAATAAAAATACGACCCGGGTCAAGCCGGTTTTAAAACAAACATATCCTCCCCCCTGCCCTGAAAGTTTGAAGATTTGATTGATCCCTAAAATAAACAAACAGTTGATGAAAATGAACAAGGCTAATAATTATTTTATCCCTCTTTATTCCCCGTACGTAAGCAGCATTTCATTGAATTAGGTCAATTCAAATTTTTTTTTTTTTTTTAATTGAAGTTGTTATAGTAATAAATACTTCATACATTTCAGTTGGTTACCTCTTTGTTTATAAGTTTTTTTAGCAATTGAATTACGTTACTTTTATTTTCCGAAAGTTTAGTGTTTTTGTACCAACCAGTTTCAATAATTGACTTAAAAATTACTTAGTCAAAGTGTTCCGTTATACTAGTATCACATTTTAAGAGAAGAAACTCCGACTTCCCCTGCGTTTTAGCGGATCATTGACATTTAAAGCAGTTTCATCTCAATATTTCCTATTAATTAATGTGTTTTTATCATCTTAATTTGAGACATACTAGTAGTAGTAGGTAAGTGTTATTTATTGCGCACCGCACTATTGTATACGACAATGTATGCCATGCCTTGCCTACTTAACACTGAAAAATATTATCATAGTTTTATATGACATTAGAACCAGCTTCATCTTCAATATTCTTATACTATAATTGTTTTGCTCGTTTCCTACTAAATGTTGCGTAGTACTAGTCTAAACCGAACCAGTTTGGTTCGGTTTCCATTTGGCTCGGTTTACTTTGGTTCGGTTCTCGGTTCATGTTCATGTTCATGTTTTCCTCAAAATCGGTTTTTGATTCCATTCGATATTGGTGAGTTCGGTTGGTTTTGACCCGATCCTACTACTTATAAAACACTTACTTGAGAAGTCACATTAATTGATTTTGAGTTTTAATTGACGGTTGGTTTTAGAACAGTGACATTAACCAAACATCCCCCAGACAGACACCAACCAGTTGAGTCAGTCCGTCCAGTCAGGGTTTGAAGATTTGGTCCCTCCTAAAACAAACAAAGAAACAGTTGATGAAAATGAAGAAGGTTAATAGTAATCCATTATTAGTGTTTGCAAAGATATTACTATCTGATATTTTAAGGATGTTTAGTTACGACCCCCCGCCCCAAAGTGAAAGTATTCGGTTATTGTAAATGATGATTTAGGTTATATGACTTACAATAATATGTTTTTTCGTAGCTTCATATCAAATTAGAAGCACCCTTTATACTGATGGTCTCTATAATAAATTATACCAATATTGTGAGTGGCCCAGAGGTGTAGGTTCTAGTAGCTTATCAGACACTTTCTTTGTGGTACCTTTTAAATCAACAATTGCGTGAAGAACATGTTTTAGTATCTTCCCCTGACACTGAATAAGGCTTCCATACCACACGCTCTACTAATTTACAACATCTTTATGTAATTTCTATGTAACGTTATGCTGATTACGTATTACACGAATAGTTGTTGATCTCTTTGCGTGTGGATTCTGTTTGTTTACGGGTGATTTTATTGAATTGTAGGAATTGAATGCTCCAAGTGCTAAGCACGTTCGTTTATTAGAGGGGGCTAGTCATTAATGCTCGTCTCAAAAGTAGTTATCATTCATGTAATCTAATACTCCATACTTTAATTATAAACAGTCTGAGAAACAAAATCAGATATTTGGTCTCCGTTGCCTGACTGATTCGTTATAGATGAAGCGGTTTTAAAATTTGTTTTTCCCGATTAAGATTCAACAATCACTTGAGGACAAGTAACAATCAACCTTCCGGATGTCGTATTCCTAGGCGAGAGATGAATTGAATTTTATGTTTTTGTTTGTTCGTTTTAAACGATGCTTGATTATCGATTTGGTTTTTGTTTGGTTTTGAATGCTAATTTTTAAAACTATTTATACTAATTAATAAAGCAACTATTTAAGAGAGATAAAAATTAAACTAATAGCAAATAATAGATAACGACTAACGATATATGATAAAAAGCTATGCTTGTCAAGTGTGGTGAAAAGTTCATTAAGTGTGGATTTTTCCTTAAATGCACTTATGTAATTAATACCCGTCGAAACAAATTATTTCCTCACAACATTGGCTTATATTGAAAACAATTATTTTTCGAGGTAAAAATTATTTGACTTTAAATAATTAATTATCCAAACGGCTTTTGCCCGTTAAAATAACCAACTAATCAAATCATCGATTAATCCGGAAATTATTAATTAACAACCTTTAATTATCCGTTTAGAAAGTAGATTTTTCTCACAACGTTGGTTTATATTGAAAATCCTACTTTTTATCTAGATAAAATCTACTTGGTTAAATAGTTAAAATCCTTAACGGCTTTTGCCCGTTAAAGTTTCTAAAAATCAAACCAAGTAAACCAAAGGCTACCAATTAATAATCTCTAATATTCCACACTAAATTTCACAATTCACCAATCACTTAACAAGCATAATAAAAATCTACTCACTAATAGTCATAACTAAACCAACAAAGATAATAATAATAATAAGCTCAACAAACATCATTTTTCCACAAGCTAAAAGAGAAAGTAAGGAAAATAGAACCCGATCTACAATACGAGACGAATAAAACCACCCGATTTTATAAACTTATCAAACCCTTAAGTTTACTTCTTTATAGGCTTTAATAAAACCAAATATTTAATAAAGTTTGTGACTTTATTAACTAATTAGCTTATTAAGACTAAAAAGCTTTAAACTTTAGTTAATAAGTAAGCTTATAAAACCCTAAAGCTCCTCGCCTTAGGATGAAAATGATGAGAAACTAAGTAAGATCACAACTTTATCAAAGGTTAGAGAATAAGAAATATTATGGATCAAATAAGCTATGGAAAAGCTTATTGATCTAAAAAGTACTAAACTTTAAACAAAATAAGCAAAGAAAAAGCTTAAAGATTTGATCCAATATCCACCCAAAACTAAGAGGTTCAAATCCGAAGATTAAACGTGAGTTGGGTATATTTAAGGACTAGATCTAAATAAATAAGCTAGAGATAAGCTAAAAAGATTAAAACTTTTTTTTTTTTTTTTTTTTTTTTTTTTTTTTTTTTTTTTAAAAAAGAAGTTGTAAAAGAAAATAAATCTAAGTAAATAAAAGAGTTTTTTGAAAAGAAACTAAAAATAAAAAGTGCTTATTGAATAAGCTATATGAAAAGCTTACCCAAAAAAGCTAATCTAATAAACCACAATAAGCTAATAAGCTAAAATAGATTATTAGATAAGAAAAAGAAAAAGAAAAGAAAGAAAGAGATGAAGAAAATAAGCACTTTAAATAAACTCCATAAACATCATTATCATTAATAAGCAAAAAATATTTGGTACAATAAGATCTTAAAAATAAGCCAAAAGCTTAAGCAATAAGCTAATAAAAACTACTACAATAAAATAAAGAAGTGTGTGTCGGATCAGCTGCTACTCTTTGTATTTATAGCCCATCATCAATCTCGAAGGTTCCTTGTATTCTTTTAGTTGTGGCCACGTGGCTTGGTTGGATTGGATGGAACATTTGTTAGTGGAGCGAGTGGAGATGCAACAAGAGAGAAAAGCAGCCTTCACGTGCCTTTAAGAATTATTTGTGGAGCGTGGATGTCACGAGCACACTTGTAACAGAATATGAGAAACTTAAATAATGTTAACATTCATTTTTCTTTAATTCTTCGCTGGGACCAAGACATAAACTTGCACTTCAATTTCATTAGCAATGTTGAATTCTATTCTTCATTTACTGGGCTCAGATTATGATAGGATCAGTTGGGCTCGAGCATGGATTTGTGATGCAAAAAAAATTATTCAAACAATTATGTCATTAGTGAGAATTGAACCCAAGACCTCTTACTTAGAAAGCATGCACCCAACCACTAGACCAAGAGCCTTTTTGTGTTAACTCTTTTGCATTTAATTCTTTTTAGCCCTCTTTTCCTTGTTCCAAATTTTAGCCATTATCTTTAAAATAATCTTCGTTCAAGCTCCGTTTAATCTTTCAACTTTTCTTCCTTTGCCTCGATGCTCCACATAAAATAACCATTTGACTCGATATATCATGATATTTCCAATGATGTGCTCGGATAATTTTTACGACTACGTTTGAACCTCGAAAAATATGAAAATGTCGTTGAAACTCATCCGAAAATCACCGTTTTTGCTTTGTTTTCAAACCCTTGTACCTGCAAGACATAATAACACATATACAATATTTTTGCAATATAATTTGACATATTTCATGGTTATTAGTCCGATTTGGCATATTTTTAGATATAAAATGATGTGTGTTTTAGCACTCATCACTGACCAAGGATGGAAACCTTGTACAGACTCGCCTACCGTTCCATGTGAGTTCCTTAACCTGCGCTATTTACATTTTGTACTATGTCGTGCATAGACGGAACTTGTACATTTGTTTTGGGGGGCCGAATTTATTTTGGGAGGGCTGAATCGGAGATTTGCTTGTAACCTCAACTAAATTACCCTTAAAACCTATAATATTTACACTAGGTGCCTTAAATTTTGGGGGGGCCGGGGCCCTCCCCTGCCCCTACATAGTTCCGTCCATGATGTCGTGAGTTATATAACCGTTTCTGTTTCATCCTTCATCATAATGTAATGGAATCCCGATGTTATTTTTTAAGCCATTCCAGAGAAATCACGGGGATATATTCAGGTGTTTCTGGATGGAGGATTGAACCAGCAGAGAATGGGGGTACGTGCTATTTTGTATCTAAAACAAGCGTAAGGGGGTGTTTGGCTTATGGGCTTATTCAACTTTTGAAAAGCTAATAAGCTCAAAGTTCAAGGCTTATGAGCTTATCAACTTGAGCTTATATTACAGTGTTGTTTATATTATTGAGTCAAACAGAACCATTATATCTAAGAATTGCAGTTCCAATGTTTCAGTCATGGAATTGCTGCTATTGCCCCGTTCTCGCAGCATTTAGGATTTGATAACATACCAAAAGAGATCCAGCTTCTACGATATAAGGTTAACTTTCAAGCATTAGTTTTTGTTCCTCACATCAGAAGACTAGGTGACACCCTTGTTCAACGCCTTCGAAGCTCTCCGACTACAAACAAAGGAACAACAAACGATATAAGGGAGGATGATAGGGGAAGCGGAAAGTTTATCGTTTTACATCTCCGCTTTGACAAAGTATGTCTCTTTCCATGTTTCTCCGTCATGATCTTTAGAATGTATATTTAGCGACTTTGTCTTATTTACCTTAAATGGTTCTCTTTTCACCTATGTTGTACCTACTTGATTATATATATCTTTTTGTGATCCAAGAGTGGCACCAAGTGGGTCAAAAGGGGTCGGGTTGACCCACCAACAATGTTTTGTATTTCATACTTCTATAAACGATTAATACCTTACAAAGGTTTTGAAAAAACCATCACTAACATAATGATCCAGTTTTTTACGATCAAGTGATTAGGAGGCAATAAACACTTGAATCTGCTTTTGATATTAACTGTTTGATCCGTTAGTGGTAGAATGGGTCAATTCATATAATGTTTTATCTCTAAGTGGACGAAAAGTGGTTCTGGTCAACCTAACTTCATCCCTACCAAAAAGTATACCATTGTTGACCCGTTACCTATAGGTGATGCTGGGATTATGAAGGACATATTTTTTACAAAATTTTATTGAATAGGATATGGCTGCCCATTCAGCTTGTGATTTTGGTGGTGGAAAAGCTGAAAAGTTGGCACTTGCAAAGTACCGCCAAGTAATTTGGCAGGGAAGAGTGATGAAAACTCAGTTAACTAACGAAGGAGTTAAGACATCAGGGACGATGTCCACTCACTCCTGAAGAACTTGGACTACTTTTGACAGCTTTGGGTTTTAACAATGATACACGCCTTTATCTTGCATCGCACAAGATAACTTTTAATAATCCACCCCATGGAAAAAATTCAACTTTTCATACACGATTTAAAGGAATTATCCTAGTATCTGGTTAATTGTGCACACAATTGGAAGATAGTATTTATAATTTGTTTAAATTTTCACAATGTGAGGAAATAACATTTTACAATTAACCTTCATAGATCCAAATTAATATCAACAATCTTTTTGGTATGCTGATAATAGGCAAACCAGTATTTGACTATTTATGACATACATTAAGCGTACCAAGGCTGAGTTTTTAGCAAATCAAAGTCAAAACCGCAGCTTTTACAATTTACATTATCTGCTTGTTTTATCCCCTGAAACATAGGTATATGATGGAGAAGCAGGAATTTTTGCACTGCGTAAACTGTTTCCACTTATGGATGACAAAAAAAGCCTTGCATCTGACAAAGAACGGGCAGAAGTTGAAGGAAAATCTTCGTTGTTAGCGGCTGTTGATTATTATGTCACTATGCATACTGACATCTTCATTTCAGCTTCACCAGGAAATATGCACAAAGCAATGGTATGTAAAGTTTACTTCATTCATCTTGTAAAAAAGAATTTTAGATCATCAATGAGAATAAGCACACAGATAATTAACTAAATAAGCTGTGTGACATATTATTTTAAGCTCTACACTCATAATTGGATATCCGGAAATGACCCCTTAATTCGCAAAATTAACATTTTAGAAACGGCAAAATGTCGCAAAACGGTAAAAAGTGCATAATATATGTGAAAATATTAGAACAAGTACACATTTTTACCCGAAATAGTTGTTTTGAAATAAGTTTTTAACATTTTTTGTGAAATTTACCATTTATTATTGAAATGTGAAAGCATGTCGATGTTTTGACTTATTTGAGAAGTTTAGGTGTTCCCAAAATTTTAATTTGCTAATTCTAGTTCATTCCTGGATATACATGAATAAAATGTATGATTCATTAATTTGTATCAGGGTGCACACCAAAAAGCCATTTAGGTGATTTGAAAAATATGCAAATATGACCATTATACTTCACATTTTCATTGAAACTTGCTCATTTTGCAAAAAAAACTCTTGCATTTTCAAAAAGAATGAGATTTTGCTTTAGAGGCTGCTATTTCAACCCATTTAAATAAAAAAAAAAGATCAAGTCCGGTTGACTTATATTAATGAGGAATCAAACGGGTCAAATATTTAGTTTAATGAAAAAAGTAAACTGGTTGAATGTGGTCCGAAGTGTATTCGAATTCAAAAAGACTTGATATAACTGTGTTGGTGGGTTCAAACCCAACCTATTTCGTTCCAACCCGTCTAACGGACCTTTTTGACCCTTTTGCTTTGCTGACTATAAAAATAAAGTACGATGCTTTAACAACTTGGAATTATCCATGACCCTTATAAAATGAATCATTGTTGCTTGTTTTTCAGCTAGGGTATCAAGCGTACAAAAACTCGAAGACTATCAGACCAAATATGGTGCTCTCAAGCCAGCTCTTTCTTAACGAAACTATGGAATGGCCTGATTTTCAGTGGGCTATACAAAACGCAAATAAGAATAGACAAGGTCAAGTTAGGTTAAGAAAGGAGACACAATCCATATATACCTATCCCATACCAGATTGTATGTGTCAACAACTTTAGTTCTATTTTCAGTTTTGTAGAGTTATAGAAGCTATAGTGTTCTAAACTGCTATTCATTCAGTCAGCGTGTAAATGAGCATGGATTATAGTAAAAGACATTTAATATATATTTTTGCTTCTCTCTGAGGGCGATATTTTTTTATTGGGTCACGTCGGTAGGTGAATGATGCAACATGGTTTTATGTTTTGCTCGTGTTTTATTATCGTTGTTAGTTATATCTGATTTTGGTATACTAGATTTGTTATTACGTGTCTATCTATGGGAGGTGTTTTGGGCGACTTACAGATAGTCAAATTGATTGAACTATGGACATCACATTATCAAGTAGTGAGATATACAACAAACCAATTACCGTCAACAGTTATATGGGATCTGATTCAGATATCACAAGGATTGCCGCACGTCAAACATGGTTCCTAGCCATGTGATTTTGCAACATGCCAATGTCTATTTGATTGCTCAATTAAGATGACTTATTTTCGCCAACAGTTGTCACGTTATGCAATTTTTTCTTTATATACACCACCCTTTATGGAGGTAAAAAAATTGGGGGCTGGCAGCACGGTTTGGTTTGCTTGGTTTTTGCGTAAAAGCTGAACCAATCCATAAATAATCAGTTTTTGCTTTCTAGAAACCATTCTGTTTCAGTTTTAATCACGGTTTGGTTATCGGTTTTTCCTCTCCTCCACCTTTACAGCCTTGGAGGCTATCTCCACGGCCGTGGTTTCAACTAGTAGTGGAGGAAATGGTATTGATATATTAAACGAGGGTTTCCGCTCATTAAATATACTGTTGCTTAAAGTTTCTGCATGAATTCGAAGAAGATGAATGAGAGGGTGACAGACAGATAAAAACACAGTAGTAAAGCACATGCAGATCATTTCACATATACATATAAGTTCACACACAATTAGTTTACCAATTAACATTCTACCATATTATCATATATGGTAAGACAAAAAGTACAAAAAACAAATTAGCTAAATAGGTTATAAATAGAAATAGTAACATGATCAAACAATGCAAGTGAAGATAGGCAGCTTCTACGGAGAGCAATAAGCAAGTTTGAACACACATCGAGACCATTCACCAACTAAACTTAATGAAGAACTTGTTAGTGTTTCCCATTCTCCTTAAGACCATTTCTTACCTCACAACATTTGAGGTCAGGCCAATTTTTTAGAATTGTTTTCCATCATCCACATTTCAATTAGCTTCAAGAAGTAATCAGCGGCTTAGATCCCCTCATGTGAAGATGTGCCTCTACGTACCGAGTAGTTAATAGGCCTATACTCGGCTCAGATCATTATTTAGATCCACCACTGCTTGATCCGCCGTATATGCCAAAGTGCCACCTTAAAAACCAAGAAACTACTTTAGCTTATATGGAATTGCGCCATTAGTATGAAATTAATATGCAATCGACAATAGAGAATCTTTGAAAGCAGGTACAATAGTTGCATTTTATCCATGGACCGTCTACCATCTTTTTGAAACTTTACCATCTTTAACACAACAAGGGACCAAAAGTGTAACAAGTTTAAAATGGATACCGTTTATGTAAATTTTGGTATTTAGAGACCAAAAATGTAATTTGGTATAAACTATAATGACCATCATGTAATTTACTTTCTTTTTTCTTTCTACAAAGCTACAAGTATTGTTTTGTTCCAGTAATTTTTGTTGGCCAATATCAAATTCAATATTAAAATAAGAGAAAAATGAATTTAGAAAACAAGGAAAGTGTGTTATTTACGCACCGAAGGTGACGGGTTGTATTCTTTATCTCCTACTACATCTGAAGAAGAAGCTCTGGAGATGCATTGATATGCAGATCATTGAAATATTTTAATTTTCCAAGATCCTCTGGTAGCTTCTCAAGAAGAGCACAATCATCAAGGTAGAGATTCGTCAGACGTTTTAACGTACAAATGCTATCAGGAAGATGTTTAATCTTTGTAGCCGACAAATCTAGACTCTCCAGAGATTCTAATTGGCCAATGTCCTTAGGCAACTTCCCAAGACAAGAACAGTCTCTAACATCGAGCAATTTCAGACGTTTTAGCATACAGATGCTATCTGGAAGATATTCAATCTTCTTACTCTTCACATATAGCATCTCTAAACATTCTAACTGGCCAAGATTATCTGGTAACTTCTCAAGAAGAGCACAATCATCAAGGTTGAGATACGTCAGATGTTTTAACATACAAATGCTATCAGGAAGATGTTTAATCTTGCTAGCCGACAAATCTAGACTCTCCAGAGATTCTAACTGGCCAATGTCCTCAGGCAACTTCCCAAGACAAGACCAGTCTCTAACATCGAGCGACTTCAGACGTTTTAGCATGCAGATGCTATCCGGAAGATATTCAATCTTCTTACTCCTCACACATAGCTCTTCTAAACATTCTAATTGGCCAAGATTCTCTGGTAACTTCTCAAGAAGATCACCATTATAGACTTCGAGAGATTTGAGACATTTCAACATACAAATGCTATCCGGAAGAAATTCAATCTTCTTACTCCACACATGTAGCCTCTCTAAACATTCTAATTGGCCAAGATTCTCTGGTAACTTCTCAAGAAGAGCACAACGACGGAGGTAGAGATACTTCAGATGTTTTAACTTACATATGCAATCACGAAGATGTTTAATCTTTGTATCCGACAAATCCAGTCTCTCCAGAGATTCTAACTGGCCAATGTCCTCAGGCAACTTCCCAAGACAAGAACAGTCTCTAACATCGAGCGACTTCAGACGTTTTAGCATGCAGATGCTATCCGGAAGATATTCAATCTTCTTACTCCTCACACATAGCTCTTCTAAACATTCTAATTGGCCAAGATTCTCTGGTAACTTCTCAAGAAGATTACCATTATAGACTTCGAGAGATTTGAGACATTTCAACATACAGATGCTGTCCGGAAGATGTTTTATCTTTGTAGATGACAAATAGAGCTCCTCTAGACATTCTAACTTGCCAAGATTCTCTGGAAACTCTGGAATATTGCATTTGAGTTTAAGCTTTCTTAAGCATCGTAAACTACAAATCATGTCTGAAAATTTCTTAAAGTCTGTGCAAGCACATAGACCAAAAGAAATAAGCTTCTCAATATTTCCAACTGATGACGGTAGATTTTCTTTATATATACAACAAAACTGAAACTTCGCGAGATTACTGTTGGGGTGCAATCGGCATAAATCTAGGGGCTTACCAATCAGAAGTAAACTAGCTGAAGACTGACCATCCTTTGGTTCCAATCCACTAATGGGAACCTTAAAATAGGAAAAACTCAAACACGAGTTTAAGTTTAAGTTGACAAGTTTTCTGAGACATCCAACGGGAGCATTAATTTCTACCAACTTATCACAACCTTCAAGATCTAGCATCTCAAGATCTGGAAAAAGCTCAAGGTTAAGGCTCCTCAACCTTGATTTACGAAGTTCAAGGAATTTGAGATTTGGACATGCACTAGATACGTGAAGTTCTTCAAAATCAGCACAACCATTAAGATATAACCTCTCAAGATTTGGAAACAGGTCAAGGTCAAGGCTCCTCAACCTTGATTTACGAAGTTCAAGGAATTTGAGATTTGGACATGCACTAGACACGTGAAGTTCTTCAAAATCAGCACAATCATTAAGAGATAATTCCTCGAGATTCGGAGTCAACCCAAGGTCAAAGGTTCTTAACTTTGAGTCACTGATATAGAGGTAGTTGAGCTTTTGACAGCTAACAGGCATGAAAAGTTCTTCTAAATTAGGAGAAATTTTAAGAGATAACCTCTCGAGATTCGGAGTAATCCTAAAATCAAAGGTCGTCAAGTCTGAATCTCGGAGAGAAAGGAATTTGAGTTTTGGAAGAACCTGCCAGCAAAAATAAGACAAAAAGATTAATATTATTCTACCTTTTTATAGGAATTATGCAAAACAACCAATCAACAATTAGTTTACCTTTTTTTCTCCATCTTCCCAAAGTTGTACCATTGCGCCCTTATACATGTCAAGTCCAACAAGATTGTTTGCTTGAAATGTTTTGGGTAAATACAAGAAAGGGTAATCCTCACAGTTTATATATTTTAAAGAGTTTGAAAAGTATTGGGCGGTATTATCAAGATCTTCGGCATCTCTTCGATATCCAAAATACACTTGAAGATATCTAAGTTGCTTCATTTTTCCCAGACCTTTCATAGTAGTTCCCGCATTTGTGTGCAAATTACGAAGTTGTAGACATATTGTTGATTCAGTACCCTGCAATACAAAAACAATGTCCAGAAACCTCGGAAGTCAGAACAAATGCAAAAGTTTTAGTTTTCTCTACATTACAAGTAAATTGATCTTTACCTTGTCATTAGCCAATATATCTTCAATTTCCTCTTCAATCCACAGTCGGCTATGTTTGTTAGGTTCATTCGTGTGCTCACGACGAACAATGTTCTTTCCCATTTCTTCTATATGGTCATGCATGCACAAGAACTCATGACCAAGGCACTTAAAAAAAGTTATGAGAGATCTCTGCTCAAGAACTTTTAAACCATTTATGGCACGAAATCCACAGCATTCAAGAATTCTGATTGCACCTTCTCTGCTCATGCCTTTCAACATGCATGCAATATCTAGAAATATTTCCTTATAATCATTCTCCAGACTTGTATAGCTTAATTCTAGCTTTTCCTGAGTCTCCTTTAAGGGAATTTCTTTTAGTCTTTTTATGGCATCCTTCCATTCATGTTCATCTTTCCCACAAAGAAATGAACCCAAGACTTTTAGTGTCAAGGGAAGACCAGCAGCATAATGTACAACTTTTCCTGACAGCTCTTCGAATTCTTTAAGTGGATTCTCTCTTCCAAATGCATGCCTACTAAAGAGGGAAATTGCTTCCTGTTCTGATAAGAGAGCAATATCACGAATCACGTGCACTCCGTGTGCTTCCAACACTTGCTCATCTCTACCGAGACAAATTGCTTCCTTATCTGATAAGAGATCGATATCTGGAATCAACTTCATTCTGTGAGCGACCAGCACTTACTCATCTCTCGTAGTAACGATAATTCTACTTCCTGGCTTAAACCAGTTAGAACCACCGGCTAACGCCTCAAGTTGGTCTATGTGATTCACATCATCTAGAACAAGAAGAACCTTTATACCGCGCATCCTCTCTCGCATCATCTTTTTCCCATCATCAACACTATCTAGTGTGACTTGTTCATTTAGCGCTCTTGAAAGGACTTGTTCTTGTAATTTATGCAAACCTGATTTTGTTGAAACTTCCCTCACATCCGCAACAAAGATTTTGGCATCAAAATCAGCAGATAGATGATCAAAAACAGCTCTAGCTGTAGTTGTCTTCCCAGCCCCTCCCATGCCCTTGATCCCTATCATACGAACATCATTAATTTTCATTTTTAAAGAGTCAACAACATCCTTTACTCGAGTCTCCATGCCTACTAACATTTTATCAAAGCCGGAATTGATGGGACGTAAATCTAGTAAAATATCTTGAACAATTTTTTTGATGAATTTAGATTCGTCCCTGTATGTACGTAAAAATGAGATATGTTTAGTACTATAATAATAATATTTTATCCATGCATTATCCTTTTTCAACACATATTAGCAAGAAACAAAAGTAAGAAATTACCCATCAAGAGTGTTCTTAAGCTCCCAACCAGCGAGACTAGCTGCTTCTTCAAGAGCCCCTTTCCATTTCTGAGCAGCCTCTTTCTTTTTATTCTTGGAAAAGGCATTTTCAACCACCCCGATTTGGTTTCTCACTTCGGTGGGTTCCACATCATAGAAAACAGGGAAAGCAGTGTGCTCATCCATCTTTTGGCACTCCATAATCTTGACAAGCTCATCCAAACACCATGACGAAGAAGCATAGTTTTTGGAAAAAACAATGATGTAAAATCTGGAGTCTTCAATGGCTTTGATTAGCTCATCGCTGAGAGTTTTCCCTTTATGGATTCTTACATCATCCTTGTAAGTGTAAATGCCTTTTGCATTAAGAGCTTCATAAACATGGCCAACAAAGTTCTTGCGAGTGTCTCCACCCCTGAAGCTTAAAAAAACATCATACTTAAACCTCTTTTGAATGGATGAAGTTGAAGTGGACACCATAATTTTTGGTTCAGATGAGTTTGAAGACGATTTTTCTTTTTTTGGCGCAGATGAGTTAGAAGAAGATGCCATTGAATAAAAGTAGTAATAGATAAAGCCCACTAGCACTAGCATCAGCGTAATTCCTAATGAAGTTATGGTTGAAGGATCGGAGGAGAAACCTAATATCTTGCTGAAGGTCGACATTTCTACAATCTGATTGCAAAGAAAAAGAACTTGATAATGAGAAGGTGATTGGTTAGGTGTAAGTTATGATGAAACTGAAACTGTTAAAAGAGTTTATGTGAAGAAACAAAGGAGTTCCAGCTGCTGCAGTGATGTTGAGAAACAAAAGCCAGTCATATGATCTTTTTGGTCGATGAAAAAGAAATAGAAGATTCACTGTTTGAAAAAGAAAGATAAGCCGCCCACTTTGCCTTTTGGTCGATGATAAAGAAAGATAACATTCAACAAAAAAACAAAACAATACATCTTCTTAGAAACTGCCTTTTTACATTAATCTATTTCTCCAAAAAGACGCAAATAAACTCATCAATTTATCTAACAACTTCTTAAAAACTGCTTTAAAGACTTGGTCCAAATTGTTATTATAATTATTTTGTCCACATATGTGCTTCCTTGTAAACTATTGTCCGGCCACTTATACTATACAATTGTTTTATCATTGCTACTGTTAGTAACAAAATTCGGGCAGGGTGGACTTACTCGGAACCTAATTTTCATATTAAGTATCGACGTGAAAAGTATCACTTCACTAGGATCACACAAAACACAAAATCCCCGACTTAATCGTTAAAACTAGCAAGACCAAATGCGTGACCATATGCTCGTAGTAGTGGCCACTTGTTGGAATCATATGAATGAAGATGTGGTCTTTTAAGGATGGTCATGTCAGAAAACTACAAATGTAGTAATAGCACTGCTAATATGAATCATAATCAAAACTATTAATATCACCATGAAACTTATTAACCAATATCACATATAATTTGTATAGTGAAAGCTAGAAATCAACAAAATAAAGAGTAAAATAACAAACACTTGTGACATATAACTAAAAGCCCTCCTATATCTGATTCCAATAAAATCATACCTTTTGGAAGATCAGGTTCTTCATTAAAAACCATCTTCGGAATGTTGTTTGTGATCGATAAAGTAATGATGAATTTTGACTTTGGAAGATCAGGGTCCGGAGATGACGTCATTTGTTGTGATGATCAGGAATGACCGGAAATGATTGTTTGGATCTGTTGAGGGGAGTGTTTGGGAATTTGGACTGTCTAAAAGTACCAATTTACCCTTTAGTTACATTCATGTACACAGTTGCTACTATTAAAGTTATGTGTTAGTGCATTATGTGTGTCAACAAGTCTAAGCTCTTCATTCGGGGCTCGTGGGTGTCACATAACTATAAAAGACCCCATCCTTTAATTAAACACAACTAACACCCCATCCTCACTCATAATTAACCTAACTTACCAATTTGAGCCCACCACTTACAACTTTATTATTTTTTTCACATTTTCAAATAAACTAAATTTATTTATTAAAATAAAAATACAATACAATATATTTAAAAAACAAGTTATAAATTAAACATTAAAAAAAATTAAAAAAAATTGAACATTATTAACCTCACAACTAACCACAACTAACAAGCCCAACCCATTATAAACAAAAAGGACAAACAAGGACGAAATCTTGCCTCGCCGAGCAAATCATAAAAGACCCTTAATCGTTTTTTATCTTACCAAATCATAAAAGACGATTTTTTTATCGCAATTCATCTTCAAAAAAATAGTAGTAGTAATATATACTCCGTAATACACTTATGAAGCAAGAATTGTCACGATGGGAAATAAAACTCAAGTGAAATATTTGCGCTTTTTAAATGGTTGAATTGTTAGAGTAAAAAATATTTATAAATTTTTAGTCTTTTGAAGACATTTGTAGCACTTGGCTTGTTTAGTGTGGATGTAACATAGTTTATTCATGTATTTTGCTAACCACAACCTTATGGGTTATAGTGTTGTGTTTAAGCTTTGTTTAATTGAAAAAGCAACATTTAATTAACATCACATATTCCTTGTTTAACAACATTTTTTATAATTATAATTATCAAAAAGCTATAAGTATGGAAATAACGAGTTCATTAAATGTTATTTTACATAAATGATGAGACTTAAACACAACCCATATGGATTGTTATTTTGAAGGGATGATTGTGTAAAAATGTATCCAACTTAACAATTTTTCTTTTGTTGTGTACTCAACTTTTAATTTTCTAATTATATGTATAAAATTCTTTAATTTTTCTTATTGTATGCACCATTTTTTTTTTAATATTTCTTATTCTATGTATCATTAGTGTGTGTTTTTTTAAGAGCTAACTACATTTTTGGTCCATTTGGTTTGCCGAGTGTAACACTTTTAGTCCATATGTTTAGTCCTCAATACTTAACCTCAGTTAGTTCGAAATACATAACCACCGCCCACCGCCGCCACCACCACGCACCACCGCCACACACCACCACCACCACACCATGCACCACCCACTGCCACCATCACCCACCTCCGACCACCACCACCTACCACCATCACCAATCACCACCACAACTCACCACTGCCAGCCGCTACCACTACCGCCACCACCACCACCACCTACCACTACCATTCACCACCACCACGCACCACCGCCACCCACTACCACCTACCATCGATACTACCAATCACCACCACGTACAATCTCCACCCACTACCACCACTGCCGCTCGACACCAACCATCACCATGGTGGCACTAAGTGGTGGTGATGGTGGCAGTGGGTGGTGCATGGTGGTGGTGGTAGTGGGTGACGGTGGTACGTGGTGGTGGCGTGGGTGACAATGATGAGTGATGGTGGTAGGTGGTGGTGGTCATGGTGGTGGGCGGCGATGGTGGCAGTAGGGTGGCTGTTGTGTGTGGTGGTGGTGATTGGTAGTAGTAAGCGGTGGTGGGTGGCGGTGGTGGCACTGGGTGGCGGTGGTGCATGGTGGTGGTGATTGGTAGTGGTGGTAGGTAGGTAGTTGTGGTGGTGATTGGTATAGCATAAACTCTTTGAAGACTCGCACAGTCTTTATTACCCATTCCACTAATCCGTAGAAGACTTATTTTTATTCCTGGTCCAATACTAGTTCTCGAAGATCTTCGTTTACAATGATCTAAAACCAGTGCAAAGCAATAGTAGAACAATCCTGGTATCAGATCTTGTTGCCAAGGACGTAACCTGTGTTTGGGAGGAAACTAAGTTAGAGGTAGCCTGCAGACACACAAGCTGCTGTACATAGTACATATTGGGTTACGCTAACTTACTACTACTTACTGTACATATTACATGAGCTGGTGATTACCTACGAACGTCACATACACTACGTGGTGGGCTTTCCTTTTACGTTTATTATACACATATGTTGCATCATAATTTCAAAAGGCCGAGGAGCTGTCGTTATGGGGCTAGTTGTTCTTTGCCTTTTTAGTATTGCGGGCAGATGGTTCTTCGTCTTCAAATAACTCCCTTCGGACTGTTGGAGGCTGCCATTTTAAAAAACGCATATTTTATTCATTATATCAAAAGCGATATGCAATATAATGAAATCTCCAAAAAGTTAAAAGCAAAATCACTAGGTTAACCCAAATCATACCTTAGAAAGAGAGGATTGAAAGAGTAGAGTTTTTTTTTTTTTTTTTTTTTTTTTTTTTTTTTTTTTTTTTTTAGAGAGAGAATAAAGATAGGCATAAGACTCCTGTCTTTTTTTAAAATTTACAATCCGGTCCAAAAGTATAGATAAGAAGTCATTAAGTACATGTGTATTTCTTATGTTTTTTCTGGTTCTAAGGGGATGTTTGGGATTGCTTATCAAGTTTTGAAATTTGCAAAACAAAATCATGTTTTGAAAAAATAAGTCCTAGGGTACAGCCACAAAACGTGGTTTTGGTGGATTTATAACACAAATAAGTGATTATTGAGTTATAAACGACAGTATGCGTGTGAGGGTGGTTCATTCTAACTGCTACATATCTTCCAACAAATACCTCAGGACTTAATTATTTGCATTAGCATTTATAATAATAATAATCCCCAGTTTCTTATTCCCCGATCTTTTTCAACCTCTCACCCGATCTTATCCTAATTTATTCTCCGTAAGTTTCTAATCATTACTGTTTGCAAGTAAATTAGGTTAGTATAATTCGGTCTATGTACTTTTATATCTTTTCTTCGTGGTTATAAGAGATTTTATTTTTAGACATGTTTGGCAAACTACCTCAACTGTTGGAGCTTATGAGAGCAAAATGACAAAATAAAGTAATTAGCTACTATTTCAAACACTTTTCAAAAGCTATTTCAAGTAGCTTCTAAATAAAGAGCTAATGAAATTTAACTGCCAAACAAAAGAAGCTAGCTTATTTTAGAAGCTCTCACTCTCAAATGAATGTATTCAATTATTGTAAATGACGATTATAACTTTTGCAATATATTCTTTGGTAGCTTCATATGACATTGAAAGCACCAACGGTCTATATAATTAATTAAATTATACTAGCAATGCGACTGCCAACCAAGAGGTTGTAGGTTCAAGTCTTAGGGTGTGTTTGGTAAAAATAGCAGTAGCAGTGAGCAGTAGCTGTGAGCTGTAACTGTGAGTAGTAGCTGTATTTTTTTATAAAAACGTTTGGTAACATAGCTATATTTGTAATTATAATGTGTAAAACAACTCTTAAATGCTCAAAGCTCCAAAAATGCTACTTTTTAGAGCATTGAAAAATGAGCTTTCCGAAAAAATAGGTAAAGCTAATTGCTACTTGCCAAACAAACATTAAAAATCACAACGCTCAACGCTCGCTGCTCACCGCTCCTAAATGCTCCAAAAAGCTCTGCGCCAAACACACCCTTAGTTGAGACATATGTTGCGTAGCATTATGTGTCTAATAGATGTGTCTATCAATCTAGACACTTTATTTGTGGTACCTTATAAAGTTAACTTTATCAACAATAACATCAATGTGTTTTATTATCTTTCCCTGACACATAATAAGGCTTGCATACTACGGTCTACCAACTTTAGAAGATCTTAATGTTTCTATGTAAAGTTAAGTTACGCTGATTATGTATCATGCGACTATTTATTGATCTTTGCGTGTGGATTATTTTTGTTTACGAATGATTTTATTGAATTGTAGGAATGGAATGCTGCAAGTGCTAAGCATATTCATTTATTAGAGGTTGCTTTGCTTCAACATATTGTGAGTACGTGCTATAACATATTATGAATAAAGTTCATCTAAAACTCGTCTCAATAGTTATCAGGATCGGAACTTTTTGTCATTTTCACTACAGTTAATAATACTTATTAATGTTTAGTCTTTTTGTCAATATATTGAAGGATTCATCATGTCATCCGAAACTTGTGTGTCAATATTGTAACTTTTAGTGTTCGAGAAATGGTATATGTTTACACCAAATAAAAGTTAAAGTGTGCTTGGTTGAAGAAGCTATTAAAGTATAAGGAATAGTAACATTAATGAATATAAATGGTTGATTAACAATAATGAAATGAGACATAACCCATTACTTAAATGTGTTTGCATAAACGATACACAACCTATTTGATAAAGTTAGTAACTTTCAATCCCCAACTGATTCTTTATAATTAGTCAAATTCCTTTGTTACGACTTACGTACCAGTATCATTTGATCATTATAAAATTGAATTGATTTTAGTCAATATAGGCTAAAATTCGGTTTTGAGTAAAAAGGCTATAAAGAGTGTATAAATGTACATGTGACGATTTTGTAAAAGAAAAAACATAAAAAATGGTAATCAATAAAACTTTAGCCATTATTTGGACTTAAGACTACTCATAATGGTTATTACCCCCCCCCCCCCCCCCAAGACCTTCCACCTTATCGTCGCCTTAACTTTCTCTCTTCGATTACCTCCCCTCACTCTTTCTCACATTTCACCCACAAATGGTCATCACTCACTTATCTTTCAATAAAATACTTACTTTATCTATACTACATATAATGGGTGTATAGTCAAGACTTGAAAAGTAAAATCTTGAAAGTCAAAGGTGAGAGAAATATATAGTATAATTAATATTTTTATTAAAACACCCTATTACTTAAAAGTACGATAATTTATTCACATTGTATAACCAAATAAAAGCATATCTACCAACTTAAAAACAACCAATTAAAACTTCCCTTATTAAAAAGTACAATAAAATTTTCACAATATACAATTTAAACAAGCTATAACATAATCCAAAATATAAAATAATTGAACACACTAATTAATATTATTTTTAAAATAGCTAAAATAAAAAATACATGTTATTATACAAATTAATAAAACACACAAAGCATCATACAAGCTAACAAGTTGATGGTATATATAGTTTTGAAAACCGGACCAGACCAAATGGTTCAACCAGGAACCGGTGTCGCCACCGGTTCGGCTAACCAATAAAAGCCATCCGAAAATGAACCAGAGAGGACCCGTTGAAACCGATACAAACTGGTGGAATTAGGTCTCATCGAGATCTATTTATTCGGTTAATCGTCACAGGGTACCCGCCGCCAAAACGTGCTGGTACCCTGCTATACTATATATAAAAGAAAAACCAAAAAGTAAAAAGTGAAAACATATATTTCAAAACGAAACTATTAATACACATCGAAAACAGGGTTGACCCGGGATGCTTCAAACCCGGCGGGTTAACCCAGTTCAATTTGACCCGTTTTCGACCCTACCCATCGGGTTGACTCGGTTTAAATCGACCCGTTTTTCGACAGGAACGGTTCAACCGGTTGAATCACCCGGGTCGAACCGGGTTTCAAAACATTATGTTTAATCCCCAAAATCTTCAAACTTTTATTATTTTTCATTTATAACCAATAAACTTTGTTTTATCATTAAACGATCTTTCGCTATAAAATTTCGTTGCTATGCACGGGTACTCGTCTAGTATAAATATACATCACAAAATACCGCACATATACTCACAAATGAAATAATAAAAATAGTTAGATGCCCACTTTTGCACAATGTCAGAATGTTGAGCTGCTCACCCTTCACTCACTTTTTTTCCCATCCTCACGCGTGAGCCACCCCCTCACAATGGGGTTGCGCATGACCTATGCTTTTCACCGGCTCTCACAAGCCACCATTGGGGGCAACCTAAGTGTAAACTTATCACTGTTTTTTTTAATACTTTATAAATTTATTAAATACCTTTAGGCTTTATATTTTTGGTTATTTATAAATATTATTTTTAATGTATATGGACTAGATAATATATATCATAATTAAATCACGGGTTCCAATGATATGTAAATAAATATATGTGATTGTACATTTACGAACGACTCATGTTATTTCATTTTGGCCTATATGCAGGTTATACACTTATTTGATTTCGACCTATATGTGGGCTTATAAACTTATTTGATTTCGACTTATATGTGGGCTTATAAGCTTATTTGATTTCGACCTATATTTCATAAGCCGGAATTTTTATTTTTAGGCTTATAGAAGCCATAATAAGCTTATATAAAGTATCAAAATAAGCCAAAATCAAATAAGCCTAGATATACATAGTTGTTTGGTACAAAGTACAAGAGTTTTGATTACTAAAATAAAACCCAAAAAGTGTATTTGTTTGGTAAAATGAGTATGGATTTAAACAATGAAGGGAAAGTACACCCATTGCATAGCATGAAACTATGAAAGAGTATTACACTTGTTTGTATATGTGTTTTCAATTTTTTAGTTATCTCTTGTTTGATAAAAGGGTGAAAAGATCATTTTGAGGAAGAAATAAAAAACCAATTTTGTGATATATCATGCTAGTAACAAGGCCTGTTAGTGAGTCAAGATCTTAAAGGGAAAAAAAAAAAAAAAAAAAAAACCCTAAGATAATTGGAAACTAAGGAATACAATTTTTCATGTGATGTGTACAATTGATGCCTCAATACATATATCAGTTGAGTTACCAACACCACAATTAATGATAATCTAAAACATCCATAAGTGAAAAATACAATAAAAATAACTAATTGTACAAACTAAGCAAGCTACTAAACACGAAAAACAAACAAACAAAATTATCCAAACTAAGAAAAGCTCTACCAAACTTTTGTTATTGTTTATAATCCTTAATCAAACAAATTAATCGATAAAACTATTATTAAAAAGGTTTTTCTAACTTTAACCTTAAGCACTCCCAACCATAACGCATGTTAAACTTTAACACCGTGCACCGTCAGCGCCACATCAGCTTTAACATTTCACCTTAACTCACCCAAAAAACACCCACAATCATAACATTCCCAAGTTAAACTTTAACTCACCAACAATTTACAAAAACAACCCCTCATTTAGGGGCAGAAATGAAAAAGAAAAGAAAAGAAATAACGGGCGTTATGGTGTTAACACCGGCCCTTTAACGCCGAAATACGCGAGCTTCACAATGGTTAACGCCGGAATAACACCGGTCTGGCGTTAACCATTGGGAATGCTCTTAGGCACATGATAAAAAGTGGGCCCGTCTATCCATTTTATTTAAGGATCCACGAAAAGTACAAAAAAAAAACTATTCTTTTTATTTGAAAAATGACAAAAACCTACAACAAATGACACAAAAGCACACTTCTTATTATGTGCTAAGTATACAAGGAAAAAAAAGAATCACCCCTAAGATAATTGGAAATTAAGGAATACAATTTTTCATGTGATGTGTACAATTGATGCCTCAATACATATATCAGTTGAGTTACCAACACCACATTTAATGATAATCTAAAACACCCGTAAGTGAAAAATACAGTAAAAATAACTCATTGTACACACTAAGCAAGCTACTAAACACGAAAAACAAACAAACAAAATTATCCAAACTAAGAAAAGCTCTACCCAACTTTTGTTATTGTTTATAATCCCTAGTCAAACAAATAATCGATAAAGCTATTATTAAAAGGGTTTTTTCTAACTTTAACCTTAGGCACATGATGAAAAGTGGACCCGTCTATCCATTTTATTTAAGGATCCACGAAAAGGAGACAATTTTTTTTTTTTTTTTTTTTTTTTTTTTTTTTTTTTTTTTTTTACTTGAAAAATGACAAAAAACTACAACAAATGACACAAAAGCACACTTCTTATTATGTGCCTAAGTGTACAAGAGTTAAAATCCCTTATTAAAAAGTTGAATTATAGGTGCCTGTCGCCATCGTGTGGGTAGTTGCGGGTATATTTACTTACTTGAGAACTCACATGAATTGACTTTGACTTTTAGGTGCCGTTTGGATTGTTGTCCGAAATGATAATCGGTGCGGATTTGATATAGGGGTGGAATAGAAATGACTATAAGTTGAGATATCAACCTTATAAATGTTGTTTGGTATGATAATTAGATAAAAAGTGTAGTATAGATAATGTGAGGGGAAGTGATGGGCAAGAGAATGAAACAATCATATATTACCCTTTTGATGCATATGAAGTATGGAATAAATTTGTATATCATTTCTACTTTTGATAGTCATTCCGGGATACCAAACACTTTGAATTGGAATGATATTCATTCCTCCATTCCGATTGAGGGATACCAAACACACCCTTAATTCACGCTTGGTCAGTGGCTACCCTTAAAATAACAAAGTCTGAAGGGAGGGAGAGTAGTAACTTCTTAACTCCAAACACCAATCAGTTGAGTCAGTCAGTCAGGGTTTCAAGATTTGATTAATACCTAAAACAAACAAACAAACAGGTGATGAAAATGAAGAAGGTAAATAGTAATTATTTACAACAAAGTCAATCGCAGGGAATACCATTGGCATCAACATCATTGATAATAATTTCTTCTTCCCACCCGAAACTCTCACCCGATCTTATCCCAGTTTATTCTCCATAAGCACCACCTTCTTTCATTTAATTAACAAGACGTGCTTTAATTCATTCTAAATATTACTGTTTGAAATTATTAGTTTTGATCAATTACTAAGATCAAACCTGTTAATACAAATAAACCATAAAAACGTTTATTTATTTGTTACGATCTTCGAATGTTTTGTCGATAACAAACGTAAAATCATTTTAACGAAATAAATAAAATACGTAAAAGCTTTGAGCCAATAGTTTACTAACACACTTTTACTAAACATATTAAAACCATCAAAATCTGTTTAGTAAATAAGTTATACAAAACCAAAGACATTTTTATAAAACATTAACAAGTAATATTGTTTATTTACATCTTATAGAAATGTATATGTACTTTGTATATGTTGTAATGGGTAAGTAATGTGTAAAACCCAAAGTCCATAACTCATACCCATGGAGCATGATCCATAACCCATGACCCATTGCATGACATCATGCATGAAGTCATGTTGGATATAATCCATGATCCATAACCCAAAGTCCATGACCCATGACCCAAGATCCATGACCCATTGACTAGGTACATTGCATCTTGTCGGATATCCATGATCCAAAGTTCATGACCCATGGTCCATAACCCATAACCCGGTTTTCAACCCAAAATCTGGACTAACTTGACCGAGTAGCCGGATCCCAATGTTTGCACTAGCCGGATCCCTTTGGTGAGGGATCCGCCGGAACCGTGGGACAGTAGGCACATTTTACCTATAAATAGTGAGCCATTTCTCTCTTGTTCACCACCACTCTTAGATATACTTTCTCTCAGGATTCTAACCTCTCTAACCACAGATCCAAAGGATCATTCTGTGTAGTTTTATCTTTGTGTGATTCTCTAGGTTCCTCTTAAAGGAGAGATCACCACCTTTTGAAGACGTGCAAGCTCAAGGTCATGAGTTGATAAGCTTCATCATCATCAAGACCACTGAAGTGCATCTTGTTGATAGTTCTTTCCTCCCTACATAGAAGTGTCGTGTTGAAGGCATTAGTGAACGGTGCCGAAGGTGTACAATCAATATGGTGTGTCGATACAAGTTGTGTAGTTTGGGTTAAAGGATGTTGATATCCTTTCTAGTTTTGTAAAAATGAGTGTGTCTCCTTTGGGTAGTAGCGTTGTGGTGTAGTGTTGGGTAGTAGTTCCTCCTTTGTAATGGAACTCGGTATCTGGCCTTGCACTGGATAAAGTGTGGGCGACGTTGTGATAGGTTTGGTTCTACCTCGTGGAAGAACTTGGTGTCTAGCCTTGTACCAGATAAAGAGTAGGCGAAGTTTTGAAGGATTCTCTGCCATGTTAAGGAGCTTGTGTTGTGTAATCCTTTGAAACTCTCGAGTGGGGTACTCAGGGAGTAGAGTAGGGCAAGGAAGGTGTCCTTGTATCCGAACCACTATAAATACTCTTGTCGTGGTTTTGTGTTCCTTTACTCTTTATCTCTTGCATTACTTACTTATATATTCATCTATCAATATCCAACACACAATCTAAATAGATAGACATAATTTGGTCTAAGTACTTTAAAACGAAGTTTTAATTGGTAAAACTATTCAACCCACCCTTTCTAGTTTCCACAAAACCATAACCTGTAATCTATGAAATTTTAACGGATTACAAAAGATGGCAGGCAAATGGGCAACAAGTTGTGCCGCAACCCCCTTTTGGATAGCAAAACCAATCCTACTAAAAATGAAGTTTTGTGTCTTGGGGTTCTAAAAATTAGTCTAAGCTTACACCACAATTTTCGGGAAAAATATACAAAACCAATTTTAGGGTCTAATCGAGTTTCAAAAATATAAAAACTGTTTTATTACGGACCGAAACGTAAGAAAACGGGCGAATATGTATAAAAACGGACGAAAACGTATGAAAGCGTAAAAACACGTTTGAACACGGACGAAACGTATGAAAAATGGACGAAAATGAACGAAAACGTAAGAAGATGGAGAAAAACGTATGAAAACGGACGAAAATGTATGAAAATGGACGATAACATATAAAAATGTCTGAAAACAGTCGAAAGCGTATGAAAGTGAGAAAAATGTGAATTAAGAAAAAAATTTGAATTAAAAAAAAGACAAAAAGAAAATGTGAATAAATAAGAAAGACAAAAAAAAAAAAGAAAAAGACATGGACTTAGATCGACATATTAAATCTTAGGTTAATCCCAACTATTAGGTTAAACTAGATGGATAGTGAGGATTTGTCCGTTAATAAACACCAAAATAAGAGTAAGCAAATGAAAATTTCTCGTAATAATATATACTCCGTAATCTCCCCATATATATATATATATATATATATATTAGAGGAACTTGCCAAATCACATATGCCACTTGGAATGAAAGAATGCCATGCTGTCACAATTAAATACGTGGAAATCACACATGGCAATGAAACACACTCCTTCCACGCACCCTCCTGTTACCCCCAATCATATCATTTCCATTCAAAATCTAACCAAAAATACACCAAGACAATCGGTGACGATTAGTTATGAATCCATAATAAAAAAGAAGTCCAGATTCATAACCTTAAACTCACCAAATCATAAATTATTTTAACCCATGATTCAAAATAACCTAAAATTTATCCCCAAATCACGCACAAAAAACACACACAAAATGATCAAAGAATGATTTTTTCCATTGCAAGTTACAAACCTCCGTCATCCATATAGTTTGATTTAAAGATGGAGATTAACTTAAGATTTACTATATCAACATAAGTCCATGTTTTTAATTCACATTTTTTTTGTCTTTTTTTTAATTCACGTTTTTTTTTAATTTACATTTTTTTTGCTTTCATACACTTTTGTCTGTTTCCTAAGTTTTCGTCCGTTTTCATAAGTTTTCGTCCATTTTTCATGCGTTTTCGTTCATTTTCGTCCGTTTTCATACGAGTTTTTACGCTTTCATACGTTTTCGTCCACTTTCATACATATTCGTCCTTTTTTCTTACGTTTTCGTCCGTTTTAAAATATTTTTTGCCGTTTTCAGACGTTTTTGAATATCACAAGTGATATTCTTAATATCACTTGACGTACGAAAACGTATGAAAGCGTAAAAATACGTTTGAAAACGGACGAAAACGTATGAAAAATGAACGAAAACGAAAGAAAATAGATGAAAATGAACGAAAACGTATGAAAAATAAACGAAAACGAAAGAAAACGGACAAAAATGAAAGAAAACGTACAAAAATGAATGAAAACGTATGAAAGCGGACGAAAACGTAAGAAAATGGAGGGAAATGTAAGAAAACGGACGAAAATGTATGAAAACAACTGAAAACAGTCGAAAACGTATGAAAGTGAAAAAAATGTGAATTAAAGAACAAAAAAAAAAAAAACAGAAAGAAAATGTGAATAAATAATAAAGAAAAAAAGATAAGAAAAAGACATGGCCTTAGGTTGACATATTAAATCTTAGGTTAATCCTAACTATTAGATCAAACTAAATGAATAGTGAGGATTTGTCACTTGATAAACACCAAAATAAGAGTAAGCAAATGAAAATTTCTCATAATAATATATACTTCGTAGTACACTTATGAAGCAAGAAGTTACGATGGTAATAAAACTCAAGCGAAATATTTGCGCTTTTTAAATGGTTGAATTGTTAGAGTAAAAAATATCTATAAACTTTTAGTCTTTGAAGACATTTGTAGCACTTGGCTTTTTTAGTGTGATGTAACAGAGTTTATTCATGGGTTTTGCTAACCACAACCCTATGGGTTGTGTTTAATCTTTGTTTAATTGAAAAATCCACACTTAATTAACATCACATATTCCATGTTTAACAACATTTTTTATAATTATAATTATCAAAAAGCTATAAGTATAGAAATAACGAGTTTATTAAATGTTATTTTACACAAATGATAAGACTTAAACACAACCCATATGGATTGTTATTTCTAAGATAGCATGATCGAGTTGGATTGACATCTTAAGATGATCACGATTCCATGTCAGATTTTGTGCCTAAAAGTAAGCAACATCTACACATTCTCGTTGCTTATTGTCGTGAAATCGTAAGGTTTAAAATTGAAATCCATAAACTTATACTAATTTTTTATTATAAATTTCAAATCATAAAGGTAAGCTCATTTTGGTAGAATAGTCGTAGTCATATACCATAAAACTGATGTCGATTATACATATTTGGATGTTGAATGATCTTTTTGAGATAATTATACCTTAAACTTCATAAACTCTTGCTAGTTTTGATTTGCCTACTTAATAACCAACAAGTATAACATGATATTGAGAGTTGGCTTACTTTGGTAACACCATAAAAGGATTAAATGATTATTATTTAGGGGTGGAAACGAGTTGAGCCGAGCCCGAGTCTGCCAGAGCTCGAGCTTGGCTCGTTTATATATATAAAGCTCGAGCTCGCTTCATTACAGCCATTGTAACACCCTCAAATTTTGCACAACCGAAGCGTTCGGGTCATGGGGTGCTATTAAATCAAGAATCACAACACAAGGTATTAAAGAATGGAAAAATTGTTCCATTATCGAAAGATAGATTAATTTAAGAAATAGTTTTACAATATTGTTTCAAAGTGCGGAAGTAAAGCCCATAAAAATATATGTTGTCCCATTAAAAGCTGTATTAGATATGCTCGGAAACACTTCGGATGCCAGTCTTTAATGAATGCCTTTGCCATTGCCCACGCCAAGAAGTAAACCTGAGAAAAACATGCTAAAATGTCAACACAAAGATTGGTGAGTTCATAGGTTTAAGTAATCAAGTTTTCAAGTTAGACCATAGTTGCACATATATGCATCTCCGTGAATGATACTATATGCTAGAAAAGGCTATTACGCTAATACCAAGTTCTTGCAACTGAAACTACGACAGTGTGCATGCATCTAGAAGCATGATAAATAAAGGCACGACAAGTGTATTTCCAATACACTTGTAATCGATATGATATACGCTCGACGTTTGCCTATCCGGTCAAACTCAAACAGGGGTTTCATCCCCAATAGATCTATTCATAACAATCGCGCTTCCCCAAAGGAAACTAACGGCATCATAGTGGGATTCAAGGTTGTTTCACGTAATAGTGTAATCAGTTTCAGGTCCGAAAAGAGTTTTGCATGTTTCTCACCCCATAGTTTTATAAAGCAGTAATAAGCGTAAAAGTGGGGCTATAAACTCACCTTCACAAACGAAATCTGAATAGCGTAAAATCAAGTGGTGGAAGCACGTAGTACCGTCACGCGACCTATAGTAGTATAAAAATACTTTAGTTGTTACGTTTATCTTTGACTCGATAATGTTTAAATATATATTGAAAGTTTAAGTGGTTGATGCTTGCGTGGCAGCGCTTAAGTTTATATAATGTGTTGAGTATTGGATGGCATCGACTCTAGGGAATGAATAGGTAGAATGATAAGAATATTTCGAGACAGATAAGGCGAAGGTTCATGTATAGCTAAAAGACTTTGTATGGAAAACTCTTTATGGTAACGTATTTGTGGTGTAGACATCGCTCTTGGAACATGTGTGATTAAGTACACGTGTATAGTGTTTATTGAAATGGTATGGTACTTATAAAAGTATGATAGTATTATATTTTAGGAAAAAATGGGCATGTGATGCTGGTTTTACTGACCAGGTTTTACATTTATTGTAACTCGTCTACCTATGGCCTACCTAATGCACTAACGGGCAGTGTACCCGGTCGCATGTAGTGAGGGAATGGTAATACCGAGGTCGTCCCAAGAAAGGTTGATTCCTAACTGTCTAATTAATTAAATTGGTCAAAAAAATAAGTTTTAATGTAAGGATTGATAATATTTAAGGTGTCACGTGATCAATTGGGCTGGTTCTGTGGTAAACAAGCTAATGTGAAAGATAGAGATGCAATTCTTAAACCGATTTCATCCACAAGTGGAATAAGTCGATAGACTCCTTTGGTCAATTCGCCTACCCTATGGTTCTTAGAATCCTCACCAAGATGAACAGGTCACCCAGAATCATTCGGCAATCTAATAGCAGTCATTAAGTGCCGACGTTTACTATCGCATTACATGGGTTCTAAGTGTCACTAGATTCCTGTTTCAGGTGGGGTCAAAGTCGAGAGGACATCATTTGGTCAATTCGCCCTAACATATCAGCAAAGATGCCACCACTGGAGAAGTCAGGTGTCCCTTCATAAGTCCAGTTGTTCCTGGTCCCCTAAGACGAGTCATTAAGTTCCACTACATGCTAGATTTATAATAGTGAGTGCCCGGGCGTTAGCAACTTAAACACTCACCCCCTAATTCTTAAGTTCATCCAAACTAGGGGTGAGAAAACGACCCGAACGGACCAGACTGACCGAGACCGGACTGGACATACCACATTCAGTCCGGTCCTCGGTCTATGCATTTGGGCTAATTCGGTCCTCGGTCCGGTCGGTCCGGTCCGGGCCACAAGCCGACTATTTTGGCCTTAGTAGACTCCAAATGGTCCGGTCCGACCGACGGACCGACCGAGACCGGACCGGACCGGACCGACCACATTCGGTCTCGGTCTCGGTCCTGGTTTTTACCTTAATTCGGTCTTCGGTCTTGTCGGTCCGGTCCGGTCCCGGACCGATGCTCACCCTTAATCCAAACGGTAGGTGATCAGTTGGCCAAATCGCACAAGTAGAAAGGGTCGTCAGTTGGTCATATCTTACTCTTCCCGTCGCAGTCTACTCACCTAGGGTCAGTTGGTCATATCTCCTAGGCAACTAGCCTCTACCGCCATTTAAAACTACCTAAATAAAGGTAGCTACCAACAAACTATGCATGCATACACTAGAAACAATTAATAACGCAAAAGCATTAATAATAAAAAGAATCAAAACTAGACCAAGACCTAGTTTCCACATCTCCATAATACCCTAGTGGAATGACAAATAAAATCATCATATAAAACAATAAATAAACAAGACATAACATCAAATAATAATTGACTAATAATAAATTAATAATCAATTTATAAAGAACACAATAAATAAAAATGCTCCAACAATTAAATCAGAATCAAAATTATAATTGAATAATGAAACCAAAATAATATTATGAGTTAGAAAATAATGACATGTCGTGCCAAGGATAATGCTATCGATCCCCTAGTTGAGTACTGGGGAAAACCCCAGATGGTTTGCCCCACAAAAACCCTCGTACAGTTGTGCCCCTTTTTCTTCTTTTCGGCTGCAACTCACGAAACCACCAAAGACGATTAAGGGCATGTTTGTTTGGTGGGTTTTGAAGGCAGGATATGACATTAGCATTGAATATCGTTGTTTGGTTAAATTTTCAAAGAAAATTTTTGGGGTTAACTCCCTCTGACATGTACTATTTCAAATCATTAAAAAAAGATAGGTTTACACTACTTTAAGTGGGTCCTAGTGTATTTATCTCTTTATCTCACTTATATATAAATTTTAAAAAATAACAAATCTTTATTTTAATTTAACCACTAACAATTAAAAATATTATTTTTAATTAAATATAATTTTTTCTCTTACCTACTCAAATCCAAATCCAAATCCTAATCTACAACTTTATATCCAAATTCAAATCTTAATCTAAACCCATCTACAAACCAAACGGCACCTAAATCATCCATGTGCAATTCCTATATATAATAAATGGAGTTTCATTATAAACCTCCAACTTTAGACTATTTGCAATTTGGCCCTTATGGTTTATTTAATAAATAACACATACAAAATGTGTTATTATTTTGTACGCTTTTGACCCTCCATCGTTCATCATATTATTTTCTTCAATCCTCGAAGTGGATAAAATTAATATTAACTTGCCGCTTTTAATCCCTGGACCTCTAAACTTTGCACCCAAGTAATTAATTACGGCGTAACTAATTTATTGGGTTACGCCGTAATCCTTCGTTAGCTCATGATTATCCGATCCAAAATAATCTCTACGGCGTAACTAATTCCATGTTACGCCGTAACCTTCGTAAAAATAATTACGACGTAACCTTAAGAGGAGATTACGTCGTATCCTTCATAGCTTCATATTTACGCCGCAAAACAATTAGTAGTTACGGCGTAACCTTTAAAAATAATTATCAGACCCTCGTAGTGTGAGTTACGACGTAGTCATAAGTACCATTTACGCCGTAACATGTCTTTAGAATATATTTATTGGCCTTTTATCACATCTTTTCCGCTCTAACGCCTCATTTATCTTGAAATGCAAATATGAACGAATTAAGTACCATATTAATACAAATGAGGCCATAAACACGGGAATTTGATATATCAAAGATCAGGCTAATTTGATGTTATCAGCATGATTTCGTTTATATGTTTTTGAAAATAAAGCGTTGTTGTAAAAATAGTTTCTGTTTACATATGATATACATATATATAAGTAAGTGTCGGAAATCTTTATTTCATTTACATTTATTATTGTTAGTTTAGTTTATAAAATCGTTGTTTTAAAAATAGAGTTATTCTTTATTAATTATAAAAAAATAAATCAAGTTATCGTTAAATATTAAAAGAAAGTTTGGCTTTTATATATGAAAACTATTATGACCGCGTAAAGTTTTGTTTATACATTTGTCGTGTTGAATAACATTCGATAAAATAAACAAATAGCGGTAGACGTAATGTATGGCACGTGGTACTTGAGACGATGATCGAAGAATGATCCGGTATTTTTATCATACGAAGTAATTTTTTTATATTCGCCCTTTTTATGGGTCTCGACCCATTGTAAAAACGGGTCTCCATGACGCGGCTTGGGGTCGGTAAAATTTTGGGTCGACTAACCTAAGATGGGTTGCGGCCCCATCTTGGCATACATAAGATTTGGAATTTGGATTGGGCTGCGGCCAATAGAAACCAAACGCGCCCCCACAGGAAGGCAGAAAAGGAAAAACAATCATAATTTTGATATAAGGTCTTTCCCTCACTTTTGAAAGACAATGTGATTGTAGATACCAGTTTTCGATCCTCGACTCGAGGTGTTAAGGAGGTGTAAGAAGACTTTGGCCTTTCGGCATATAGTTTCACGAGTATAAGTCGACTAAGGCTAGTAGAAAAAGAAGCCAATGTAGCTAGAAAGGCATCCGAAAGGATAGCCGAAAAGAATTCAATGTGGCTAGTAAAAAGAACACGGGGTGGGGGGGTACTTATTAGGAGGAAACTTTCTCGAGGTCGTGAGACCTTAGTCGAGGTAAGGAGTTCTCCCGCGAGACTCTCACGAGCTAACTTTGGTTCTATCATGCGATGGCCCTAGATAACAAGGCTCGGACTTGAGCATATGACTCAACCCCATATCCAACACCAAGTTTACACTAGAAATGGCGGTACAAACTACTAAGGGATTACGATAGAGTGCTAATGGTATTAACCTTAGAGCATGCACACCAATAAAACAAATTAAAGTTTAACACCGTGCCACGTCAGCGCCACATTAGCTTTAACATTTCACTTTAACATCCCCAAAAAACACCCACAACAATAACATCACAAGTTAAACTTTAACATTTCATATTTTCAATTTCAACCCCTAAACTAAACAAACACTTCATTTATTAAAAAAATATCACATTTAACATTAAAACACAAAGTACATTAAACATTAAACACGAATTACATTAAAAATTAAAACTACAACGCATACTAAATAAAACTACTAAAACTTAAAAAAAGGAATCATCTGAGACCCAACCCTCAGAACTTGAAGGGGAATTAAACTCGCCATTAACGAGCCGAGTCTCCATTATGTCAAAGTAGTTATCTTGAAGATACTGAGCTTCCCTTGCTTCTTGTTCACGACGAGCAGCTTCCTCGCGTGCCTGCTCTTCCATAATCTCCCTATAGTTTTCTTCGTCTTGTTCAAGTTGACGAAGGGAAGCCTCACTTAACCTGAATGGGTTGTTTTCAAGAGCCACCTGTAGTGACAGGTGGAGTTGGAACAATTGGATTGTTCACATGTGGAGAGTTTAAAAATACATTTTTCGGTTGGAAAACCGGAAAGACAGATTTAGGTGGTGTTGAGTAAACTTCAAACTCTTCTGGAGTTGGAAAGCTGGTTTCCGGCAACTTTTCTGGACTTGGGAACTGCTGAGAAAAAGCTTGCGAGACATTTTTTTTGTGTGTGAGTTGTGTATGCAACTTGTGTGTGTTGTGTGTTCTAAACAACTCTGCTAGAGTTGTATATATAGACAAAGTTGATTTTGAGTTTGAATAAATCCCGCTCATATTTGATTTTTATATTTCAAATTTAAATTTGAATTTATCCCGCCCAGAATTAACCAGTATAACTTAAATTTGATTTTGAATAGGTTGAGAGGGTGTAAATGAAAATTTATTTGAAGTGGTTTAGGGGGTGAAATGATTTTTTTTTAAATACGTTTAACGCCCGTTGGAGGCTTAACTTTGCCCCAATAACGCCGTTTTAACGCGAGGCTCCCATTGGCTAACGCCTAATAACGCCGGTTTGTGCGTTATTGATGTACATGCTCTTATGGAGGGTCGCGAATGCCATGACCAAAACCGAAATTTCTATACGTTAGGCTTCATGATGGGTTACGTGGTTCTAGTCGACTAGGGCGGCTGCCACAAACACAACTTTAACCATTTTTACTAGGGCAAATGACAAAAAAATGCATCGAACTTAACACTTTTTATGGTTGTGTGTAGCAAACTATTTTTTTTCTTATTGCGTGTACTGAACTTTCAAAATTCGATTATTGTGTGTATTTTATGACCATTTTACCCTTAATTTTTTCAAATTTCGAAGGGTAAAATGGTTATTTTACATGGCAGAATAGTCACAAAATACACATAATGATCGAAATTTGAAAGTTCAGTACATACAATAAGAAAAAAAATAGTTGGCTACACACAATCACATAAAGTGTCAAGTTCGATACATTTTTCTGTCATTTGCCCTTTTTACTAATAACATTTATGCCAATTTCCAGCATAACACCAATTGTTTCAATTATACAAAATCAAAATAATATTATTAGGGCAAATCTTACCTACATTTATAATGTAGGTAAGTTACCTACATTTTCTTTTAAAAAAAAGGTAGAGACAAGGAGAAAACGTAGATGAAGAACTTACTGCAGGACTGAACAGTACATTGTTCAAAAATTTTTCAAATAAAATGTAGGTAACTACCTACATTATACTCCCTCCGTCTCAAATTTATTGTCAGGAGACAAGAAACACAAATATTAATAAAAGTGGGACCATTATAACTCTCAACCACTCAAATAGAATATTCCCTCATTATATTCTCTTTTTCTTACTAAAATGGGTAAGTGGACAATTAATTTGAGACATCCATAAAAGGAAATATGGACAATAAATATGAGACGGAGGGAGTAATAAATGCAGGTAAGATTAACATAATAACCTCTAGTAACTAGGGTGTGTCTGATCGGTCGAGGGTTTCACGACTCGTCGCCTTCTTGGAACAATTCGGTGTTGCATAGTACCCTTGAATTTCAAAATCCCCAATTTAATTTCTGAAAACCCTAATTTTTGTTGATAAGTGAGGTGTGAATTGAACCCTCCAATTGGCCTTTATAGAAACCAATTGAGGATGCCTCTTGATGGTCTTTTATAGAGGGCTTGTTTTTAGATGATGATGAAGAACCCTTTAGATTGCAGTGGGGAATCGAGGATATACTGTATACCAAGTTTAATTTCAGTTTTCAACTGTCTCTGAAAAGTTATGTATCTTCTTACTCATTGGTGTACCGTAAATTTTTGCAGGCTGGGATGACAATGCTGAAGATTCGTGTACTTATGGAGGATACATTACAAGCTGAAAATGTTGAATGCCCTTCAGGTTATAGTCATATTCTTTTTAATGCTTTTGTTCTCACGATACTTATTATAATATCAACAATAGGTATGCTACCAACTGCTCACATGTAAACCTGAAATAACTATACAAAACGTAAAACCGAACCAAATAAGGTCTGTTTAAAAAGTTTTCATTAGGGCTGAGAAACGGGTGAAACCCGACCCAACCATACTCGACCCGACCTGAAAACCGATTAAGGGTAAAACGAGAACCGAACCGAGTAAAACCAAAACCGAACCGAATAAGGTCGGTTTAGCTAGTTCGAACCGAATAGGCGTGTTTTGACCCGAACCAAGTAAAACCGAAATAACTATACAAAACCGAAAACCGAACCAAATAAGGTCTGTTCGGCCCGGTTCTGCTCGGTTTGTCGGTTCGGTTTTCGGTTGATTTTGCTCAGCCCTAGTTTCCTCCGTCTAGTTTCTTAACCGAATTGTAAAAGGTACTTTTCTGTCAACTACACAAGGTTATATCTTAGGAAAACTGATTATGAAAAGTTTAAAAAATTACCCCGTCACATGCCAAAAATAACTATTATGTAGCGCGTGCTTTCTTATTGATCCTGCAGAATAAGTTCAATATAGTTTCATTGGTGCAACTGATTTTTTAACTCTTGATTCCTTGTGTCTTTTCAGGTACCGAGTTGAGGTTTGCATTTATTGGCACTGACTGGTATGGGAAACAGGAAGCAGTCACATCTTTGAATGACACATACAAAACATTATGGACCGGTATATATGAGTCAGGGTGAGCTATTTAGCATGTTGCTTGCTTTATAATTGGAATGTAAATAATATTTGTCAATGGCATAATCCCAATCTGGAAGTATGTAATCATAAGCGGGAAAATAAACCGAAAAATATGGGCTTATGAAATTAAGCCGAATAAAATAAGCTCATGAGCCTGAAAATAAGCTAAAACTAACATATATCCTTTGTAATCTATGTACGGGAATTCTTTTATCGTTCAATTGAGATTTCTTTTGTGTCATCTTTTATAATCAAATCGATAATTTTTTTATATATTGACAACTTGGGATTATTGTTGCAGGGACACTGTCCATGGACACACCGAAGCATCTTTCCCGAACTATTTTCCCTGGTAAGTGAAATGAAATGAAATTTTCGTTGGTGTGGAAAGCATATATAATAAGTTAAAACATCGAGCAATGTGTTTTGGCATTAATGTGGATCCATGCACTTTACATAATTATGGATGCTTGCAGCTTTGATCAACCTTTTGAAGAAGTTGTCTATCCAAAAGGGGAAGTTGATGCCGTTTCTATTGGCAAGAGAGACGTTGATATGCTTCTACCAGACACTTTTGTTAACGACACCATCATCGACTTTTATATCAAGTATGTTATTCTGTATCTTGTTTCCTCTTTCCGATGATGCTTCTAAGTGACCGTTAGTCTGTTACAGTGGCAAATTTAGCATACCTTGTATTTCTCGCTAATAACAAGTGTCATATTTTCAACTGACCACAGATACTTAAAGAACAAAATCAACCCCGAGGATAGACCGAGGTTCCATTTTCTCAATAGTTTCTTCTTTCGAAAGCTAGCTGACCCAGATAAAGAACCTCTTGAGGCCTGTAAAGGGAAGGAAGCTTTTCAACGTGTAAGAAAATGGACAAGAAAAGTGAACCTTTTTGAGAAAGATTACGTCTTTATTCCTGTTAACTACAAGTAAGTTTATAAGTCTTTTGAATCTGGCTCGCTTACAAACTCGTTTTGACTAATTAAACTGGCCTTTTGACAGCTATCACTGGAGTCTTATCGTAATGTGTCATCTTGGGGAAGTGGCCACATACCAAGGTCTGTCTTTCATTTTTCTTATATCTCGCCATGCATATCGAATGTGATAATTCCTATTCTAAAGCTATGTTCATGTTTAGATGAAGATGTAACCAAGTTGAGTAAAGTGCCATGCGTTCTGCATATGGATCCTATTCGAGGCAATCATACTGGCTTGAACGGTCTTATGCAAAGGTAGCATTTGATCATGTTTTGTTTTATAAGTTCAAGTTATAAAACAAGTGCACTTCTTACACTTTGTCAGAGATAGCAACTCGGCTTCTAAAAATTTTCCGTTTACCGTGTTTCCTAAGTTTTACCGTTCTCCTTTGTTAACTTGTATCGTGTTTCCAAACTTGTACAATCAAACAATTGTGGTTTACATGTGGATATGTCAATGCAGTTACCTTAAAGAAGAATGGAGAGGGAGGGTACAGGAGACGTCTGAAGATATTTGTTCAAGATTTGATAATTTACGCTTCATCTCACTTGAGGTAGCGTACTTTTTAACGAATATCCTCTTTATGTAATTTCATAAATATTATCACACAGTATTAAAGTTCTTTACTAATATGGAACACTTTTTCCGTTTTGGGGGGGGGGGGGGGGGGGGGGGGGGTTGGGGGGATTAACGCTTTCCAAACATCTGTTTTACGAGTTTACGCTTTTTGAAACAGACACGGAAAAATAAAAACACTAGTAATGCCAAACGTGGCCTTGTTAGTACAAGCAGTTTTTTACGTTCTCACTTGGCTTTCACTTGATATGATTATATGAATGTTGAATCTGGAATCTTGTTGTTTGTGCAGTTACCGCAGCAGCCAAATTTATTTGACTGTGGTTTATTCTTGCTCCATTACGTAGAACTCTTTTTGGAACAGGCTCCAATTAATTTCAATCCATTCAAAATATCAAAGAGTGTCGACTTTGTAAGTAAACTGACTCATCTTTCATTCTCATAGCATCAGTTTTAGTTACATGTCTGCTTTATTTTTCTACATATTGACGTTTAAGCAGATAAAGATACCTTTTATGGTACTTTATAATATACTTGACGTCACACCATTTGTTCAGCATCTTGTATCGTGACTATGTGCTAGTTTTTCTGGATTATTATTCTTAAAGTTAATACAAATCGCATATTTTTCAGCTAAATGTGGACTGGTTTCCGCCTGCTGATGCATCCCTTAAAAGGGTGGTTATCCAGAGATTAGTATATGATCTCCTAGAGGCACCTTCTCACGAAGCTCCTCCCGTGCGTGCCAATGATGATAACTTCCATATAGAAACTGCTGTAAATTTCTTTCCAGAAACGTTCAATAATAACCCTTCAACGGTTTGTCAAACTTCTCATGATGATGATGATGAAATTGAAATATCTTTGTTACCATCATTAACTATGACAACTGAACCATGTTCTGTGGGTCCTACTGAATCCTTAAAACCGACATTTGAACCAAGATCATTTCTAAGCATGCAATTCCCATCTTTCAACGAGGCAACATTTGATGGGTACAAAAGTTCCCTAGCGCCATCTCTTAAGGTAATTCTGTTCTTGTTTTTGTCATGTGAAGTCCTAAACTACATGTGGCAAAATGGGCAGGTTGGGTAACAGGTCAAAACGGTGTACGGGTCAGGTCAGTTGGGTTTACCCGAACCACCTTTTTCCATTTTTAAAAAAAAAAATTCTATAAATAATAAGTGCCTTAAAAATGATTTATACTTTCAAATAACATGAGTTGGAAGTTTTATGCATTGAAAATGAACTTTGGGTGGCTTTTGAGCCTTTTGATCCATTAGAGATAACCATAACTTGAATTTGACATTTTGACCCGTTGATGACTGTTTTGGGTAAATTTTGACATTTTAGTCTAACATAACACGGCTTTCATTTGTAAAACAGGAAAATATAGAAAACGGAGGACAATCTGTTTATTCTCTGACAGAAATTGATCTTGAGCAAGACAATGGAATCACACCCGAAATCCCATATTCATCCCAGAATCTCAAAAACATTAACTTTTATGAAACATCGCCACAAACATCAATCTCCGGATGTGAAGATTCATTAGAAGTCATCAATAATAGTAATAAGCAAATGAATGAAGAAGTCGACTTCATGGAGATGAGAGATGAACCAAGATCACCATTATTGGAGCATGTGGAAATTCCTGATGATAACGATAATGGTAACGGCTATGCTTATAATCTTACATTATCTTCTCATTTTTCCGAAATGCAAGCAAACGGGTCCACCGGTTCCGGTGAGTCCTCGGGCTTGGAATCAGATGTGCAGCATCCCACCAAAAAGATGCGAACGACAGAACCACCTCTTGAAGATGGGTCTCCGTTTAGCTGAATTTAGTGTTAATAGGTTTTTGTTGGATGATATGTAGCAGTTAGAATGGACCACCCCCACACGTATACTGTCGGTTATTCATATTTTGCGTTTTGGTGTTTGTTTTTGAAAGGTCCAGTTATGGGGGATATGATAAATAATACTAGTAGTTTTAAATCCTTTGAACTACTCTATTTGCTTTTAATTGAGTTATATCATGTCTTCTAAAATGGGTAAAAAATCAACTCCAATGTGCGCGTTGCACTTCTAAGCTTAAAAGGTGAAAGATGAAAAGTTAGATGAAGTAAGCGAAAATCTACCCTCTAGAAGACAAGTCAGAACTCCTCGTGGAGAAGATTAAGCGCGGTATACGGGAGTTGTTTACTTGTATGTGTACAAACAAAGTGCATAGTAAAAATGTGTAGAAATGAAAAAGGATCTTATGAATGAGATTAGTAGTGTGATTGTTTAGAGACAACATCATAAAAATATAAAACTCATCATAAGTCCGGGTATAATTAATGTCTAGATCCAATGACGAGGTCTAATATGGGATCTACTTCGGATATCACAAGGATTGCCGCACGTCAACCATGGTTCCTAGCCATCGGATATTGCAATATTTCAATGTTTAGTTGAGGACATGTATTTCATTTTGCTCAATTAAGGTTTTAATCACAGTATGGTACAATCGTTTTTTTACTCTCCACCTCCACGGCCCTGGAGACTGTCCACAGCCGTGGTTTTAACTACTAATGTCACCAGAGTTTCTGCATGATTTCAAAGAAGAAGATGAATAAGGCGAGAGTGGTGAGATAAAAACTCAGTAGTAAAACACATGCAGATCATTTCACACTACATATAAGTTCACACATAATTAGTTTACGTGTCACAGTAAACATTCTACAATATTATCATAAGTTGGTTCCCGGAAGTACAAAAAACAAATTAGCTAAATACGTTATAAATAGAAATAGTAAAACGATCAAACAATGCAAGTGAAGATAGGCAGCTTCTACGGAGAGCAATAAGCAAGTTTGAACACACATCGAGACCATTCACCAACTAGGCAGCTTAACGAAGAACTTGTTAGCGTTTCCCATTCTCCTTCAAGACCATTTCTTATCTCACAACATTTGAGGTCAGGCCAATTTCCATATTTGTTTTCCATCAGCCCGATATCAATTAGCTTCAAGAAGTAATCAGCGGCTTTGAGCCCCTCATCTGAAGATGTGCCGCTACGTACATTTGAGGCCTATACTCGACTTCGTTCGGATCATTAACACCTTGTCTAGATCAGCCACTGTTTGATCCGCCGTTTATGCGGAGTGCCACCTTAAAAACCAAGAAACTACTTTAGCTTATATGGAATTGCGCCATTGGTATGAAATTAAAATGCAATCGACAATAGAGAACGTTTGAAAACAGGTACAATAGTTGCATTTTATCCATGGACCGTCTACCATCTTTTTGAAACTTTAACATCTTTAACACAATAAGGGACCAAAAGTGTAACAAGTTTTATAATGAATAACGTTTATGTAAATTTTGGTATTTAGAGACCAAAAATGTAACTTGGTATAAACTATAAGGACCACCTTGTAATTTACTTTCTTTTTTCCTTCTACAAAGCTACTAGTATTATTTTGTTCCAATAATTTTTGTAGGCCAATATCAAATTCGATATTAAAATAAGAGGAAAAGGAATTTAGAAAACAAGGAAAGTGTGTTATTTACTCACCGACGGTGACAGGTTGTATTCTTTATCTCTGAAGAAGAAGCTCTGGAGATGCATCGATATACAGATCTTTGAAACATTCTAATTTTCCAAGATCCTCTGGTAACTTCTCAAGAAGAGCACATTGACGAAGGTCGAGATAATTCAGATGTTTTAACTTACAAATGCTATCAGGAAGGTGTTTAATATTTGTAGCCGACAAATCCAATCTCTCGAGAGATTCTAACTGGCCAATGTCCTCAGGCAACTTCCTAAGACAAGAACAGTTTCCAACAACGAGCGACTTCAGACGTTTTAGCATGCAGATGCTATCTGGAAGATATTCAATCTTCTTACTCCTCCTCACATATAGCTCTTCTAAACATTCTAATTTTCCAAGATCCTCTGGTAGCTTCTCAAGAAGAGCACAATCATCAAGGTAAAGATACGTCAGATGTTTTAACATACAAATGCTATCAGGAAGATGCTTAATCTTTGTAGCTGACAAATTCAGTTCCTCCAGAGATTCTAACTGGCCAATGTCCTCAGGCAACTTCCCAAGACAAGAACAGTTATCAACAGCGAGCGACTTCAGACGTTTTAGCATGCAGATGCTATCTGGAAGATATTCAATCTTCTTACTCTGCACATATAGCTCTTCTAAACATTCTAATTGGCCAAGATCCTCTGGTAACTTCTCAAGAAGATCCTCTGGTATCTTCCCAAAAAGATAATCATCATAATTGACTTTGAGAGATTTGAGACATTTCAACTTACAAATGCCATCCGGAAGATGTTTTATCTTTGTAGATGACAAACAGAGCTTCTCTAGACATTCTAGCTTGCCAAGATCTTTGGGAATATCTGGAATATCGCATTTGAGTTTAAGCTTTCTTAAGCATCGTAAACTACAAATCATGTCTGAAAATTTCTTAAAGTCTGTGCAAGCACATAGACCAAAAGAAATAAGCTTCTCAATATTTCTAACTGATGACGGTAGATTTTCTTTATATTTACAATCAAACTGAAACTTTGGGAGATTACTGTTGGGGTGCAATGAGCATAAATCCAGGGACTCACCATCCAGACGTAAACTAGCTGAAGAACGACTAACCCTTGGTTCCGATTCACCAACGGAAACTTTAAAATAGGAAAAATTCAAACATGAGTCTAAGTTTATGTAGACAAGTTTTCTTAGACATTCAACGGGAGCGTTAATGTCTACCAACTTATCACAACCTTTAAGATCTAACCTCTCAAGATTTGGAAACAGCTCAAGGTCAAGGCTCCTCAACCTTGATTTACAAAGTTCAAGGATTTTGAGATTTGGACATGCACTAGACACGTGAAATTCTTCAAAATCAGCACAATCATTAAGAGATAAATTCTCGAGATTCGGAGTCAACCCAAGGTCAAAGGTTCTTAACTTTGAGTTACTGATATTGAGGTAGTTGAGCTTTTGACACCTAACAGGCATGAAAAGTTCTACTAAATTAGGAGAATCAAGAGATAACTTCTCGAGATTCGGAGTAATATCAAAGTCAAAGGTCGTGAAGTTTGACTCTCCGAGAGAAAGGAATTTGAGTTTTTTGAGAACCTACCAACAAAAATTAGACAAAAAAGATTAATATTAACATATTAACAAGACCAATAAATTAATAGCATTTACGAAACAACCAATCAACAATTATTTTACCTTTTTTTCCCCCTCTTCCCAAAGTTGTTTCATTCTGGCATTATCCATAACAAGTCCAACAAGATTGTTTGCTTGAAATGTTTTGGGTAAATACAAGAAAGGGTAATAAGAACAATCCAGATATTTTAAAGAGTTTGGAAAGTATTGGGCGGTATTATCAAGATCTTCGGCATCTCTTTCATCAAAATCTTGATATTGAAAATACACTAGAAGATATCTAAGTTGCTTCATTTTTCCAAGACCTTTCATAATAGTTCCCGCATTTGTGTTCGAATTACAAAGTTGTAGACATATTGTTGCTTCAGTACCCTGCAATACAAAAACAATGTCCAGAAACCTCGGGAAGTCAGAACAAATGCAAAAGTTTAGTTTTCTCTACATTACAAGTAAACTGATCTTTACCTTGTCATCAGCCAATATATCTTCAATTTCCTCTTCAATCCACAGTCGGCTATGTTTGCTAGGTTCATTCGGGTGCTCACGACGAACAATGTTCTTTCCCATTTCTTCTAAATGGTCATGCATGCCCAACTCCCCATCTTCATCAAAAGTTATGAGAGATCTCTGCTCAAGAACTTTTAAACCATTTCTAGCATGAAATCCACAGCATTCAAGAATTCTGGTTGCATCTTCTTTGTCCTCTCCTTTCAATATGCATGCAATATCTAGAAATATTTCCTTATAATCATTCTCCAGACTTGTATAGCTTAATTCTAGCTTTTTTAGAGTGTCCTCTAAGGGAAATTTTTCTAATCTATCTATAGCATCCTTCCATTCCGGCTTATCTTTGCCAAAGAGAAATGAGCCCAATACTTTGATTGTTAAGGGAAGACCAGCAGCATAACGTACAACTTTTCGTGACAGCTCTTCGAATTCTTTAAGTGGATTCTCTCTTACAAATGCATGCCTACTAAAGAGGGAAATTGCTTCCTGTTCTGATAAGAGAGCAATATCATGAATCACGTTCACTCCGTGTGCTTCCAACACTTGCTCATCTCTACCGAGACAAATTGCTTCCTTATCTGATAAAAGATCGATATCTGGAATCAAATTCACTCTGTGAGCGAGCAGCACTTGCTCATCTCTCGTTGTAACGATAATTCTACTTCCTGGCTTAAACCAGTTAGAACCACCGGCTAACGCCTCAAGTTGGTCTATGTGATTCACATCATCTAGAACAAGAAGAACCTTTATACCACGCATTCTCTCTCGCATCATCTTTTTCCCATCATCAACACTATCTAGAGTGACTTGTTCATTTAGCGCTCTTGAAAGGACTTTTTCTTGTAATTTATGCAAACCCGATTTTGTTGAAACTTCCCTCACATCCGCAACAAAGATTTTCGCATCAAAATCAGCAGATAGATGATCAAAAACAGCTCTAGCTGTAGTTGTCTTCCCAGCCCCTCCCATGCCCTTGATTCCTATCATGCGAACATCATCAATTTTCATTTTTAAAGAGTCAACAACATCCTTTACTCGAGTCTCCATGCCTACTAACATTTTATCAAAGCCGGAATTGATGGGACGTAAATCTAGTAAAATATCTTGAACAATTTTTTTGATGAATTTAGATTCGTCCCTGTGTGTACGTAAAAATAAGATATGTTTAGTACAATAATAATAATATTTTATCCATGCATTATCCTTTTTCAACACATATTAGCAAGAAAGAAAAGTAAGAAATTACCCATCAAGAGTGTTCTTCAGCTCCCAACCAGCCAGATCGGCTGCTTCTTTTAGAGCCCCTACCCATTTCTCAGCAGCATCTTTCTCTTTATTCTTGGAAAAGGCATTTTCAATCGCCCCGATTTGGTTTCTCACTTCAGTGGGTTCTACATCGTAGAATACAGGGTAAGCAGTGTGGCCAGGCATCTTGTGACACTCCATTATCTTGACAAGCTCATCCAAACACCATGACGAAGAAGCATAGTTTTTGGAAAAAACAATGATGTAAAATCTGGAGTCTTCAATGGCTTTGATTAGCTCATCACTGATAGGTTCCCCTTTATGGATTCTTACATCATCCTTGTAAGTGTAAATGCCCTTTGCATTAAGAGCTTCATAAAGATGGCCAAGAAAGTTCTTGCGAGTGTCTTCACCCCTGAAGCTTAAAAAAACATCATACTTGAAGCTGGTTTGAATGGATGAAGTTGAAGTGGATGCCATTATTTTTGGTTCAGATGAGTTTGAAGAAGATTCTTCTTTTTCTGGTTCAGATGAGTTTGAGGACGATTCTTCATTTTTTGGAGCAGATGAGTTAGAAGAAGATGCCTTTGAATAAAAGTAATAGATAAAAGTTGAAGATGCCATTAGCATAACTCCTAATAAAGCTACGGATGAAGTTGAGGTGGACACCATTATCTTTGGTGCAGATGAGTTTGAGGACGATTCTTCGTTTTTTGGTGCAGATGAGTTAGAAGAAGTTATGGATAAATGATCGGAGAAGAAACGTAATAATCTGCTGAAGGACATCTCTACAAACTGATTGCAAAGAAAAGTGAATAAAATGGGAAAAAAAACAACTTGAAAATGTGAAGGTGATTGGTTAGGTGTAAAAAGAGTTTATGATGAAACTGAAGCTGTTAAAAGAGTTTATGTGAAGAAAGAAACAAGTTCCAGCTGCTGCAGTGATTGCAAAGAAAAAAAAAATTGATAATGTGAAAAGGTGATTGGTTAGGTGTAAATTATGATGAAACTGAAGCTGATAAAATAGTTTATTATGTTGAGAAGCAAAAGCCCATTCATATATTCTTTTGGTCAATGAAAAAGAAATAGAAGATTCACTGTTTGAAAAAGAAAGATAAGCCGCCCACTCATAAGAATATAAGATTCAACAAGAAAACAAAACAATACATCTTCTTGGAAACTGCTTTTTACATTAATCTATTTCTCCAAAAAGACAAATAAACTCATCAATTTATCTAACAACATCTTAGAAACTGCTTACATAAAGACTTGCTCCAACATTGTTATTATAATTATTTTGTCCACATATGAGCTTCCTTGTAAACTATTGTCCGGCCACTTACACTTTATAATTGTTTTATCATAGCTAGTGTTAGTATAAAATTCGGGCAGGGTGGACTTACTCGTATTAAGTATCGACGTGAAAAGTATCACTTCACTAGGATCACACAAAACACAAAATCCCCAACCTAATCATTAAAACTATTTTTCTTTTTTACTAAAAGCCAAGACTAGTAGTAGTGGTGACCACAAACTTGACAAAACAGCCCCACCAACTAAGCTAGACCAAATGCGTGACCATATGCTCCTAGTAGTGGCCACTTGTTGGAATATTCATATTAATCAAAATCAAATAAAACATACACTATTCAGTACGGGTGTGTATACAAAACAACTCGTATCAATCTATCCTTAATAAAACATGAATCTTATCAAAACTAATAATATCACTATTACTGTTGGTTTTATGGATATAAATTAGTAGACGTGAGTTAGGATCGAACTCGAGACTTTGGGATTGCACACTTTACGTATGAGAATTTAAAGTTAATAATTAAATATAAATGTTATATTTATTTATTTATTAAACGAAATAACTAACGGACGTTAAGTAATTAATGTAATGGACTAACGGTCGTTAAATGTTTATGGAAAAGGATCAAATTGCAAAAGTTGGGAAGGTTCCGGAATCCCTAAGGGATACCTAGAACCGATCGGCCATCAAGAAAAGGAAACAAGGACCAACTTGTTCACCAAGTTTACTTGAGTATATATACAAGGCTAGGGGTCTTGTTTTTCCATCTCTTGTGCTCATTAGCTAAACCTAAAATTGTTTTGTGTGTGTGTTTTGCTAAAATCGGTCGAACACCATTCAAAGGTGTTGATCCACTCTTTTCCAAACATCAAGTTATTTGGTTTGATAAAAACTAGCGGTACTTTAATTCGGTTTAGTACGTGTGTACAAGAACTTAGTAATAACATACTTTTGTTATTATCTTGGATTGAATTACAAAAAGGTAATGGGTAATTCACATAATCCTAACTAAATCAAATTAGGGTTCATCCGTTGCTAGTTTGTGGATTTGATTCTTGTTCGGCTAGAATCAACAAAGGTACGCATATTCTTTTATGTTAATTAATTATTCGTTAATACATCCTATACGCTTCCGCACTATTACTTTGATGTTTTGTGATTATTTATATGAATGTCTTGATATCTAATTCCAACAGTGGCATCACGAGTCATTGGTTTTTAATGAGTAATTAATTACATAAACGCGTAATAAAACAAATACTTGTATGTTGTTTGCTATGTTAATCTAGGGTTTATGTTTATTTATGTTTTGGTCGAATTTTTTTTATAAATTGGGCGTACCATATTTTTTTAAATCGACATATACATAAATTTTTTAGGGTTTTGAAAATTGTTTGCTAACCTTATTAAAACCTAGAATTAATATTGATTACGTGATTAATTCATGAATAATTTGTTATGTGTCATGGAATTTTTATATGCGATCTTGTGACTTACTTGAATAATTGTTATGATGTCCATGACTATACATGCATGTTAGTCATGGATAAGTTGCTTTGATATATTGTTTAATTGTTGAGACATATTTATTTATGATAAATCTTGAATTGGGGAAGACTCCAATTAATATATTAATGAATCAATTATGTGCAATTTGGTATAAATTAATTAAGGGTTTACGCAATCGATTCATCGATGTATGTGGCTCACTTTCTATTGCTGGAGTGAAAACCCTAAATTAATATATACATTAATTTAACCTAGATATTGATTATTAATAGGATTTTATCGAATAAGTTGCATGTGGCTACTTGTTTACACGTATAAATTGTTTATTATGTGCGCATTGTTTTTTTAGTAGTTTATTTTTTATTTGTTACTTGTTTGTTTATTATGTTTGACAGTTTTAAGCAAAGGGTAATTTTGAATAGAAAAATAATACGGACTAAACAATGGCGAAATTTAATTGTTTTGGAAGAGTTAAGTTGTCAAATAGTTTAATTGATTGGTGATTTTTGTACAATGACTGAACGGCTCATCCATTCGAATGAACTAACAAAAGGGGTTTAAAGAAGTGCGCATAGTCACACTGAATGGATGTCTTAGGTTGTGCTTTAGCGCGTACCTGGTCCTCTGCCCCCTGTAAGTTCGAGTGGAGCTACTTAGTAAGCCATATAATGTGCAAGCTCATCTTAAGGGCGAATTAGTTTTAATTCCATGCGCCACTTCGGTGGTAGTTATCCGAAACACTAAGTGTTTACACTTATGCAAAAGTACGGTATAATGGATGATAATTAATACTAAATTCCTTGATTGGTGAACCCAATACCTCAATCAAAACTTTGATAATTTGATCTTTATGAATTGGTAATAAAAAGTTTTTTATTAAATTTATGCTACAAGATGAATGCATGACATCTTTGTACATATTTGATTTGACCACATAAAATCAAAACTAGTACCCTTTTAAAATTAAGAATATGCCATCTAATTAAAAGGAACACTTGAAGTTGCAATTTACGTCATGACAGTACTTGGCGAGATTGTAATGGAGAGGTAAATCTCTATGTAAAGTCAGACCTTACATGGACATATTTGCAGTTCTTTAAGTTAGACACTTAAGTTGAGTAGGAAGTGAGACCTGGACTCAATGGCATAAGATGGGATGAAACATGTTTATATTTGCAATAGCGTTGGAAAATATAAATCCCATAATGATCTAGGAGTTGGAAATTGTTTGCCAATTAATGTTCGACAGATTACCTTATTATGTATTTTCGTTACTAGCAGATCAACTGATGTAATGAACATATGATAATTTGGATCCTAGTTTTCGAGAAAATTATATGGTTATATGTTTATATTACCGTTGGGTATATTTATTTTCTTGAAAAGTGTATTATCGAAAATACTAATACTTGAACTTTTTTCTGTAGAAATGGCTCAAAACACCGATAACACTAACACTGCTCTAACTTCTGCGTTCAAAACATTTTTTGATCGAGAAAAGTTGACTGGCTCTAAGAATTTCAATGATTGGCACCGCTCTTTGAGAATTGTCTGTAGAGTTGCTGACCGGTTGAAATACATTTATGAACCTTGTCCTGCTGAACCAACTGGTCCTGAAGCTACTCAAGCTGAAAAGGACGCTTGGCAACTTGAGTATAAGCGTCATAATGATGTGGCTTGTCTTATGTTGGGAACGATGGAATCTGCTCTTCAAAAGCAGTTCGAACATCATTTCCCATTTAATATGCTCAATGAACTTCGAACTATGTTTGAGAAACCAGCTGCCGTCGAGATTTATGACTTGACCTACGCGTTACACAGCTGTAGGCAGGGAGAGGGTAAACCCGTAAGTGCTCATGTACTTGAAATGAAAGGGTACATGGACCAACTAAAAGCACTTGGCAAAACTTATGAGGATGACATGGCTGTGAATCTGATTAATCGATCCCTTAACAAGGATTTTAATGGTTTTGTCAGAAATTTCAATATGCACTGCGTGGGGAAGACAGTTACTGACCTACACGCATTGCTAATTGACTATGAGAAAGGGTTGCCTCAAAAGGTTCCTACCGCCCAGGTACTTGCTATTCAGGGTGGAAGAATTAATAAGCCAAAACCGCAGCGTGCGAACAACAAGAAGGGGAAGGGTAAGGGAAAGGTTGACAAAGGCAAACAGGTGATGGCCTATCAACCTCAACCCAAGAAGAACCCTACTCCTAGGAAGGATAATCCTAAAAAGGATCAAGCATGCCACCATTGCAAGACAGTTGGGCATTGGAAGAGAAACTGTGCTCTCTATCTTGATGAATTGCGGACAAATAAAATGAATGCTGGGTCCTCGGGCGCCGGTTCTTCAGGTAATTTATTTGTCATTGAATTATTTACTCTAAATCATAATAATTCCTGGGTATATGATACGGGCTGTGGTATTCACATTTGTAATACACTGCAGGGGTTTAGAGTGGAAAGGAAGCTTGCCTATGGGGAGCAATATCTGCACGTGGGAAATGGCGCACATGCAGCTGTTGAAGCCATAGGAACGTTTAGTTTAGTATTGCCTTCGGGCTTAGTACTGTTATTGAACAATTGTCATTACGCACCTTCTATAATTAGAGGTGTTGTTTCCTTTTCAGTTTTGTTGGATGATGGTTTTACTCATACTATTTCACATAATGGAATTGATGTTTCTTTAAATGGTGTATTTTATTTTAAAGCAATTACTGTGAATGGTGTGTTTGAAATTGATATGATTGGAAATGTATCTAACAATAATAATAATTCGATGTTTAGCATTAACAAGAAGATAAAGTTAGACTTGAATTCTTCTTATCTTTGGCATTGTCGACTTGCTCATATAGGCAAGGCTCGCATGCATAAGCTGCAACAAGAAGGGCTTTTGCAAAATATCAATGATGAATCATTTGATAAATGTGAGTCATGCATATCTGGGAAGATGACTAAGAAACCTTTTCATAGCAATATGGAGAGGGCTTCTGATCTACTTGGTCTTATTCATACTGATGTGTGTGGACCACTTAGACATGTGTCAAAGAGAGGTGCTAGCTACTTCTTAACTTTTACTGATGATTTCAGCCGTTATGGTTATGTTTATTTACTTAAGCATAAACATGAGGTGTTTGAAACATTTAAGGTTTTCAAAGCTGAAGTAGAACTGCAATTGGGAAAGAAGATTAAAGCTCTTCGATCCGATAGAGGAGGCGAGTATCTAAGCCAAGAGTTTAAAGATTACTTAGCTGAGAATGGAATTGTCCAGAATCTCACTTCTCCATATACCCCACAACAAAATGGTGTATCTGAGAGAAGAAATCGTACATTGTTGGACATGATACGATCTATGTTTAATCTTACTACTCTACCTTTATCCTTTTGGGATTATGCTTTAGAATCTGCTGTTCGTATTCTAAATATGGTTCCCACAAAGAAGGTTGATAAGACACCATATGAAATATGGCATGGCAAAGCTCCTAGCCTGTCTTATTTAAAGGTCTGGGGTTGCGAGGCGTATGTTAGACGTGACTCAGCAGATAAACTCCAACAAAGATCTGTAAAGTGTATCTTCGTAGGATACCCTAAGGAAACTATGGGTTACTACTTTTACTATCCAACTGATAATAAAGTAATTGTTGCTAGGTATGGAGATTTTCTTGAAAGAGATCTCGTATCTCAAGAATTCAGTGGGAGAGTTTATGATCTGGAAGATGATCATGAAGATGCATTACCTTCTGAAAACACTAACGTACTTCCGGTAGAACCTGATAGTTTGGGTCCTCCACCAGAAGTTGAAGTGATTCCCGTTCGTAGATCCGTAAGGAATATACGTGCACCTGAACGTCTATGTCTTAACGTAGAGGTTGAGGAAACTATGTTAGGAGATCTTGGAGAGCCTACTAGTTATAAAGCTGCCATGGCAAGTCCTGACAAGGATAAATGGCAGGTTGCAATGAATGGGGAAATGCAATCCATGAGAGAAAATGAAGTCTGGGTAGAGGTTGACTTACCTCCAAACGCCTCGGTGGTTGGGAGTAAGTGGCTCTATAAGATTAAGACTGATATGGATGGCAATGTACACGTCTGTAAAGCTCGTCTAGTTGCGCAAGGTTTTACTCAAACTTATGGCATTGATTACGAGGAGACCTTTTCTCCTGTAGCGGACATTAGAGCTATTAGAATTCTCATAGCTATAGCAGCATACTATGACTATGAGATATGGCAAATGGATGTCAAAACCGCCTTCTTAAATGGTCGCTTAGATGAAGACATCTATATGAAGCAACCTGAGGGGTTCGTGAATCCACAATTTCCAAACCATGTATGCAAACTTCAAAGGTCCATTTATGGATTGAAGCAAGCATCAAGGCAATGGAATAAAAAATTTGATGAAGAAATCAAAAGGTATGGATTTGTTCAAAATTTTGATGAGCCATGTGTATATCATAAAGTTAGTGGGAGTGATGTAATTTTCCTAATTCTTTATGTCGATGACATATTAATTATGGGAAAAGACATTCCAAGCATGCAAAGTGTTAAGGCATATCTTGGGAAGTGTTTTTCCATGAAAGATTTAGGAGAAGCTGCATACATTCTGGGAATTAAGATCTACCGAGATAGGTCAAAGCGATTAATTGGTTTAAGTCAAAGCGCTTACATTGATAAAATATTGAAGAGATTCAGTATGCAAAATTCCAAGAAAGGATATTTGCCGATGGAAGTAAAGCATGGCTTATGTAGCGATATGTGTGCTTCAACACCTGCTGAGGTGGCACGCATGCAGAACGTTCCTTATGCTTCGGCTGTAGGATCTATTATGTATGCTGTGAGATGCACAAGGCCAGATGTGGCGTTCGCTCAAAACATGACCAGTCGATATCAACAGAATCCGGGTGAACTTCACTGGATTGCTGTTAAACATATTCTGAAGTATCTCAGAAATACTAAAGATATGTTTTTGGTGTATGGTGGAAATCCAGACACAGAGCTTGATGTTACAGGTTACTGTGATGCGTCCTGGCAGTGTGATAAAGATGATACGAAGTCTCAGACGGGTTATGTCTTTGTCATAAATGGAGGAGCAGTTGACTGGAAGAGCAAGAAGCAGACTACGATTGCAATGTCTGCAACAGAAGCCGAATACATAGCTGCTTCGGAAGCTGCAATGGAGGCTGTTTGGATTAGGAAATTCATTTCAGGGCTTGGTGTTATGCCTTCAATTGAATCGCCTATTGATATGTATTGTGACAATTCTGCTGCAATCATATTTGCCAATGAACCTGGAGTCATGAAGGGCACCAGACATTTTCTACGGAAGTATCACTATGTTCGGGAACAAGTCCAGGAAGGTGAAATAAATCTATTGAAAGTTCACACAGATGATAACTTAGCTGACCCGTTCACTAAGGCTTTAGCTAAAGACAAGCTTGTAGGACTTGCCAATGGAATTGGACTTCGTTTAGCTAAAAGTTTCATGCATAACTGTGATTAGTATTTGGATAAAGGATATTGTAAAACATTTATTATGTTAATGAAATAAAGTTTGGATTATGTTTATTTTCATTTATAATATTGTTGTCCTATATTTGCATGTTTAATCCGTAAATAACTAAGTTATTTTAAATGTCCGTTGTCGATTAATGATATGGGAGTATCATTAAATTAAGACAAATCTGAGAGATGTGGTAGAATATACTTGAAAGTATATTGATGAGAATGCATACCAATTTCAGATGATATTCAATGAATTGAATATAGGACTTATCCCAACTACATAATTTACTTTGTGGATATTGTTATAAGTAAATTATGAATAGTTATCCTCAGACTTGAGATACCAGATAAGTGTCATGAATGTAGTGCATTTCTGTGGAGCAACTTAACGCTATACGTAACTGGTAGTCATAAGGGTTGTTTTCAGAAATGTTACAAAGTTTGTGAGTTATTCTTGTAGTCAAAATAGAATTTGTTCCTTCAAATTTATTTGGAGTTTAATACTGCTGGGCCCCTCGTAGGGTTGACAAGATGTTTGTGCGGCCGCACCTAAATCTCCCCTAAATATGTTTAGATGATTCGGTAATCTTGGTCAATCACTTACAAACGAGAAACAGAATAGTTATATAAAGAATGACTTAATTCTATGTCTTTATTTAACGTGGTATTAGAAACAAAAGGATAATAATAATGAGAAATCATTAAAAGGTTTTCCAGGAGCCTTGCTCGAGTTGTACTAGAGGCATCGAAGTGTTGCTAGACGCTAACCGAATGTGATCACTCTATTAAGATATATCCAAGTGGGAGCTGTTGGTTTTATGGATATAAATTAGTAGACGTGAGTTAGGATCGAACTCGAGACTTTGGGATTGCACACTTTACGTATGAGAATTTAAAGTTAATAATTAAATATAAATGTTATATTTATTTATTTATTAAACGAAATAACTAACGGACGTTAAGTAATTAATGTAATGGACTAACGGTCGTTAAATGTTTATGGAAAAGGATCAAATTGCAAAAGTTGGGAAGGTTCCGGAATCCCTAAGGGATACCTAGAACCGATCGGCCATCAAGAAAAGGAAACAAGGACCAACTTGTTCACCAAGTTTACTTGAGTATATATACAAGGCTAGGGGTCTTGTTTTTCCATCTCTTGTGCTCATTAGCTAAACCTAAAATTGTTTTGTGTGTGTGTTTTGCTAAAATCGGTCGAACACCATTCAAAGGTGTTGATCCACTCTTTTCCAAACATCAAGTTATTTGGTTTGATAAAAACTAGCGGTACTTTAATTCGGTTTAGTACGTGTGTACAAGAACTTAGTAATAACATACTTTTGTTATTATCTTGGATTGAATTACAAAAAGGTAAGGGGTAATTCACATAATCCTAACTAAATCAAATTAGGGTTCATCCGTTGCTAGTTTGTGGATTTGATTCTTGTTCGGCTAGAATCAACAAAGGTACGCATATTCTTTTATGTTAATTAATTATTCGTTAATACATCCTATACGCTTCCGCACTATTACTTTGATGTTTTGTGATTATTTATATGAATGTATTGATATCTAATTCCAACAATTACTCCATGAAACTTATTAACCAATACTATCACATTCATGTACAAACTTATAATCAACAAAATTAAGAGTAAAAATACGAACACTTGTGACATATAACTAAAAGCCCTACGTATTTAGCACCAGCACGAACCCATATCGAGTGCTGCAAAAGGATCGAAATTTATCAACACAAACTTGTGATTGTTGAGAATGAATGCACAAACAGCATATCAGCACGAAACGTATTAAAACCAGTGGTAATGGTAATGATGGTGACAGCTAAGAAAAAACCAAATTTACCTATTTTTCAAGCAGTCTCTTTTATTAGTTAACCACCTGTTGCAACTAGGGGTGTTAATCGGGTCGGGTTGGTCGGGTTAAGGTCAAACGGGTCGGGTTGATCGGGTTAATCGGGTTGCCCCGAGTTAGATTTTTGGCCTAAGTAACCCGACCCGACTCGGGTTTGGGTCCGCGTCGGGTCGGGATTATTGACACCCCTAGTTGCAACCTATATAATTAAAAAGTATGACAGATAATTACAGCAAATGACTACTGTCGAAACTGATACCGGGGTCGGGACAAAGAAAACTGAGAAAACTGACCGAAACCGACCCGAGTAGTTTCGGGTCGGGATTCGGTTTGGGTTTTTCAGGAAGTCGGTTTCGGGACGGGACGGGTCGGTTCCGGCCTGATCCTATAATATCATATAAAGCAATTATTACAATTGTTCCAAACTGCAAGTACAAAACAGCTCATATCAATCTATCCTTAATAAAATTAATTATAGAAATAAGAAGCTGTGACCAATGATGAAGATAACTAAACGTGGCGTGTGTGTTTTTAGTGTGTGTTTTACCAGGGAAGGAAGGAAGAAAGAAGAAATATGAGCAAAAATATCTACATCATCAACTTGTACTTTTATGTTTAAACTTGTTATGTTTGTGAGTTTTTTAATACATTTACCAAAGAGTGTGGCGTCCCATTATCTAATATTATATTTTGTATTTTTTTTAAACAAAACTTTACATTATACTTTTCTAGTTTTTTTTTTTTTTTTTTTTTTTTTTTTTTTTTTTTTTTCCTTAGTTTGTTTAAAAATTGTAAAAGAAAATAAATTATGGGTGGTTGAGGCCCAAATAGCATGTTATGAGTGAAGGGTGTTTTGGTGTGTGATTGTTAAAAGTAGAGATGATGAAATGGCGCTGAGGTGCCACTGAAAAAAGGAATTTGGCATGTCATCATACCTCATGCTCTAATATATGAAGAAACCTTCACATTTTGGTATCCTCATTCCATTATGGTGGGCCACATAACCAACCAAACAACATTAATGACTTTCAAAGTCATAGACCCATACCCATACACCCCAACCAAACGGGCCAATCTTTAGTATTTATCGTAATTCATATTCAAAACTATTAATAATAGAGGTGACTTATTTTGCATACTTACGAATCCCCGTCATCCATCTAATTTAATCTAATGATGGGGATTAATCTAAGATTTAATATGTCAACTTATAATTTACTTATTATATGTATCAAACTCTCTAATTTTTCTTATTGGATGCATCATTTTTTTTAATATTTCTTATTCTATGTATCATTAGTGTTTGTATTTTTTAAGAGCTAACTATAATTTTGGTCCATTTGGTTTGCCGGGTGTAACACTTTTGTTCCAAACTACCTCGTATGACATTATCAAATAAAACATACACTATTCGGTACGGGTGTGTATCCAAGTACAAAACTCATCATATCAATCTATCCTTGATAAAATTATGCACTCAAGTTAAAACATTAGCATGAATCGTATCAAAACTAATAAGATATATAAAATCAACAAATTAGACATATAACTAAAAGCCCTCCTATAATGATTCGAATAAAATCAACAAAAAATTAGACATTAAAAATCATACCTTAGAAAGAAAGGTTTGGGAGAGTACAGAGGTTTTTTTTTTTTTTTTTTTTTTTCCTAAAATAAAGATAATGGAGATAGGCATAAGACCTATTGTTTTTTTTTTTTTGGTTTTTTTTTTTAAATTTACAATCCGGTCCAAAAGTATAGACAAAAAGCCATTAAGTGCATGTGTATTTCTTATGTTTTTTCTGCATCTAAGGGGATGTTTGGGGGATTGCTTATCAAGATGCAAAACAAAACCACGTTTGGAAAAGGTAAGTCCTAGGGTGCAGCCACAAAACATGCTTTTTGGTGGATTTATAATGCAAATAAGTGATTATTGAGTTATAAACGACAATATGCGTATGAGGGTGGTTCATTCTAACTGCCACATATCTTCCAACAAATACCTTAGACTTACTTATTTGCATTAGCATTAGCATTTATAATAATAATAATCCCCAATTTCTTCTTCCTCGACCTTTTTGAACCTCTCACCCGATCTTATCCTTTTGTATTCTCATTTCTAATTATTATTGTTTGCAATTAAATTAGGTTGGTATAATTCGATCTATGTACTTTTATATCTTTTCATCATGCTTATAGGAGCTTTTATATTTCGACATGTTTGGCAAACGAGCTTAGCTGCTAGAGCTTATGAGAGTAAAATGACAAAATAAAGTAATTAGCTACTATTTCAAACACTTTTCAAAAGCTATTTCAAGTAGTTTTTTTTTTTTTTTTTTTTTTTTTTTTTTTTTAAAAAAAAGACCTGATGAAATTTAACGTATAATTGAGAAGATTGAGGAGAATGTCAGATTACAGTTACAAGCTTTGAAAGTCAAGAAATAAGTTGAGGCATTGAATGTGGCTGATGAATGTAATATTATAATGCCATGGTAAGGAGTTGATCTATATGTGTATAGTTGAGTGTTTGGTGGCATTTAAATGGGAATCTTTCATCTGCTATGAATATATGCAGACAGTTGAATTTCAAGTATAGCCTGCAATCTATAGTGGTTTTATCCATCTTTGCTCTCTTTCCTAATTACATTTGGAAACTGAGAGCATTTTGAACTCACTATGGATGATGGCTTTGTATCTTGGCCCTCTGTTTCCTTATTTGTTGTTCTTTCTTTGTGATATTATAGTTGGGCCTTTGTTTGGTACTATTTTATTCACTAGGTCAATTACAGTCAATTTAAGTTCAAACAGAGGAGTTATAAAGTAGGTTTCCATCCATGTTGGGTAAGTGATTTTGGTGAGATTGAGTATGCAGTGTGGAATAGTGAGGTGTACAAGATAAACCTACTTGGTCCATACTATGTTCAATCTACAGGAGGTATGGGTGGTCTCCCCTCAAGGTGTGTGTTCCCAAGGGTCTAAAGCCATTTTCAAGAGATGGAAATGTAGGATCCTTGGTATAGCCCTTGACTGGGAGGGTTATGGGTGGCTATAAACTTCACAGTGATGCCTCTTGCCTTTTCCACCTTGGTCATTGTGATGTGGGTTGAATGATCATGGTAGGGAGGTGAGATGGAAATGTTCTTATGAGTTGTATGGTCTTGGTGCAAAGAAAAGGGTATTTTCACTATGGCAGGGAATGAATGGTTGTTTTCATGTCTGTTGTTGCCTATATTGTATTTGTCTATACTGTATGTTCTTGTGTTGTCTAAGGAATATCTAGTAGTTTTATCTGACATAGGATAGTAGTGTATGTCTGACTTCGGCATGTCCAAGTTCAGCTGTATGTTATCTTGATGTAATCTTTTTGTGATGATAATAATATATTTTTACCCTTTGCACCAAAAAGATCTACGTTGATTTTTTAGAAGATAAGTTCCAATCGAGTTATTTCAAATGTCTTCAAAATGGATAAAAAAGAACCCCCTTGTGCACTTTGCACTTGTATGCTTAAAGTATGGGAGGTGATTTGCACACTCCTCAAATTGATTGGGACACTCTAATTTAGAGTGTCTTGACATTTATACCTTTACAGGATGAAAATAAGTAAAATCATGTGAGGGTATAAGTGTCACTAAACTCTAAATTAGAGTGTCCCAATCAATCAAGGGAGTGTGCAAATCACCACCCTTAAAGTATGCACTATAATGGGCAACTCAGAATTCCTCGTAGAGAAGATTAAGCGCGGTATACGTGTATGTCTACAAATATAGTGCATAGTAAAAATGTGTAGAAATGAAAAAGGATCTTATGAATGAGATTAATAGTGTGATTGTTTAGAGGCACACCATAATAACAATATAAAACTCATCATAACTCTTGGTGTAATGTTCATATCCGATGACGAGGTCTAACTCGGACGGCTTGTACCAATCATATATAGATTGAGCCATTAGGTGAGCCGTGTATAAATTATTTTAACTATACAATTTTACGCAAATGCCATTTTTTATTACATTATACAAGATTTTCTTGAAATTTTAGCCGACCTAATGGAGGATATTATACTCCAATTGCACTAACTATCTTTTCTAGGAAATGAAAACTTTTTACATGGGGTTACTTTTGTATAACTTCCCACATGGAGTAAAGAGAAGAAGCTCTGCTTACTTATATATTGTGGTGAATATAGGTTGAATAAATTGAGATTAGAATAACGTGTAACCGACTTTGAAAAAAAATCCCAATTTTTGTAATCGACTTATTCATCTTTTTGCTTAATTTGAAATTTGATTGTTTATATCAAATTAGACAGGTATACAATGTTTATGTTTAGTGGGTTTATGATGGTCATGGGTTATCTTATATACATGTTGTTGACTTATATAATGGTTTTTAGCGTAAATATATGCAAACATGACACTTGCGGAAGATCAAGTATGTTTAGCAACCAAAGATCTATTTCCAACAATCTAAGTTCGCAACACTGACAGTCAATGATGAACTTTGATTACATCGTCACTAAATAACCAAACTTGAGTTTGGTTTCAATTATCTTTAGCTTGATAAGAAAAGAAAATCTATGTGTGATAAGAAGATACATAAGATTTGATTACATCAACAAAAAATGTTATGCCTCTGGAACAACTTCTTTTATGGGGTTATTTAACGTGTTTTAAGTTTACAATCCCACATGGATAATGAAAAGAAGTTTTTATTATTTATATAACGTGGTAAATATGTTAAACTAGGTCGAGGTTAGTATCATATTGTTGGTTTCTATTGCTTGATGTTGTTTAAAGAAATAAAAACAATGAACCGTAGAAACTACTAATTCATACAAATTCTAAACTTTTTATCATTTCGACGGTAGTGTAATTGTTTATTAGCGTGCCATTATATCTTTGGGGCAATGTCCAAATCAGATGGTGAGATCTAACTTGGACGACCTGTACCAATCGCCTGCAAACCGAGCTGTTTGACTGGCCATATAGTAATCAATTTAATCTTGCATTTCACCGAAACACGCAATTTTTTTTACAATACACTAGATGTTCTTGACATCATACACAAACTGTGGATGATATTCAATTCCAATTGCATTGTCACTAAATAACCATACATGAGTTTGATATCAATTTTCACTAGCTTGATAAAAAAGAAAATCTACAAAGAAAAAAAATACTAATATTTTATTGCCCTCAACAAAAAGTGTTATGACATATGTCATTAGAAAAGCTTCTTATACGTGGTTACGAAACTTGTTTGAAGTTCTAGTCCCACATTGGTAAGGAGAAGAAATTTTTCTTAACTATATATTGTGTTTAATATGGCTTAAATAGATTTGGATTATTTCTATGTTGTTGGTTTCTAGTATTGATATTGTTTGAGGAAAAAAAGAGTTCAACTAGCAATTTGAAGTTCTAGTCCCACATGGAGTAAAGAGAAGAAGCTTTGCTTACTTATATATTGTGGTGAATATGATTTGAATAAATTGAGATTAGTATTATGTTGTTGCTTTAACAAGTTTAATGTTGTTTACGGAAAAAGAAACAAAATTGAATTTGTGTAACAATTCATGTAATATCTAAATTTTTTGTAGTCTAACTATTATATGCAATTTGTAGCCACCTCATCCTTAATTTCCTATTAGCAATTAACATAAAGAAATACCAAATATCCCAATGACTACAATAGATAATACTTATAAATATTTGAAGTAAGAAACTGCAATTTTAGTTTTTTATAACGCTATAATGGTTTTAATAATAATACTTGTATGTGGCACAAAATAACGTTGTTTCAGTTGGCATCAAATGTCTAATAGCTTCAAAAGAAAAAAAAAATGTTATATAAAATTAGATGGCTATACGTATATGTTTAGTGGGCATATGATGGTGATGGGTTATCTTAATAAAAATTGTTGACTAATATAATCAGGGACGGATACATGATTTTTAAGAGGGTGTTGCACAAATAAATGTTGGGCTAACTAAAGTTACACTGTAAGAAACAAAAGTAGCAAACAAATTTTTGGGGGTTGCACATACCACAAAAACGGCAGTTTTTAAATCTTTTTTCACTTCGTGACCTAAAATCAGGTGTAACCCGTGCCACACCCGACATACATGTGGATCTGTCTATGAATATAATGGTTTAAGTGTAAACATATTCAAACATGACACTTGTGGAAGATCAAGTAAGATAAATTATGCTTCGCCACTGATTTGTCCAAAAGAAATACAAACGGTGAAGTTTGTATCTCCGGATTGTTTCCCAACGAAAGTTGAATGGAATTATTGAATCGATTCGCGTATACGTGAATTTGAATAGTGAAATAGTGAGAACTTTGGGTTTTTATGCTAAATTTGATAAACACAAGCTAAATATGACTTCATAAGCATATAAAACATTAAAACAAAGCAATTGTAAGCTAAAACGCAAAGGAAATCTAAAAACGAGCACGCTCGGGCTAATCCCGAGCCTAAAACGTCAATGTTATGAAAAATAAACCCTAGGAACGCAAATATATTTTTCCTACATGCTAAATGACAAAAGAAAAATTTAGGAAAAAACCGGATATTTTTTTGACCTTTTATTTATTTACTATGAATTAAAAACTAAAATGAAGAAATTAATTATTTAAAAATAACAAATCTAAATGGAAAAATACAAAATTTTGCAAGAAAATACCTTGAATTATGCTAAACTCAGGAAAAATAAGTATTATGAAAAATCTTATTGGGAATAAGCTGATAAAAGCAAATCAGATAATATAAGCTAAAGGGCATTTTACATATAAAAGATTAACTAAGCAAAGAATAACATGTAACACCTAATGGGAGAAATGGTAAGGGATCCTTGTGTTGTGTTTGTGAGTGTACAGACCAGGGATCAATCCTTGGTCTTGACAGTTTTATTTTTATTTTTATTTTTTTGATTTTTCTTTTTCAAACTTGTAAAAGTGATTAAAACTAGAAAATTTTATAAAACTAACTTTTATGAAAACTCTTAAAAAGCAGTGATTAAGCTGCAAATGGACAACAGTTTATCTAAAAAGCTCACAATGCAAATAAAACCTAAACAAATTATGCTAAAAGGCTTCAATAAGCTAATGAGTTTCTACAATAAGCTATTATAACTACTATGCAAACTAGAAAATCTATGGAGAGTAATTAAACAAACCTAAATAAGCAAAGGGAAAACTGATTAAGCAACATATTAGATTTAAACTACTTGAACAAAAAGCATCTTAACAGATTTGAAAATAAGCAATACAAAGCTAATGCTACTCCCTAAAATAAGCTACTGAGAGAAACCATTAAGCTATGGGAATAAAAATAAGCTAAGACATAAAAAGAATAAGCTAAGGGAAGGATACTAAAAGCTACTAGGGGAATAAGCTATGGAAAAGCTTTATGCTGAACTTAAATAAGCTCAATAAACCTAAAACAACCTACATTCTTTAAACTAGACTTAAAGGGCTTACTTGCAGTCTATAAAAAGCACTAAAAATAAGCACCTATGAGCTTAAAAAGGCAAGACAGACAAAATCCATACTACAAGCTATAAGAGTACTAAAAAAATCAGGCAAAAATACAAACTAGATAAGCAGATAAGATACTGATAAATAAGCTGAGTGGACAGACAATGGACACTGCAGACAGAGAAGTACTAAACAAGGTACTTTTAAGCTAAAAATTAAGCTACAAAACCAAAAAGCTAAGGCATAAAAACTGAAGACAGATGAATACTAGTGACTAATTAACTCAGAAATTAACTTTTTTAATAATTTTGAAAGAATATTTGAACTAAAAAAATGACTGAGAAAGAGGCTGTTTTGGGACTTGTATAAGAATTTTGACAGATTTGTAAAGTTGAAGGAATGCAGATTTGGACTTAAAGGCTTAAAACAAAGTACTTGAATGGAATTGAAAACAAGTTAAACACTAATTTTGACACTTTAAAATGACTAAAAAACAGCTTTTTGGAATAAGCTAAGTCTAATTGACTTTTAACACAGTTTAACAAATAACTCTAAAAATCATACTCAACTTACTCACACTAAAAAAAAACCTGTGAAATTATCTCTAAAACACATGCTTATATCAAATCTAAACTGATTTTGAAAATTTACTTGACCAAAATTACCTAATACACAAAAACATCCTAGTGCGAAACAGTCCTTAAGGGATTGTTTTTGCTTTTAATTGCAGTCTGAGACTGAAAAGTTGTAGGATTATGACACAAACAGAATTAATAAGACTATAGATGACAAAATTCAACTTAATTTTAACAATTAAAAGCTGAGATTATGCTTAAGCTAAATTTGACTTTTGTTTTGACTTTAATTTACTTTTTTTGAACTTTTGAAAATAAAACAGAACTTAAACAACCCAAACCCACAAAAAGCTATTATAAGCTTTTATGAGCTTGTGAGAACAGGAATTGAAAACTTAAAACAGATTAGGAATAATGAGTTACTAACAGTAAATGAGAAATTGAAGTAAAATGAGACAAGGTAAAAATGTGAATTTGAAATTGCAATTAGTAAACTAACATTACAAACTTAAATGGAAATTACAACTACATTAAAATAGTAAATGACAATGTAATTAAATGGTAACAATTCTCTAATAGCATGAAAATTGGACAAATTCTTCTGTGAAGTGAGGGGTCTTTATATAGGCTGAGGAGAGCTCTAGGGTTTCCTTGGAAGGCTCTGGATGTCTAATCTCGTCCATTGATCTTCATATGTCATCATCATAATCATTGTAAACCCTCAGACAAGGAATGTTGTCATAATGTGTCAGGTGGCACGAGCTTCGAGATGTACTTACTTGTATGGGTTAAAATGGGGTAGCAGGGTAAATTGGGGAAGGAGATGCTACAGTAAAGGTGAAAGGCGCGAAGGGGTTATTTTTTGGGTTTTTTATTATGTTTGACTGTGTTTTAATTAGATTGACCGGGTATTGGGAAGAAAACGGGTTGGGGCTATAAGTGTAATTGGGTATGTTATTATTTGTGGCTTGGTTGGGTTGATGGGGTAAAGGATAGGAGTTGGATTGTTTTTGGTTAGGGATTTATTGGATTTGGACTTAGTAATACTACTTGTATCCGGACTTGGAATAATATTACCAAAAGGACCAAATTTGTTACTTTATGAAATTTCAAGGACCCAATGTGTAATTTTGACAAAGTTGAGGTGTGATTGGGAAATATGACTAAGTGAGGGTATGTTTGGTAATTTGGGTAAGGATGAGGGTTTGATGTGAAAAATGCCAAATATGCTCCAAAACCCCGTAAAGCTGAATCCCGGCTCCGGCTTTTTCTCTCTTTTCCTTCTCATGCTCGGTTTTTTTTTTTCTGTTTTGTCTTCTTTGTCCGTTTTGTGATATCCGTACCTGCACATGCATAAACTCCGGTTTATTTGAGTTGGTTTTGATAAAGAAAAGGTATATCCAGCCACACTGATAGTGAATGGTGAACTTTGATTACATTGTCACTAAATAACCGAACTTGAGTTTGGTATCAATTTTCTCCAGCTTCGTAAGAAAGAAAATAAATGTGTGATAGGAAGATAAATAAGATTTGATTACGTCAATAAAAGTTACATTTATCTATGAGGTTATTCTTGTGAAACTTGTTTTAAATTGCAATCCCACATGGGATAAAGAGAAAAAGTTTAGCTTACTTACATGCTCTAGTAAATATGTTTAAATAAGTAGAGATTAGTATTACGTTGTTGGTTCTATTCTTACATACTAGCATGGTACCCGCGCAAAGCAGCGGTTTCGAAAGCGAATGTTGTTTAACTATTTGATTATAGGTATCCATCGCCGAATGTTGTTCAATGAATGTTGATCGGAGGCAAATTGAATTAAATTTGAGTTTTTCTTTTTGAATGAGTAATATTAAACGCTACCAAAAAAATATGTGCTTGATGTTGCTTATTAAAAGAACCAATAAAAAAAGAATTCAAATAAACAATAAATTTGTAAAGGCTCATGTGAACAATCACAAAAGTTGTATATGTATTATATGTATTTGATTATGCAATAAATGTTGTTTATGTATATTTATTTGGTTGTGCATTAAATAAACAAAAGTTCATTGTAGTCTAGTGGTTAAAATATTTTGCTTTCACATAAGAGACCAGGGTTCAAATCTTGCCACTACCAATTTTTTAAATCTTACACAATTCCACAATTAGCAAGTGTTGAATCTGAAAATTTTAAGCCTTCTATAAATAGAATGTCCTAAATGCTTTATATAGTAGTACTAGTTGTCTAACCCGCCCGATGGGCGGGCTACTTTTATAAGATTATGTGTTCATTTGTGTTTTATGTAAATATGTTTTACACTCGAGTCTTTCGTATTACAGGTAAGATGATAATATATGGGCACAAAATAATATAGCTATGATGAAAAAAAAATTGTGGCAAGTTGCTGACTATGTGTTTGTAAAAAAAAATAACATGTATTAAATAAAACATCATTAATAGTGCGTTAATAAAATAGATGAAGTAGAAATTGTTTAAAAAGATAAATATAGTGAACTTATTAAAAGTGCGTTAATAAAACTATACCAACACATCAAAATGTCGTAATAGAGAGTAAATTTAATTTTTACTTCATTGTCTTCAAATACCAAGTCAAAAGAGTAAGGATCTTTGTTTCTCCACTTTTTGGTATGAAAAAGTTTTGAACGTCATTTGTAAATAACACGTCATTGGTAATACAATCTTCATAAGTTGCATTTGGAGCACCATCAATAGCTTTCTTTTTAGCATGCCTTCTTGAATCCATCTGGATAGGTGTTAAAAATGCATAAAATGACCAGAGGCATAAGCAAGCTTTGGAGTCCTTTTTCTTTCATTTTTTTTTTCACTAAACATATTATAAAGCATATAAGAGAATGTCAATAATTAATACAATGACATATCATAAACCATATAACAGAATTGAGATGATACTAAATATAATCTTCATAAGCAAATTATAATCATTTGACATTTAACATTAAACATACCAGATGAGCTGGAAGGCTTGAAGCACTGTTTTAGTCAACTTGTTTTTCTTTTTTGAACAAATAAGATACATGGTAAGCATAGCAAATGAATGAGAATTATAAACACAGCGTTGTAAAACATACCAGGGGCATAGGAAAGTTTTGAAGACCTGTTTGATTCCATTTGATTATCTTCAACAATAAAGCAATACATAAATACAGAACTCAAATCTCCAATGATCATGTAAATACAAAAATGTGATGTCGAAAACATGATAGCATATCTACAAATGTTCAAACACGTAAACATATACATTCTAAAAATAAAAATAAAAACAAAAACATAATCAGATCTATTAACATTGACCACTCCATATGAACATTATGAGATCTCACAAAATGTATGAAGGCTAAAACGTATGCGAACAGAATAAAAACATAAATAACAAAGAAACGTGATAGTTGTGAATGATTTGTGATGTAAGATGCAATTTGAATCACTTAATTATAGATGGAGATTAGGTTACACAAGAATGAAATCTCTCTATGTACATGCGGCTGTAAAATAGGAGTGTTGGTTGATTTTGATATAGTTTCCTTAGATAAATGATGCAAATACAAAAAGTTTGGAAAACAAAATCAAAAATTGATGAAGGAAGAAATTTGAAAACGTGTGTATCCCTTTTTTCTAGCAACAAAACGCCCTTAGCCTTTATGTATTCAAAGTTTCCTTAATTCTCTTTCTGTGTAGATTTGTGTGGAAAACTAGAAGGGGGGGGGGGGGGGTTGAATACTTTTACCAATTAAAACTTCCTTTTAATCTATTTAGATCGACTTATGTCAATCTATTTGGATGTGTGTGGTGGATGTTGATAAACAAGCATATAAAGGTAAGTAATGAAAAGATAAGAGTAAGAAGCACAAAACCACAACACGAGTATTTATAGTGGTTCGGCTACAAGGACACCTTCCTTGCCCTACTCCACTCCCCGAGTCACCTACTCGAGAGTTCGTAATCACTACACCAATCTCCTTATGGCGAAGAAGCCTTCACAACGTCGCCTACCCTTTTTCCGGTGCTAGGCTAACCACCGGGTTCTTTCACTTCAAGGTGAACCATACCTACACAACGTCGCCTACCCTTTATAAGGTACTAGGCTAAGTACCTAGTTCTTTCACTCCAAGATGAACTACACCTTCACAACGTCGCCTACCCTTTATTAGGTACTAGGCTAAGCACCTAGTTCCATTGCAATGGAGGAACTACTACCACACTACACCAACGACTAATCCCAAAGGAGATCTACTCCTTTACAACATCATCAAGGATATCAATATCCTTGGATCCTATACTAGTCTAACTTGTACATCGAAACACACCATATCGAATGTACATCTAAGGCACCTTTCACTAATGCCTTTGACTAGATCTACAAGACACCTTTCACTAATGTCTTGTGTCTTCACTTCTAAGCACCTTTCACTAATGCTTCTTTGTCTTGACTTCTAAGCACCTACCACAAGTGCTTATCCTATAGACGATAGATACCCTTCACTAATATCTTCGTCTTGACACTTGAGACATCTTTTCACTAATGTCTTCAACACTACACTTCTTTGAAGAAAGAAAGAGATCATCAACAAGAAGACTTCAGTAGCCTTGATGATGAGGAATCATGGCAACTCATGGACTTGAGCTTGCTTGACTTCAAAGGTGGTGATCTTGCCTTTAAGAGGAACCTAAAAGATCACACAAAAACAAAACTACAAACATAGATCTCTTGGATCTAAGGTTAGTGAGATTTAACTCAGGGGAGAAAGTATGTTGGAAAGGGGTGAGAGATAATGAAGAAATGGCTCACTATTTATAGAGGAAATATCCTACTGTTCCTCGGATCCCACGGATCCCTTCCACTTGGGATCCGGCTAGCATAAAGCTAGGGATCCGTGGAACGCTCCTCTTTACCCATGGGTATTTTTGGTTATGGGTCATGGGTCATGGATTATGGGTTGATCCATGGTTTTATTTCTAGATACAATGTACCTTAAGGATACATTGAACTTGGTTAAGTGGTATATATAAAACCATGGGTTATGGGTCAATACCATTTGCTAGTTTTTACCTTAGTATATACTTGTTTTTACCCATTTTAGTATATACATGTTTTTACCCATTTTAGTATACTTAGTTTAAGTATATGCTAACTCAATATGTAAACACTAGTTGTTGTACATATATATCTAAATCATAAAATCACTTATACTTGTTTTAGTGTTTTATGTGAAAATGTGAATATGTTAGAAACTATTAGTTCAAACCATTTACGTATTTTATTTGTTTCGTTAATATGATTTTACGTTTGTTATCGACAAAACATTAGAAGATCGTAAAATATAAACAAACGTTTTTACTGCTTATTTGTATTAACATCCTTGTTTTATTATTATTTCAATCTTAAAAGCAATTAAAATCGTGACATAGACTTAAGTTAATTTCCAACCCACGTAGCTCTTGGGACGACCTCGGTTTTACCGAATACTACACTACACACGACCGGGTACACTGCCCGTTAGTGCACTAGGGTAGATCATAGGTATAACGAGACACTATAAATATTAAGACCTGGTCAATAAAACCTGCATCAAAAATCATGTCATTTCAAAAACAAAATAAGTTTAGTTAGACTAATTGTAATAAGAGAATGCTAAATCTCACACAAGCTAAAGTTACATGTAAAAAATCATGTCCTTTCGGAACCAAAATAAGGTTACTTAGATCTACAAGACACCTTTCACTAATGTCTTGTGTCTTCACTTCTAAGCACCTTTCACTAATGCTTCTTTGTCTTGACTTCTGTTGAACACAGACAGACCTTGACAGATCTTTAGCACTCGTGGATCGTTAGTGTTGCCTATGTAATCATAAGCAAACTAATAGACAGTCTCTACAACTCGTATTCTATAGCAGAAAGTAAATACAAGTTGTTATAACTAAGAACACTTAGATCCTCTATGGATCTTTTATTAACTGAAACACTATGTTTCTGATGAGTTATCTATTACAAACTATGAGGTTCCTTTTATAGACAATGAACCCTAAACTCAATCGAATAAACATGCAAGAATGCATTTAATGACTAAAACACTAGATAATATTGAGCAGTACAATAATACCCATGCTAACCTCGGGCAGTACAAGAATAATGATGGGTTAGCATTTAAATAATACAGCACATGCTGATCCTAGTCAGCTTCCACCCTTCAGCAGAAACACAGCACGGCTTTTACTCTTCAGTGGAATCTCTTCTTCAGCAGATTCTGCTTCTACTTTAGCAGAATCCTTCGGCAGTAATGACAGCAGAAATCCTTCTTCGCATAATTCCCAACAATCCTCCCCTAAACTGGAATTTGACTTGGTTAAGTTCCAGTTTCCTACCTTGATAGATCTTAGAGACTTCAGTACTAGAGGATTGTTCTCAAACATCAGTAGCAAAGAACCACTAATTATCTCATCTCTATGATGAGTAAACTTTGAAGCGCCAGGTCTTTGCAGCAACACATGACATATTGTACATCAAAACTTATTAGTTGCATACTATTCTCATCACATCCAGGTGTGTTAACACTTGTGAGAGGTGAATCATTGAAAATAATGGATTTGATGTCTCTTTACCAATAGCCATCACTACTGGAGTAGCCAGATGTTTAAGTCCGAAAACTATGGTACATTAATAACCATCTGATTTATTAGCAAATCAGCAACTATATAAATGGATTTGATGTGTCTTTACCTGTAGCCGTTTGCTCAGGACTAGTCAATTCTTAGAATTGGTGAATTGAAAACCAAATATGGATGCAGTTGCCTTTACCACAAGCCATATACTTGTGGGCTTGCCAATTCTTGGATTCCAACAAGGAATAGACCATGGTGAATTGATGACCATAAAACTCTCAGCAATTAAGCATGGGTGGTTGCAGACCCTATGATTTTGAGCAAATCATTACAGCTATCAACATATTTGATGAGTCTTTACCAAAGCTGTACCCTTTGGACTAGCCAAATCTTTGATATACACAAGGTATATCTGGTGAGTTAAAGACCATCAACAAAACATAACAAACCTTCAAGAGAAAGTTAGTTTTTTTTTTAACTAATAAACTAACAAACAAACAAAAACAAAGAAAAATCCTCCCCTGAGGCCTATGCCTCCCCTTAAACTTTGCAGTTAAGGGTTAAGCATTCCAATATTGACCACAAGGTGTTGAAACCTTGATCCATCAAAAGCTTTTGTTAACAGATCTGCCACAATCATCTGTATGATTTTTTGCCACATTTATCAAATGTTTTTCATATGCATCTCTTATAAAGTGGTTCCTGATTTCAATATGTTTGGTTCTACTGTGAAAAACTGGATTTTTGACAATGCATATGGTACTCTGATTATCAATAAAGAGAGTTGTGTTCATGAAGTTGTACCCATAATCCAGCAGTTGGTTTTGAATCCAAAGGACCTGTCCATAGCAATTTGCAGCAGCAACATACTCTGCTTCAATAGTTGAGGTGGCCACAATGGTTTGTTTCTTGCACTGCCAAGAAATCAGTCTCTTTCCAAGGAATTGACAGCCTCCAGTTGTGGATCTCCTATCCAGATTTGCACCAGCATAATCACTGTCACTATATGCTTCCAACTTAAAAGGAGACTCTTTTGGGTACCAAAGGCCTAAATGAGGTTGGCCTTTGAGGTACTTAAAGATCTTCTTGACTGCATTGAGATGGGAAGTAAGAGGAGTGACTTGATGTCGAGAGCAAACACTCACAGCAAAGGTAATATCAGGCCTTGAAGCTGTTAGATACATTAATGAACCAATCATAGATATGTATAAATGAACATTCACAGGAAGATCTGGTTCATTGTTGGCTTTTGTTTTTGGAGCTTCATAAGGTGTTGTGGCAGTTCTGACACCTTCCATACCAAATTTCTTCAACATGTCCCTCACATATTTATCTTGACTGATAAATATCTCATCTTGTTTCTGCTGAACTTGGAGACCCAAAAAGAAAGTAAGCTCCCCCATAGCACTCATCTGAAATTCTCCCTTCATCAGATCCTCAAATTCCCTACACCAAGCTTCTTTAGTGGATCCAAAAATGATGTCATCCACATACACTTGCACAAGTATGATGTCTGTCGAGTTCTTCTTCAGGAAAAGAGTCTTATCAATTGCACCTCTTCTGTAGCCATGCTTCAGCAAAAATGACGAAAGTCTAGCATACCATGCCCTTGGTGCCTGATGAAGTCCATAGAGAGCTTTAACGACTTTGTAAACATGATTAGGATGATTTGGGTCTTCAAATCCTTTGGGTTGAGTGACATAAACTTCCTCTTCGATCTCTCCATATAGAAAAGCACCCTTAACATCCATTTGATACATCATGAATCCCATGTAGGATGCATAGGCCAAGAAAATTCGAATAGCCTCTACTCTAGCAACAGGTGCAAACACTTCATCATAATCAATTCCTTCCTCTTGCCTGAAACCTTGAGCTACTAATCTTGCTTTGTTTTTAATCACCACACCCCGTGCATCTCTTTTGTTCTTCAGAATCCATTTAGTTCCAATAGCATATTTCCCATCTGGTAAAGGTACCAATATCCAAACTTGTTGGTTTTGGAACTGTTGCATTTCATCTTGCATTGCTTCAATCCAACTTGAGTCTTCAAGAGCTTGAGAGACACTAGTTGGTTCTACTTGAGAAAGAAAACACGCAAACAGACAATGCTTGAAGTCTGTGTGATTGTCTCTTTGCTGATTAGAGACATAAGAGAGAAAAGCAACCTGTCCAAATTTAGGACTAGAGATAGCCCTTCGAGTTCTAACAGGAGCTAGAATGTCACCAATAATATTGGATTGAGGGTGAGTGATGTTGATTCTTTTAGTAGCAGTGGGGTTGACATCAATGGTAGGTTCAAGATTAGACACAGTTGGTACAAAAGTTGTGTCATAGGAAGGTGAGGTGAAAATGCCAGATTTGGGTTGATGATTTCCAAGATCTGAAGGACTTGGAAAGCGAGTATACGGGTCACCAAAGTCTGTGGACACTCTAGTAGGAATAGGAGTAGTAACAGACGAGCTTTCAGCAGATTTGATGACGATGGGAGAGACTGCATCAGTGTCAGCAGAAATATGGTTTCTACTGACAGCCTCATTTGCAAACTCCCCATCCACCTTCTCAGCTTCAAGCTTAGCTGCAAACTCTTGAGTCTGAAGCCTAGCAAGGTCCTCAGCATAGTGTGATTCATCTTCACTCTCAGCTGAAGTATCTCTAGAAGAGTTACCTGCAACATTGTTAGGGGAGAAAGAAGGCACAAGAATGGGTTGTTCATCATCTTCAAATTCACTTCCAGAGTCAGCATCCAAGGTACCTGCATTGTTAGTGGGAGTTTCTTGAGAGCCTGCACTTTGGTTAGCCATATGTCTAGTATAACCCAGATAGTCAGTTAGGAAGTCAAGATCAAAAGACCACACATGACCCTGTCCTTGAACATTGGGCTTATCTTCTAGGTATCTCAGGTTCAAAGTCTCCTCTATCTTCTTGGCAGATAAGTTGTACACTCTGTAAGCCTTGCTATTAGCTGAATAACCCACAATATAACCATCATCAGCTTTCTCATCGAACTTCCCCAACGGATCACTGGTGTTTAGAATGGTCACTTGACAACCAAAAGGTTTGAGGTAATGAATGACTGGAACCTTCCCAAAGAGAAGTTCATATGGTGTTTTGAGGTGAGGTCTAGTAATGGAGACCCTGTTAAGCACATAGGAAGCTGTGCCAACAGCTTCAGTCCAAAACATAGTGGGCAATTTAGAGTCTGCAAACATTGATCTTGCAGCCTCTATCAAGGTCCTATTCTTTCTTTCAGCTACCCCATTTTGTTGCGGGGTTCTTGGATTGCTATAGTCCCTCTTTATCCCTTTAGACCTACAGAGTTCTATTATAATGGCATTCTTGAACTCTGTCCCATTATCACACCGAATTCCCTTAACCTTCTTGTTCAACTGATTTTCAACGAGGGTGATGAAGTCTTTCAGCACTGGAGTTGTTTCATCTTTAGTCCTTAGAAAGAACACCCAACAAAATCTGCTATATCCATCAGTGATAACCAAACAAAAGTACTTGTGATCAATGCTTCTGACTTGAGTTGGACCAAATAGATCCATATGTAACAGCTGAAGAGGCTCAGAGATTATGCTCACTGCAGTGACGGCTTTGTAGGAGGCTCTGTGTTGCTTCCCTTTGTTGCATGCAACACAATTATGATCATTGGAGAAAACTTTGGAGGGTAGACCTTCAACAAGACCCCTTTTAGAGAGTGTGTTTATGGTTTTGAAATTCACATGAGCCATTCTCCTATGCCATTTGTTAGACTTATCCAATGATGCTTTAGCCAGCAAGCAAGTGAGGTCACCTTCAGGATGAACTTCATTGAGGTTGAATGTGTATAGATTGTGAGTTCGAGGAACTCTCAGTAGAATTGAAGTATCTTCTGGAAGCTTGAACTCTTTAGAAAGCACAAGACATTCATCTTCATAGAAGAGTACCTTGTTCTTGGTGTCACAAATTTGTGAGACTGAGAACAAGTTGAAGTTCTGAAGTTCCCTAACATAGTACACATTCTCAAAGTTTAGTAGGGGAGTCTTGATGGTGCCTTTCCCAGTAATTCTACCATCACTTCCACCAAAGGTCACATTTCCTCCTTCTTCAATAGGAACAAAATTGTGCATCATATCTCTATTTCTAGACATACTTCTTGAACAGCCACTATCAACAATACCAATATCTTTATGCTTAAGAGGATGATCCTACAGAAACAAACATATATACAAAAGAATGTTAGTATACCGAGGAGGCTCAAGTCATTGCTGACTTGAACCTGCCTTGTGGATCATTAGATTTAGGTTTAGTAAAAGAGTAAGATCCACCATTGTTCTTGGGTTTCCATTGATATTTAGTTCCCTTATTATTCCAAGAACAACCTGCTGAGGACTTGACAGCAGTACCCCAACATCCTTTCCCATTTTTCATAGAGTCAACATATGCAGGCCAATAACCATGTTTAAAATATGGGCTAATAGGTTGCACATAAGGTCTATCAGCTGATTTCTTCCAAGGAGAGTCAGTAGCTTGTGGGACATAAGGTGGAATATTCTTAACATTGGTCCACACAGGTCTAGGTTTCTGCTGAGTAGCACACACACCCAATCTTTGCTCATAAAACTCACAATCCTTAATTAAATGAAATTTACTTCCGCAAACAAAACATGTCTTCCTTTTGGAAGATTGATTCAACAAAGAAGATGTTCTATTACAAGTAGAAGTACTTAAACCAGAAATATTAAAGGAATTGTTTTTAACAGACATATTATTCAAAGATTTAAAAGACAAGTCTTCAGGGGAAACAAGCTTGGAGGTAGATTCCTCAGCAGCTATCCTAGAAGGCTTGTATACAGACTTGGGTGCAGGCTTGTGTGTAGACTCGGGTGTAGGCTCAGGTGAGGGCTTGGGAAGGTCTGACTTATCACTTGAATCACAGCTGAAAGTAGACCCTTGATTCGATGAATTGTCACTGTCAGAGAAAGAGACAAAGTCATAAGATGAAGCATCGTTGTCTGGCAAGTCTTTTGACTTTTTGCCATACAGATGGTGTGATCCATCAAAGTCAACAGTAATGGACAGGTCAGTGGGCATGAATTCACCTCTAATAGGTCCAGGGACAGCATGTAAATCACCTTCCTTTTTAAAATGTTCTAAGCCTGCAGGTGTAGATTTACACCCATCTTGCCTAGCTTCCAATCCTACATACTTTTGAAAGCCTAAACCTATTCCAGAGCTCACTGACTGACTACTATAAAGTGCTCTAGCTAGATTGTCACCTGATATTAACCATTGTTTATGTCTAGCTATTTCCTCAGCTAGTTTCTCTTTAAGCTCTAGGTTCTCAGCACTAGCATCATCTTTTTCTTTTTCGGTGCGTTTTAAGTTAATATTAGCAATATCTAGATCAAATTGAAGCACCTTAATCTTTTCTTCATAAGCTATCTGATTCTTTTGAAACCATACCTTTTGTCTTTCTAATGTTTTTAACGAAAGTTTATAAGCTTCATTATCAACATAGCATTCAATGTATCTAGGTTTCATAGTATCATAAGCTTCTTTAAGTTCATTGTATCTTTCACTACAACCAAATATACAGTTGTGTACCTGAGAAAGTCCCATGAAGGCAAACTGATCATGCCTATCTTCTGAGGTACATCTGGCCAGCAATCCAAGCTACTCAGTATCAGCAGCTTCCTCATTCACAGGTTCATGTGCAGCCCAGTTGACCTGTTCATCCATGGTGACTAGAGCGCTGAAGTGCTAGCTCCATTTTGATTCTGCTGATAAGAAGTGTAGTTAGCTCCCTCTCCACTCTTCCTGTCTTTGCATTCCCTTGAGAAATGACCCATCTGATGACAAGAGAAGCACTTGACCTTTCTCCTGTCAAAACGAGCTGGATCCTGTCCCTTGAATCCAAACTTCCTTCCTGCCTTCTCTTCAAACCTTTTAATATCTACTGAAAGCATGGCCACCTGCCATTTTAGCTTCATCTCTTCCATCTCAAGTGGGTCCACTTGGTCAAAATCTTCATATACCAGGTGCTGCTGAGTATCATAATCAGCAACAAATGAATGAAGAACATCCTCCAATATACTGCCAGTTCTAGCTTGAGGATGTGATGGAGTGGGACGATAAGATGATGATGGTAAGTAAGATGGACTTGAAGCTTGCATCATCATATTGGAGTGAGATGTCCCAACAAAGGCTGAATGACCAGAAGAGGATGCACGGTAGGGAGATCTTACATCAGGTTCAAGAGATCTGAGTTTGTTGTACAACTCGTCAAAAGTGAGCATGTCCAACCCACCTTTAGCCTTAAGAGCTATACTGACATGTAACCATGATGGAGGCAAATATCGCAGGAACTTTGAGTTGCAATCATCATTGTCAGGCTTTGCATTCAGCTGATTTAGCTGACTTAGAATCTTGTGAAACCTGTCGTATCCCTTGTGGATACCTTCTTCTTCAGAGATATTGAACTCTTGGAAGTGTTGTCTCAGCATGGACTTCCTCATTCTCCTGGACTCTTCATTGCCACCGAACCTTGCTTTAAGAGCCATCCAGATGTCCTTTGCATCAACCATGTGGTGAAAATCACCCAAGTGATCTTCAGGAATAGATTGAAGAAGGATGGTTCTTACTTTGTGCTCTCTTTGCACAGATAGAATCTCTTCAGCAGTTTTGGGAGGAGCAATGGTAAACTTACCATCAAGATCCGGGATAGTCTTCTTCAGACTGTTGCCATTCTTCACAATCTCCCACAGATTCCAATCAATATTGGAGATCCAGTTCTGCATCTTCATGGTCCATAGATCATACTCTTCCTTTTTCAGATAAGGAAATTTACCATTACTGTTGGAGAGACTAAGTTGCTGCATAGAGGTGGTGTTTTTGATGTTGTTGTTGGTGACTTCTGATTCATCATCAGTTCCAGGCATGGTGAATATGTTTTTGGTTGTATGGTGGTGAGGTAAATAAGGTTCTCAGTATCGTAGAGACTCTCCCGAGGCTCTGATACCACTTGTTGAACACAGACAAACCTTGACAGATCTTTAGCACTCGTGGATCGTTAGTGTTGCCTATGTAATCATAAGCAAACTAATAGACAGTCTCTACAACTCGTATTCTATAGCGGAAAGTAAATACAAGTTGTTATAACTAAGAACACTTAGATCCTCTATGGATCTTTTATTAACTGAAACACTATGTTTCGGATGAGTTATCTATTACAAACTATGAGGTTCCTTTTATAGACAAGGAACCCTAAACTCAATCGACTAAACATGCAAGAATGCATTTAATGACTAAAACACTAGATAATATTGAGCAGTACAATAATACCCATGCTAACCTCGGGCAGTACAAGAATAATGATGGGTTAGCATTTAAATAATACAGCGCATGCTGATCCTAGTCAGCTTCCACCCTTCAGCAGAAACACATCACGGCTTTTACTCTTCAGTGGAATCTCTTCTTCAGCAGATTCTGCATCTACTTCAGCAGAATCCTTCGGCAGTAATGACAGCAGAAATCCTTCTTCGCATAATTCCCAACAACTTCTAAGCACCTTTCACTAATGCTTCTTTGTCTTGACTTTTAAGCACCGACCACAAGTGCTTATCCTATAAACGATAAATACCCTTCACTAATATCTTCGTCTTGACACTTGAGACATCTTTCACTAATGTCTTCAACACTACACTTCTTTGAAGAAAGAAATGGATCATCAACAAGAAGACTTCAGTAGCCTTGATGATGAGGAAGCATGGCAACTCATGGACTTGAGCTTGCTCGACTTCAAAGGTGGTGATCTTGCCTTAAAGAGGAACCTAAAAGATCACACAAAAACAAAACTACAAACATAGATCTCTTGGATCTAAGGTTAGTGAGATTTAACTCAGGGGAGAAAGTATGTTAGAAAGGGGTGAGAAATAATGTAGAAATGGCTCACTATTTATAGAGGAAAAATCCTACTGTTCCCCGGATCCCACGGATCCCTACCACAAGGGATCCGGCTAGCACAAAGCTAGGGATCCGTGGAACGCTCCTCTTTACCCATGGGTATTTTTGGTTATGGGTCATGGGTTATGGGTTGATCAATGGTTTTCTTTCTAGATACAATGAACTTGGTTAAGTGGTATATATAAAACCATGGGTTATGGGTCAATACCATTTGCTAGTCATTACCCATTTTAGTATTTACATGTTTTTACCCATTTTAGTATTTACATGTTTTTACCCATTTTGGTATACTTAGTTTAAGTATATGTTAACCCAATATGTAAACATTAGCTGTTGTACATATGTATCTAAATCATAAAATCACTTATACTTGTTTTAGTGTTTTATGTGAAAATGTGAATATGTTAGAAACTATTAGTTCAAACCATTTACGTATTTTATTTGTTTCGTTAATATGATTTTATGTTTGTTATCGACAAAACATTAGAAGATCGTAAAATATAAATAAACGTTTTTACGGCTTATTTGTATTAACAATTTGGTTAATAATTTTAATTGTTAACATTTATCACAAATCTTGTAATGGTATAGTGGTTAAGTTGTTTCATTCCTTCTTTGTTAAGAACCCAAGTTCGAAACTTTTTGGGAGTTCATTTTTAATATGCTTTTACATGTTTGTTGAATGTCATGTCATCATTGAGTCATCAATGACGTGGCAATAATGATGTGTCATGGGCTTCTCTATTACATAGTGTGGAGATAGATTGTTTAAAGAAATAAAAAACAACTCCTAAGACTTTAACTAATAATTTCATACAAAATCGGGACTTTTTTTTTTTTTTTTTTTTTTTTTTTTTTTTTTTTTTTTTTTTTTTTTTTTGTCATTTTGACTACAATAAATAGGTCGAGACTATTTAAAGAAATAAAAACAACTCCTAAGACTTGAGCTAATAATTTCATACAAAATCTGGACCTTTTTTTTTTTTTTTTTTTTTTTTTTTTTTTTTTTTAATCATTTTGACTAAAATAAATAGGTTGAGACACGCTTATCTTGTTGACTTCTAGTGTTGAATTTCCTTTAAAGAAAAATAAAGAACATCGAATCATAGTAAATGGTAAATTCATACAGGATTCGAACTTTTTGTCATTTTCACTACAGTAAATAATATTTTGACTTTTTGTCAATATATTGAAGGATTTATCACGTCATCCAAAACTTGTGTGTCCATATTGTAACTTTTAATGTTCGAGACATGGCGAGTGTATATGTTTGCACCAAATAAAAGTTAAAGTGTGCTTGGTTGAAGCTATTAAAGCATAAGGAATGGTAACAATAATGAATATAAATGGTTGATTAACTATAACGTAATGAGTCATAACCCATTACTTAAATGTGTTTACATAAACACTACACAACTAATTCGATAAACTTTGGCCCTGTTTGGTACACGGTTGTGAGTGGTTTAGAGTGAAAGATTTTATCAACTATTTGTTTGGTACACTTTTTTTTCCTGACACTTGATTTTGACTAAAAAAAATTCATACCACCAGGGTAGAGTGGGTTTTTATGAAAGAGGGACAATCACAAATCTTTTTTTTTTTCTTTCCTTTTTTGTTAGCCACATATGTTTAATCCTTTTTATATTTTTACTTTTTTTTTCAAATAAATACATAAAATCTATTAAACATATATATATATAATAAATATTAATGAATTTTCTTTCTTTCTTTTCTTTCAAACATTTCTCTAATCCGAATTCAATTCTAACCCCACTTACAAATCATACTTAGGGGTTGTTTACTTTTCTCCTTAATATTATTCCTTTTGTAGGTGAGGGCCATAAAAAACTCTTATTTTGGTTTATATACACAAGGGATGAAAATTGACATCCTCCCAGAGAAAAAAATAACCCTGTTTTCAACTTATCCGGTACCCGGGTGAAGCCGGTTTAAAAAGAAACATCATCCTCCCCCTGTCCTGAAAGAAGTCTGAACTGAACTGAAGTGAGAGTAGTAACTTCTTAACTCCAGACACCAACCAGTTGAAACATCATCACCCGATGTTATCCCTATTTATTCTCCCTCGTAAGCAAGCACCTTCTCTCATTTCATTTAATTAGGTCAATTGATTTATTTTTTAATTGAAGTTGTTATAGTAATAAATACTTCATACATTTCAGTTAGTTATCTCTTTGTTTATAACTTTTTTACCAATTTAATTACGTTCCTTTTATTTTCCGAAAGTTTAGTGTTTTTGTAACAACCAGTTTCAATAATTGACTTAAAAATTACTAAGTCAAAGTGTACCGTTATACTAGTATTATCACTATTGTAACATATAGGGTATGTTTGCACTAGTAGGATGTAGCAGAAAAAGCAGTAGTTGTTTGTTTTAATAAAGCTATAAGTACTATGTGCAAACGCTAGTTGCTAGTTGCTTCAAAATGCTCGCTGTCATAGCCTTACAATACATTCTGGTAGCTTTATATGACTTTAGAACCAGCTTACTCTTCAATATTGTTATACTATAATTGTTTTGCTCGTTTCCTACTAAATCTGTTTTTATCATGTTAATTTCCTAATATCACATATGATGCGTAGTACTAATATTATAGTTGCTTACTGTGGTATCTTATAAGTTAACTTTATCAAGAGTTATGTTAACGTGTTTTAGTATCCTCCCCTGCTGGCATAATAATGCGACATGTACTAATTTTTCAACTCCTTGGAAGGTCTTTATGTAATTTCTATGTAAAGTTATGCTGATTATGTATTATGCAAATATTTGTTGAGCACTTTGCGTGTGGATTCTGTTTGTTTACGGGTGATTTTATTGAATTGGGGCCGGGTTGACCCACCAACAATGTTTAGTATTTCATACTTCTATAAACGATTAATACCTTAAAAAGGTTTTGAAAAAACCATCACTAACATAATGATCAAGTTTTTTCCGATCAAGTTATTACTTATTAGTGAAAGGTTTTAATGGATATTTAAATAACAGTATGTCCGGATTCGAACTCGAGACTTCGGGATTGCACACATTACGTATGAGAATTGATGTACATAATTAATATAAATAAAACGTTATTGTTATTAATTATTAATCACTAAATAAAACATGACGATAGTTAAATAATTAACGAGGTTTGGTTAACGGTCGTTAAATATTAACTAGAAGGACTAAGAATGAAATTAGATATCGGGAAAGTTCTAGAATCCCTTTGGGATTGAATAGGCCGATCGGTGGGGGGTTTCCAAACCCAATCCCACACAAACTTGGTCACCAAGTTAAGTTACCTATAAATACAATTCATTGTATTCATTCATAACCTAATCTTGGATCACCAATAACCTAATTTCTTCTCCTTCTCCTCTCCTCTTTGTGTGGCCGGTCGAATACCCTCACCTCAAGGGTGTTTCAATTTTTGCTTAGCTCAAAGATAAAGTGTTTGGTTTATTAGTGATTCAAGGAACTAGCTTCTCCACATCAAATCGCTATTAGTACGTGTGTACAAGAACGAAGAGCAAGCACACTTGAGCTTGTATTCCTTGGTGGTCGATTTAGGGTGGGACGATTTTGTATAAACCCTAATTTAGGGTTTTGAGTTTTGTTACTTGATCACATCATCGTTTGATTACTTGAATTGCTAAAAGGTACGCACTTTCTTGTTTGGTTAATTTATTACATATATTATTCTATTGTCTTCCGCTGCTTGCTTTGATGATGTATTTGTTTTATGTATAATTGTTAGAGTTAATTACATAAATCGTCCTTGTGGTTTGGTCAAAATAACGAATTTTGTCCCTATACTTTTTTTTCAGTGCGTTTCGTCCCTGTGGTTTGCAAATCTTACGAATTTTGTCCCTCGTCCAAAAATGTCCGTTAAGTGTTTTGCACCGTTAGTCCTTCGTTAGTGCAGTCCGTTAAGTGTTTTGCACCGTTAGTCCTTATTTTTTAAAATGTAGTTTTTCCCAATTAGTCCCTCCGTTAATAATAGTTATCGCCCGGTTTTTTACGTTTTTGTCCGTTTTTATCCGTTTTCATTCGTTTTTATCCGTTTTCCCCCCGTTTTTTGCGTTTTTATCCGTTTTCCCCCCGTTTTTATCCGTTTTCCCCCCGTTTTTTTCGTTTTTCGTCCGTTTTCGTCTGTGATTATATGCTTTCGTCTGTTTCTTAGGCTTTTGTCCGTTTTTATCCGTTTTTTTCTGTTTTTTATCCAATTTCGACTGTTTTTTTACATTTTCAATCGTTTTCGCCAGTTTCTTTTTACATTTTTGTCAGTTTTTTTACATTTTTTCCGTTTTCGCCGTTGTTTTATGTTTTTGTCTGTTTTTCTTACATTTTGTCCGTTTTTTTATCCGTTTTGTCCGTTTCAAAAAAAAAATTGAATAAAAATTTCAAAAAAAAAAATTTTAATAAAAAAAAATATTTTTCAAATATGTTTTTTTTATAAATATGTCCGTTCTTTTCAAAATATTTGAAAAAAAATATTTTTGTTCAAATTTTTTTTTTGAAATTTTTTATTCAATTTTTTTTAAAAAATTTGATATTTTTTTTTTGGAAATGTTTTTTTTCCAATTTTTTTTTTGGAACAAATTTTAAATATATTGAAATAGTACCAAAAAAAATTTTTTTTAAATTGGAAAAAAATTTTCCAAAAAAAAAAAATTGGGAAAAAAACATTTCCGAAAAAAAAATATCAAATTTAAAAAAAAAATTGAATAAAAAATTTCAAAAAAAAAAATTTGAATGAAAAAAATATTTTTCAAATATGTTTTTTTTGAAAAAAAATTTTGAAAAATATTTTTTTTGTTCAATTTTTTTTTTGAAATTTTTTATTCAATTTTTTTTTTGAAACTGACAAAACGGATAAAAAAACGGACAAAATGTAAGAAAAACAGACAAAAACGTAAAACAACGGCGAAAACGGAAAAAATGTAAAAAAACTGACAAAAATGTAAAAAGAAACTGGCGAAAACGATTGAAAATGTAAAAAAACAGCCGAAATTGGATAAAAAACAGAAAAAAACGGATAAAAACGGACAAAAGCGTAAGAAACAGACGAAAGCATATAATCACAGACGAAAACGGACGAAAAACGAAAAAAACGGGGGGAAAACGGATAAAAACGAAAAAAACGGGGGGGAAAACGGATAAAAACGAATGAAAACGGATAAAAACGGACAAAAACGTAAAAAACCGGGCGATAACTATTATTAACGGAGGGACTAATTGGGAAAAACTACATTTTAAAAAATAAGGACTAACGGTGCAAAACACTTAACGGACTGCACTAACGAAGGACTAACGGTGCAAAACACTTAACGGACATTTTTGGACGAGGGACAAAATTCGTAAGATTTGCAAACCACAGGGACGAAACGCACTGAAAAAAAAGTATAGGGACAAAATTCGTTATTTTGACCAAACCACAAGGACGATTTATGTAATTAACTCTAATTGTTATGAGTATAAAATTCCAACAGTGGCATCACGAGCCGTTAATATGATGTAATTAATTACCGAAACACATAAAAATTGAATCTTTATGATTATTTGCATGTTTTTTATGGTTTCTAGGGTTTTAAATTCGAAACTTTAATTTTTTATGTATGGGTCGATTACCCTTATATTTATTTATTAGGTTTTAATTTTGTAAAACTTGTAGAAACCCTAGGATTGCATGCTTATTTTATGTGGTTAATTAATGAATAATTGTTATGTGCCATGTAATATGCGTATCTTGGGTGATAATTGTTATGCGGAATCCATGGTGGAACATGCATGTTTTGCCATGGAGTATTGTTTATTGTATATTGATTAATTGTTAAGTGATACACACATGTTTTATTTATTTAATAATTATTGAATTGGGGAAGACCTCAATTATAACTAATAAAATTCGTTATGTGCTAATTGGTATACTATTAACTTCGGCTTACGCAATCGACTTGTCGATGTATGTGGCTCATCTACCTTGCGAGATGAAAGTCCTAGTTAATGTATGCATTTATTTACGCCTAGAATTGTTATTAGAGTTTATTGAAATAATTATGCATGTGGCTAATTGTTTTTTACATATGTTAAATTGTTTAGTTATATGTTTATATTATTTGAGTGTGTTTAATTTTTATTAAAATGCTTTTTTGTTTATATATTGTTTGACATGTTAGTAAGCAAAAAGGGTTTTTTATGAATAGAAAATTAAATGGACTAAATAATGGCGAAATTGATTTGTTATCTAAGAATTATTCTTGAACTTTTAATCGACTGATGCGACTGTACTAAATGGTTAGAACGGCTCACCCACTAGAACAAACTATAAAGGGGTATTTAAGAAGTGAGCATAGTCTCACTGAATGGATGTCTAAGGTTATGCTTCAGCGCTTACCTGGTCCTCTGCCCCCTGTGCGTTCGATTGGAGCTACCTAGTATAACCATTCTATGTACGAAGCATCTTAGTGCAAAGTTGTAAGTTTCTCAACGCATCGATTAAAACTTTGTAGAATTCAATCTTAGCAATTAAAATCTTTTAGTAAGTTTTTCGAAAATTTTATGTTATAAAGTTGTATGCATGCTTCTTTATACATAAGTTTGATTACACATCAAAAATTGTACCCTTTAAATTTAAGTTTATGCCATCTAATGATATGAAACACTTGAAATTGTAATTTAGTTATGTGAGACCTTGATCTAGATTACAATAACGAGGTGAATTATTTTGTTGTGTGAGACCTCAGCTTTATGATTTGCAGTTTCTAAATTAGACAACTTAATTAAGTTAGTTAGTGAGACCTATAACTTAAGGCATAAGATGGGATGAAACATGCTTACGTTTTGCATTAATTGTTTTGGCGAAATTGTAAATCCCATAACTTTTGGAATTGAAAACTTGTTTGTCAATTATCGTTTTTCAACGATTACCTATTCTATACTTTCACCACTAGCAGATTAACTGATGTGGTGGAACTATGATAATGAGGATCCAAAATTCAAGGAAAATTCTATGGTTAATATGAATATTGACCAAAGGGTATTTTATTTTCTTGAATGTTTACTTATCGAAAGTACTAACTTTTGAACTTTTATTTCTCTGCACTAGCCTCGTCGTTCAAATCTATGTTTGATCGAGAGAAATTGACTGGTAGCGCGAATTTCAATGATTGGTATCGGCAACTCAGAATTGTCTTGAGGGTTGCCAAGAGACTCAATTATTTGACTACGCCTTGTCCTCCTGAACCTGCAGCTGATGCTACTGCTGAAGCACGAGCTGCATGGCAATCTGAGTATGACAAGTATAATGAGGTCGCCTGCATTATGCTCGGGAGTATCAACTCAAGCTTGCAAAAGCAATTTGAGAATTACTTCCCTAATCTCATGCTGGAAGAATTGCAAAGGTTGTTTGAAAAGCCTGTGACTGTAGAGTTGTATGACTTGATTGATGATCTTCATAGTTGCAAGCAAGGAGATGGGAAACCTGTAAGCGCCCACTGTCTGGAAATGATGAGTTACATGGACCAGTTGGGTCGTTTGAACTATGTCTACCCTAATGACATACAAATTGGCCTGATCAACAGATCCCTTAACAAGGAATTTGATGGTTTCGTGCGCAATTATAATATGCATTGCACGGGGAAGACAGTCAGTGAGGTACATGCAATGCTCATTGATTATGAAAAAGGTTTGCCCAAGAAGGCCTCTACACCTGCGGTTTTGACCATCCAGAAGGGTAGAATTTCTAAGCCTAATGATAAGGTTTTAAAAGGTACCATTTTGAGGGGTCGTTTAAGTCCTTATTTGATCACTTTTGTATCCGTTATTGCTTAATATCGTTCCTTTTCACTTTTTAGGTCTCGTGAAGGCAAAATGCTGGAATGGCACTTATTTGGACGAAAAGGCGTGAATATATGAAGAAAATGGCCAAAGTCAAAATCGAGACACTCACAGTTGCTGAAAGTATAAGGCGACGGCGTCAGGTGCTATTGGCGACGCCGTCCCAAAATTATTGTGACGGGCCAGAACCCAAAACTCGTATTTTCAAGAGACGGCGTCTAGTGGTGAAAGAGTAGGCCGTCGCTACTCAGACGGCCTAGATGCAATCCAGACGACGTCAGAAGCTGAAGAGGACGGCGTCACGGACATAAGGTGACGCCGTCGCAAGGTTAACGTGGCCAAGACGAAACCCTAATGGCGGCGACACGACGGCGTCACTAAACATAAGGTGACGCCGTCGCAATTGTAATCTTATATATAGAATCCGAATTTTTCAGTCTTTGGGTGGAGAGTCTTTGGAGTAAAAACCTAAAACCGAACCTAAGGTGTCTTGTACAGTATTTTAGGGTTTTAAACCCTATCTTACATCAAGATAAGTCTTTACTTCATTAATTCAATTATGTCTTTGATTATTTGTGTGTATGCTTGCATGTTCTCCATGTCCGGCTAATTTATTTGTGTGTTTGCTTAGGAAGTATGAAACTTAATTATTGAATATTGATTGGTTGTTTCTTATCTTAGTTGATTAATGATCTAGTAATGCGATAGGTCATTCGTTGTGTACTTAATGCTTGATTCATCTTTGTGAACCTTAGAGTATAATTACCAGAGTAATTGTAGGCTAAACCATCCAAAGAGCGCCTTAGAGTAGGAGTCTATAATCTCTAGTGGGTTTGTAGACAAGACCCTTTGGTAAGTTCAAAGAGTTAGGGAGAAACGCATACCCTACAACTTTAGACACACAACGCAACTAGGAATAAGACGTGACACTCAACCATCAATAGGAGATAATTAAGGAGTAATACAAACTAAGTAAACACATCTTTAAACTATCATACGAGCACACATTAATTAGACATAGACTCCCACAACCTTAGTTTAGATAATTAGATAATAGTAGAGTAATCGGTAGAAATACCAACCCCCCAAATCCAATACCCGAGATTTGTACCTTTCCATTTTCCATAAAATATAAAAAGATAAAAAATAATCTTCCTCAACCTTAACCTTAGCGTAGTAACTCCCTACTAGCATTCCTATTCCCCTAGAGAACGATATCAATACCCGTGGCTTACCCTAATTACTACACTACAACGATTAGGTTCACTGCCTAGGGTGTTATAAAACTTGCTCGAAGAAAAGGAAGTTCCTTTGACCCCGAACGACGCGTGTAGCGTTATCAAGTTTTTGGCGCCGCTGCCGGGGAATAGAATAGCTAGTTAGTAGTCCACCTCGTTTAGGTTTCTTTGCTTGATTCCTATCAAGTAAACTTTTTTCTTATTTTTAGATTTCTCCTAGTCTATCCCCCTTCTTCGTGACCTTTGTTCGTAAACTCATCACTTTTCATCATGGAAGGTGATAACCCACTACCATTCATCAACCCACCACCAAATGACCCGCCAAGAGCCCGTACTCTTGGTGAATACTCGAGACCAAGCCACCTAGGCTATAGGAACACCATTGAGCTTCCCGACCAAGCCCAAACTACGGCCCTGCGATCCGACACCATCCGGTTGGTGCAAAACGGATGTGCATTCCATGGACTTCGTTCCGAAGATCCAAATCAGCATCTGAGGGATTTCCTCAAAATCGTCGATTCCATCGACCTTGATGCTACTACTCGGGAGACCACGCGCCTGCGTCTCTTCCAATTCTCTCTACGGGACCAAGCTAGTAATTGGCTTGAGCGACTTCCCGCCGGCTCCATCTCAAGTTGGGATGATCTTACTTCTCGCTTCCTTGCTCAATTTTTCCCACCGGGGAGAACCACTAAGCTTAGGCGAGACATCTTGACATTCCAGCAGCTCCAAGGTGAGTCTCTTTACAAAGCATGGACCCGATTTAAGGAATTACTCCGTAGACTTCCACACCATGGCATTGATCTTTGGCTTCAAATCCAAATCTTCTATGATCATACCGATTTCATCACTCGACGATCCATTGATCGAGCTGCCGGTGGAAGACTCGGCGACTTTAATGCAGAGCAATCATGGGATATCATAGAGGAGCTCGCCGATCAAAGCTACGAAGATTGGAGTGAATCTCCCGAAACTCCGACTAACGTGGTTAATGCCATATCCACTCCTCCTGAATCCTCCGATACACTCGAAGAGCAATTGAGTGCCATCGAGAGAGGAATTGATTATCTTATGGAAAGGCAGAAAAGAGCACCCGTACAAATTCCTCGAGAGATCATCAAATCCGCCCACTCCACCAACCGCTCCACACCTCTTTCGGAATCCCCAAGTCGCGAGCAAAACCCAAGTTCCTCAAGACGCTTCCGTTCTACTTCCCCAATACCACTTTCACCAAGCTTCAAGGATCAAATGAGGGAGTACATGGCAGCTCATACAGAGAGATTAGCCAGATTTGAAGAGGAGGTTTATAGGCAGAGAGAGGAAATGCAAGCAAAAATGAAAGAAATGATGGATTTGGTAATTGAATTTACCAAAACAAAGGCTCCCGAAAAAGTGCTCGTAAGAAGCAATGATTGCCCTCCCAATTCATTTGTAAACGCCGTTTCCATCATGCCTGAGAATGCAAGGGCTGAGATGTGGAATACTGAGGAAAGCACGAAGGATGAGTCCATGCCTAATGATGAACCTGAGACCATTGAGTACTACCTTAAGCACGAAATTAACAAGAAAACCATTGCAAACCAAGTAAACAACTTTAGGTACAATGAAGTTCTTAGGGAAGCTCTTGAAGAAAAAATGACGGAAGAAGAATACGACGCTTTACCTATGGAACCTCTGTATGAGTTGGTTATAAAAAAACCGTTAACAAGAAAACGAAACACCACAGGGAATTTCGTGATACCAGTTAGTATCGGTGACATGGAAAATATAAATGCCTTGGCCGATCAAGGGACCGATGTGAACATAATGCCATTGTCAATCTATAATAAGTTAACTAATGAGAAACCAGCAAAAACCGACCTTAGACTTTCCTTAGCTAATCATACTTATGTCCACCCCGTAGGAATCACTGTTGATGTTCTAATTGAGGTGGCTAACATCGTTTATCCGGTGGATTTCGTGATCATTGATGTTGAGGAAGATAAAAACGTACCCCTCATTCTTGGGACACCGTTCCTGGCCACCGCCAAGGCAACCATTAAGTGCGGAGAAGGCATCATGATACTCAAAAGCGGGAAGGGGTACGCTAGGATACCCATCGTCCCAAGATATCCTCTTAAGATCATGGAAATGATTACGGGTGGAAATCGAAAAGCCCCGGATAACAATGTTAAGAAGAAGAAGAATGACTGGGAAAAAGGGCTTAGAGACTTTATGGTTCAAGGATTGTATGCGACATTGTGGAAACCCGATAAAAAGTTAAGAAGCAATCCCACCTCATTACCTAAGGTACAAAAGAACCCTAAGGAATTTCTAAAGGGGGAAAAAGTGCTCTTGTATAGATCTCGGATAAGGGCATTACGAGGAAGAAACAAACCAAGATGGTTTGGGCCTTTCACAGTTAAGGAGACCAATTTAAAAGATAAAACCGTTGCCATAATTGACAGCGTTGGCAAGGAATCCACGGTGAGCATACAGCGTCTACACCCTTTCGATGAAGGGAAAACAAAGAGTCAAGAGGGCGGTAATGAGAAAACGTAGGAGCACGACTACGAGTCTAGCTACAAGACTCTTTAATAAAGAAAAGCGCTTCGTGGGAGGCAACCCATGTTTAATTGTTTGCTTGTTAGTGTCTTATATCTTTTATTAATTGTTTATCCTCATGTTTAAATTTGTAAAAATGCTTTATTTTGTTTTTAACCTCGTCTTAATTGCATATAAAGGTATTTTACATAAGGGATAAGTGTAGGGAGGATTACACACGTTTTCAAAAGAAACGTAAACATGAGAATAACAATTAATTAAAAGATATTTATGTTTGTTTGTTCGAGTCAAATTCTTGTATCGAGTCATAATGGATGTTTTGCAGAAATTTTTCCAGATTCTAAAGATGTAAATTTTCCAGAATTTTTTCCAGAAAATCGCAGACCAGTTTTTGTCAGGATAACCTGACGGCGTCAGGATTGCAACCTGACGGCGTCAGGAAGGAGTAAAAACATCAGATTACTTTTTCTCGTTTTCTGAGCTACTTATAAATTTTTGGAATTTCCCAGGTCTTAATTTTCTTAGAAATTCTGTAAACATCCATTCCACAAGCATTATATCCTAGTTTAAATCGAGTCTTATATATATTATTACCGCCGATTTTACGCGAAGGTTTCATTTGTTTTCTTCAAGTGTACAGGTTTAGTTTGTCAAGAAGAAGTTACATAAGATTGGAAGGAGCTTTTCACGCAATAATTCTTCTTGGAAAAGAGTTTAACCACCACTTTACACGGATCCTACCGAGCTAATCAGGGGAGTATTAGTTTCTTTCGTTTTTAATTACCTTCTTTTATCATAACTATGATACTTTCGGGGAACATTGGGGACAATGTTCAGTTTAAGTGTAGGGAGGGAAAATAAAACGGGAACTTTGAAACTATGCTTATCCTTGATTATTTGCTTCGTCCAATTGTATTTGTGTAATAAACCATGAGAAAATGTCGGTTAGGGTAATTTTGGCACCAAATTTAAATTTTTTCATGACATATAGGAGTGGGCCATTAGTCTTAACAAAAGCGTCTCACGGATAGGAAGTTGCATGACTAGCACAAAAACCCTTTACCACCCAAATTCCACCCAAAATGTGAGGATCGCCCTTAGATTAGTAGGAATTAAAAGCATTCATCTTCAATGCTTAGAGTGTGAACCGGTAGTATATTAGATTCTAGAACTTGTTTTGTGATGCATTCCGAGATCGCAAGTGAGGCTACACTTGTGTAGTTAGGAATAACTAAATGATAAGAGGCATTAGGATAACCCTTGTTTGATACCTGTAATATAATTACTTCTTCCATATCGGTTGAGTAATTCCCCCACACCCTTTGCGTTGTACTCATCTTTAGTACACGATACCCCTAGTTAACCCCTCAGAGCCTATCCTTTTCGCGGTTCTCGTGATGTTTCGGTTTTTCCGGAATATCAATGAAGAGCATTGTTTACACCCCACCCCCAAATATACACCCAAATCGCCTTAGCCTACCCCTTATGCACTCACTTTTAGTGCAAATGTTTGTTATCACCCCAAACCCTTAGTTCAATTATCTAGTTGCTTGCATAAGTTGCTAAGTCGAGTCATATCCTTTGTATACAGTTTTGGGATGATTGGGATTCATGGGAAAAGTTAAAGTTTATGAAATAACGGGAAGGGAACGTTAAATTCAAATTCCCTTTGTTTGCGTAATAATGTACCCCAAGTGTTTTGATCTTTTCAAATCGGGTCAAATTAGTGTTAGAGTAATAAAAACTCAAGTGTAGGGATGTGCCTATAAATCCCTAATATTTTGATGTTATCATAGAAGATGGTAGAGTAAAAGTGTATGATTAAAAAAAAAAAAAAAAAAAAAAAAAAAAAAAAAAAAAAAAACATACGGGCTACCATCCTACATCTATCCTTTAAATTTATGTTTGTTTATTTCAGTTATCTAGAGTTTAGAGTGTCGAGTCTTGGCTTAGCAACGCCATTCTTCATATGCATTTAACATAAAGATTTTTGACTTACCACCACTAAATAGCCTATCCCACCAAACCCTTATTTCCCTACCGTAAGCCTAACGTTACAACCCTTTAAAGACCTCTTTGATAGTCTTTCCTAGGTGCTTACGCCAAAGCGATTGAGGTTTGATCTATTCTCAAGCCTATGGTAATCTATGTACTAGGACCGGTTAATGAGTGTTTATCTTCCATTTTCTATATTGTTATATTTCATATATACACCCGAGAGAGATGTGAGTATCCAAACACCCCATGTGAGGTGCTAGTATGTAATTTCCGTGCTTGTTATGACTTTTGCGGGGCTTATATGTGTTGTGGACCGTTTTGAATTAATGCTTCATGACCCCTAACTTATAAATTAATTGGCTAAAAGCACATTTGCTTGAGGACAAGCAAATAACAAGTGTAGGGATATTTGATAAGGTTTTAAAAGGTACCATTTTGAGGGGTCGTTTAAGTCCTTATTTGATCACTTTTGTATCCGTTATTGCTTAATATCGTTCCTTTTCACTTTTTAGGTCTCGTGAAGGCAAAATGCTGGAATGGCACTTATTTGGACGAAAAGGCGCGAATATATGAAGAAAATGGCCAAAGTCAAAATCGAGACACTCACAGTTGCTGAAAGTATAAGGCGACGGCGTCAGGTGCTATTGGCGACGCCGTCCCAAAATTATTGTGACGGGCCAGAACCCAAAACTCGTATTTTCAAGAGACGGCGTCTAGTGGTGAAAGAGTAGGCCGTCGCTACTCAGACGGCCTAGATGCAATCCAGACGACGTCAGAAGCTGAAGAGGACGGCGTCACGGACATAAGGTGACGCCGTCGCAAGGTTAACGTGGCCAAGACGAAACCCTAATGGCGGCGACACGACGGCGTCACTAAACATAAGGTGACGCCGTCGCAATTGTAATCTTATATATAGAATCCGAATTTTTCAGTCTTTGGGTGGAGAGTCTTTGGAGTAAAAACCTAAAACCGAACCTAAGGTGTCTTGTACAGTATTTTAGGGTTTTAAACCCTATCTTACATCAAGATAAGTCTTTACTTCATTAATTCAATTATGTCTTTGATTATTTGTGTGTATGCTTGCATGTTCTCCATGTCCGGCTAATTTATTTGTGTGTTTGCTTAGGAAGTATGAAACTTAATTATTGAATATTGATTGGTTGTTTCTTATCTTAGTTGATTAATGATCTAGTAATGCGATAGGTCATTCGTTGTGTACTTAATGCTTGATTCATCTTTGTGAACCTTAGAGTATAATTACCAGAGTAATTGTAGGCTAAACCATCCAAAGAGCGCCTTAGAGTAGGAGTCTATAATCTCTAGTGGGTTTGTAGACAAGACCCTTTGGTAAGTTCAAAGAGTTAGGGAGAAACGCATACCCTACAACTTTAGACACACAACGCAACTAGGAATAAGACGTGACACTCAACCATCAATAGGAGATAATTAAGGAGTAATACAAACTAAGTAAACACATCTTTAAACTATCATACGAGCACACATTAATTAGACATAGACTCCCACAACCTTAGTTTAGATAATTAGATAATAGTAGAGTAATCGGTAGAAATACCAACCCCCCAAATCCAATACCCGAGATTCGTACCTTTCCATTTTCCATAAAATATAAAAAGATAAAAAATAATCTTCCTCAACCTTAACCTTAGCGTAGTAACTCCCTACTAGCATTCCTATTCCCCTAGAGAACGATATCAATACCCGTGGCTTACCCTAATTACTACACTACAACGATTAGGTTCACTGCCTAGGGTGTTATAAAACTTGATCGAAGAAAAGGAAGTTCCTTTGACCCCGAACGACGCGTGTAGCGTTATCACCTAATAAGCCGCTAGCGAACAAGAAAGGGAAAGGTAAGGGTAAAGCTGATAAGGGAAAACAAGTTATGACTTATCAGCAAGAACCCAAGAAGTACCCTCCCAAAAAGCGTGAGAATCCGAAGAGGGATCAGGCTTGTCATCACTGCACCGAGGTTGGACACTGGAAGAGGAATTGTCCACTGTACCTTGATGAGTTGCGCAATAAGAGGTATAAAAATATTGGCACTGTGGCCAGTACTTCAGGTACTCTTTTGATGATAGAATTATTTGCTTTTCCTCATAAAATAAATTCCTGGGTATATGATACTGGATTTGGTATTCACATTTGTAATACACTACAGGGACTTAGAGGAACAAGGAAGCTTGCCTATGGACAGCAATACCTGCACGTGGGTAATGGAGCACATGCAGTCGTTGAAGCTATAGGCACGTTTGATTTAGTTTTACCTTCGGGTTTAGTACTATCATTAAACGATTGTCATTACGCACCTTCCATTGTTAGGGGTGTCTTTTCTGTTTCCTTGTTAAAAGATATTGGTTTCGTTCATACATTTACGGATTATGGAATTTCTGTTTCTTTAAATGATGTTTTTTACTTTAATGTTATTCCAGTAAATGGTGTGTTTGAAATTGATTTACATGATAATGTTGTTGATAAAAATAATTCTGTCTTTAGCATCAATAATAAAAGAATCAAAAGTGATTTGGATTCTTCATTTCTTTGGCATTGTAGACTTGCTCATATAGGCAAGAAACGCATGCAACAGCTGCAACACGATGGGCTTTTGCAAGACATCAATGATGAATCATTTGATAAATGTGAATCTTGCATATCTGGGAAGATGACCAAGAAACCTTTTACAAATAGTTTAGAAAGGGCTTCTGATCTTCTTGGTGTGATACATACTGACGTATGTGGACCACTAAGACATGTGTCAAGAAAGGGTGCTAGCTACTTCTTAACCTTTACTGATGATTTCAGTCGTTATGGTTATGTTTATTTACTTAAACATAAACATAAAGTCTTTGAAACATTTAAGGTTTTTAAGAGTGAAGTAGAACTGCAACTAGGAAAGAAGATTAAAGCTCTTCGATCTGATAGAGGTGGTGAATATTTAAGCCAAGAGTTTAAAGATTATCTAGCTGAGTGTGGTATTGTCCAGCAACTCACATCTCCTTATACTCCACAACAAAATGGTGTATCTGAGAGAAGGAATCGTACATTGCTAGACATGGTGCGATCGATGTTTAATCTTACGACTCTTCCCTTATCCTTTTGGGATTATGCTTTGGAAACTGCTGTTCGCATATTGAATATGGTTCCAACTAAGAAGGTTGATAAGACTCCTTATGAAGTGTGGTATGGGAAACCTCCCAACTTGTCTTACTTAAAGGTCTGGGGTTCTGAGGCGTTTGTTAAACGTGACTCTGCTGATAAGCTGCAACAAAGATCTGTTAAGTGTGTCTTCGTAGATACCCAAAGGAAACTATGGGTTACTACTTCTACTTTCCACCTGAAAACAAAGTAATTGTTGCTAGGTATGGAGACTTTCTTGAAAAGGATCTCATATCTCATGAATTCAGTAGGAGAGTTTATGATCTGGAAGATGATCAAGAAGATACAACACCTTCTGAAAACACTAGCCAACCTCAAGTAGAACCTGAAAGTCTGGGCGTTCCACCTGAGATTGAAGTGGTTCCCATTCGTAGATCTTCAAGAGCTACGCGTGCACCTGAGCGTCTATGTCTCAACGTAGAAGCTGAGGAAAATATGTTAGGGGATCTTGGTGAACCTGCTAACTATAAATGGCGAGTTGCAATGAATGGGAAATGCAATCCATGAAAGATAACGAAGTCTGGATAGAGGTTGACTTACCTCCAAATGCAAAGGTAGTTGGAAGTAAGTGGCTCTTTAAGATAAAGACTGACATGGATGGCAATGCATACACCTATAAAGCTCGTCTTGTAGCTCAAGGTTATACTCAAACCTATGGGGTAGACTACGAGGAGACATTTTCTCCTGTAGCAGACATTAGAGCTATTAGGATTCTTATAGCCATAGCTGCGTACTATGACTATGAGATATGGCAAATGGATGTAAAAATTGCCTTCTTAAACGGTCGCCTAGATGAGGACATCTATATGGCGCAGCCTGAAGGGTTTGTGAATCCAAAGTTTCCGAAGCGTGTATGCAAACTTCAAAGATCCATTTATGGGTTGAAGCAAGCATCAAGGCAATGGAACAAGAAGTTTGATGAAGAAATCAAGAAATTTGGTTTCACTCAAAATCTTGATGAGCCATGTGTGTATCACAAAGCTAGTGGGAGTAATGTTATTTTCCTTGTCTTATATGTCGATGACATATTGATCATGGGAAAAGACATTCCAAGTATGCAAGATGTAAAGTCTTATCTTGGAGAGTGCTTTTCTATGAAGGACTTAGGGGAAGCAGCATTTATTCTGGGAATCAAGATCTACAGAGATAGATCAAGGCGGTTAATTGGACTAAGCCAAAGTGCTTACATTGATAAAATACTGAAGAGATTTAGTATGCAAAATTCCAAGAAGGGATATTTGCCAATGCAAGTTGAACATGGCTTAAGTAATAAACTATGCGCGTCAACACCTGCTGAGGTGGAATACATGAGGAAAGTTCCTTATGCTTCGGCTGTAGGATCTATCATGTATGCTGTGAGATGTACAAGGCCTGATGTGGCGTTTGCACAGAACATTACCAGTCGGTATCAACAAAACCCAGGTGTGAAACACTGGCAAGCTGTTAAGAACATTCTTAAGTATCTAAGGGCTACTAAAGATATGTTTCTAGTGTATGGAGGAAATCCAGATGCAGAACTTGATGTTACAGGTTTTTGCGATGCGTCATTCCAAACTGATAAAGATGATACGAAGTCTCAGACGGGTTATGTCTTTGTCATTAATGGAGGAGCAGTTGACTGGAAGAGCAAGAAGCAAACAACGGTTGCGATGTCTATTACAGAAGCTGAGTACATAGCTGCTTCAGAAGCTGCGATGGAAGCTGTTTGGATTAGGAAATTCATTTCGGGACTCGGAGTAATGCCCTCAATCGAATTACCTTTAAATGTGTATTGTGACAACTCTGCTGCAATAACATTTGCCAATGAGCCTGGAGTCATGAAGGGTGCCAGACATTTTCCTCGTCGATATCACTATGTTCGAGAACAAGTCGACATAGGTGAAATCAATCTACTCAAAGTTCATACAGATGAAAATCTAGCTGATCCCTTTACGAAGCCTTTGCCAAAAGATAAACTTACTGACCATGCTGATGGGATAGGACTTCGTTTAGCTAGTAGTTTCATGCAGATCTGTGATTAGTATTTGGATAAAGGATGTTATGAACAAATATTACTTTAATGAAATAAAATAGTTGTTTATGTTTATTTTTCATTTTCTTAATATTATATCCTATATTTGCATGTTTAATCCATGAGTAACTTATGTTATTCTAAATAGTCCGTTGTCAATCAATGATGTGGGAATGTCATTGAATTAAGACAAATCTGAGTTTTGGTAGAATATACTTTTAAAGTATATTGATGCGTGGGACATACCAGATTCACATGATGTTCAATGAATTGAATATAGGACTCATCCCAACTTTACATGGTGATACTTTTGGATTTTTGTCATTAAGTATATCATGAAGTGTTTATCCTCAGACTTGAGATACCAGATAACTGATATGAATGTAGTGCATTTGTGTAAGATAGTCTAACGCTATCCGTAACTGGTAGTTATAAGGGCTATTTTCGGAAGTGTTGCAAAATTCATGAGTTATGTTTGTAGTCAAGAGAATTTGTTCCTTTGAATTTGTTTCAAAGCATAATACTATATTTGGGCCCCTCGTAGGGTTGACAAGATGTTTGTATGGCCATACCCAAGATCTATCTGGAATACGTTCAGATGATTTGGTAATCTTGTTCAATCATATACAACGAGAAACAGAATATTAACTTATGAAATGACTTGATCCATATTCATAGTTAATGTAGTATTAGTAACAAAAGGATAAGTAAAAATGATGAATCATTAAATGGTTTTTTCCAGGAGACCATACTCGATTCGATCTGGGAGCGTTGGCGTGTGAAAGCTAGACTAACCAATGTCATTACTATATTTAGTAATATCCAAGTGGGAGCTGAAAGGTTTTAATGGATATTTAAATAATAGTATGTCCGGATTCGAACTCGAGACTTCGGGATTGCACACATTACGTATGAGAATTGATGTACATAATTAATATAAATAAAACGTTATTGTTATTAATTATTAATCACTAAATAAAACATAACGATAGTTAAATAATTAACGAGGTTTGGTTAACGGTCGTTAAATATTAACTAGAAGGACTAAGAATGAAATTAGATATCGGGAAAGTTCTAGAATCCCTTTGGGATTGAATAGGCCGATCGGTGGGGGGTTTCCAAACCCAATCCCACACAAACTTGGTCACCAAGTTAAGTTACCTATAAATACAATTCATTGTATTCATTCATAACCTAATCTTGGATCACCAATAACCTAATTTCTTCTCCTTCTCCTCTCCTCTTTGTGTGGCCGGTCGAATACCCTCACCTCAAGGGTGTTTCGATTTTTGCTTAGCTCAAAGATAAAGTGTTTGGTTTATTAGTGATTCAAGGAACTAGCTTCTCCACATCAAATCGCTATTAGTACGTGTGTACAAGAACGAAGAGCAAGCACACTTGAGCTTGTATTCCTTGGTGGTCGATTTAGGGTGGGACGATTTTGTATAAACCCTAATTTAGGGTTTTGAGTTTTGTTACTTGATCACATCATCGTTTGATTACTTGAATTGCTAAAAGGTACGCACTTTCTTGTTTGGTTAATTTATTACATATATTATTCTATTGTCTTCCGCTGCTTGCTTTGATGATGTATTTGTTTTATGTATAATTGTTATGAGTATAAAATTCCAACAATTAGGAGGCTATAAACACTTGAATCTGCTTTTGATGTTAACTGTTTGATCCATTAGTGGTAGAATGGGTCAATTCATATAATGTTTTATCTCTAAGTGGACGAAAAGTGGTTCTGGTCAACCTAACTTCATCCCTACCAAAAAGTATACCATTGTTGACCCGTTACCTATAGGTGATGGTGGGATTATGAAGGACATATTTTTTACAAAATTTTATAGAATAGGATATGGCTGCCCATTCAGCATGTGATTTTGGTGGTGGAAAAAGCTGAAAAGTTGGCACTTGCAAAGTAGCTCCAAGTAATTTGGCAGGGAAGAGTGATCAAAACTCAGTTCACTAACGAGGAGTTGAGACATCAGGGACGATGTCCACTCACTCCTGAAGAAATTGGACTGCTTTTGAAAGCTTTGGGCTTTCACAATGATACACGCCTCTATCTTGCATCCCACAAGGTAACATCTAATCCACCCAACGGAAAAATTCAACTTTTGGATTCATTCACGATTTAAAGGAATTATTTGACTATTTGTTTACATAGGTATACGGTGGAGAAGCAAGAATATCTGCACTGCGTAAACTGTTTCCACTTATGGATGGCAAAAAAAGCCTTGCATCTGACAAAGAATGGGCAGAAGTTGAAGGAAAAGCGTCGTTATTAGCAGCTGTTGATTATTATGTCGGTATGCATACCGACATCTTCATTTCAGCTTCACCAGGCAATATGCACAATGCAATGGTATGTATGGTTGACCTCATTCAGCATATCTCTGTTAAAAACTAACAGTAGTCTCTACCTTTTCATAAAAAGAGAAACCATATAAAAAGGAATTTTAAAACATTTTTGATTTTTTTTACGGAAAATTAACTAAATGAGCTGTGGGATATTCTCTACCTTTTTATTTGGAAAACACATACATCTTCATTTCGCAAAATTAACTTTTTAGGAAACAACAAAAAGGTAAAAAGTGCATGATATTTGTAAAATTGTTTTGAATTTAAATTTTCACAACTTTTTTTTTTTTTTTTTGGTGATAATTTTTTATTATTATTTTTTATTGAAAATGTGAAAAACAGTTTTGCAAAAATTTAATTTGCTAATTTTAAGGTCATTTGTGGATATGGATGAATAAAATGATTATTTATTCATTTGTATAGGGGTTCACACCAAAAATCCATTTAGGTGATTCCGAAAATATTCATATATGACTGTTGTACTTTACATTCTCATAGAAAATTGCTCATTTTGCAAAAAAATCTTGCATTTTCAAAAAGAATGATGTTTTGCTTTAGGAGCCGCTATTTCAATCCATTTAAATAAAAACGTATAATGTCTGGTTGCCTCTTATCGATAAGGAATCTAACGGGCCAAATATTTAGTTTAATGAAAAAGTGAACGGGTTGAATGTGGTCTGAAGTGTATTCGAATTCAAAAAGACTTGGGACAAAACTGTGCTGTCCAAATCCAACCCATCTAAAGGGTCTTTTTGACCCTTTTGCTTTGCTGACTATTAAAATGAAGTATGATGCTTTAACACCTTGGAATTATCCATGACCCTTACTTATAAAACGAATCATTGTTCCTTGTTTTTCGGCTAGGGTGTCGAGCATACAAAAACTTGAAGACTATCAGACCAAATATGGTGCTCTTAAGCTAGCTCTTTCTTAACGAAACTATGGACTGGCCTGAGTTTCAGTGGGCTATACAAAACGCGCATAAGAATAGACAAGGTCAAGTTAGATTAAGAAAGGAGACACAATCCATATATACCTATCCGATACCAGATTGTATGTGTCAACAATATTAGTTGGTTCTTTTTTTCAGTTTTGTAGAGTTAGAGAAACTATAGTGTTCTAAACTGTTATTCACTCGGTCATGCCTGTAAATGAGCACGGACAACAGTAAAAAACAAATTCAATATATATTTTTGCTTCTCTCTGAGGGCGTTATTTATAGGCCATTGAAACTCGGGCCACTCCACAGTTTCGTTAAGAAAGATGCAACATCTGGTTTGGTTTTATGTTTTGCATGTGTTTTTTTATAGTCGTTATATCTGATTTTGGTGTACTAGATTTGTTATTATGTGTTTTATGGGAGGGTGTTTTAGGTGACTTTCAAATAGATTGAACTGTGGACGTCACGTTATCAAGTAGTGAGATTATACAACACACCCATACTGCGAACAGTTATAGGGGATCTGATTTGGGTATTCACAAGGATTGCCGCACGTCAACCATGGTTCCTATCGATGCCATGGTTCCTAGCCATCGGATTTTGCAATATGTAAATGTTTAATTGGGACATGCATTTCATTTTGCTCAATAAACATGACTCGGGGGCTAGCACTGTTTGGTTTTGCTTGTTTTTTGCGTAAAAGTGAAACCAATCCATAAATATTCGGTTTCAGTGTGGTTCCAACTACTTCTGGAGGGTTCCAACTACTTCTAGAGTTTCTGCATGAATTCGAAGATGCGTGAGACGGTGACTGATAAAAACACTGTAGTAAAGCACATACAGATCATTTCACATATACATATAAGTTCACACACAATAAAGATTCTACCTTATTATATATATGGCAAGACGAAAAGTACAAAAAACAAATTAGCTAAATACGCTATAAATAGAAATAGTAAAATGATCAAACAATGCAAGTGAAGATAGGCGGCTTCTACGGAGAGCAATAAGCAAGTTTGAACACACATTGAGACCATTCAGCAACTAAACTTAACGAAGAGCTTGTTAGCGTTTCCCATTCTCCTTCAAGACCATTACTTATTTCACAACATTTGAGGTCAGACCAATTTCCAGATTTGTTTTCTGTCACCCCCATGTCAATTAGCTTCAAAAAGTAATCAGCAACCTTGAGCCTCATCTAAAGATGCACCTCTACGTACAGGGGCTGGAAAATAGAAAACAATGCATCAAAGAGGAGTACCGAGTAGTTAATAAACGAGCCTAGCTCGTTTAGGCCTATACTCGACTCGGCTCGGATCATTATTCAGATTCATCACTACTTGATTCGCCGTTTATGCCAGAGTGCCACCTTAAAAACCAAGAAACTACTTTAGCGTATATGGAATTGCGCCATTAGTATGAAATTAAAATGCAATCGACAATAGAGAATCTTTGAAAACAGGTACAATAGTTGTATTTTATCCATGGCCGTCTACCATCTTTTTGAAACTTTAACATCTTTAACACAATAAGAGACCAAAAGTGTAACAAGTTTAATAATGGATACCGTTTATGTAAATTTTGGTATTTAGAGACCAAAAATGTAATTTGGTATAAACTATAACGACCATCATGTAATTCAATATTAAAACAAGGAAAGTGTGTTATTTACTCACCGACAGTTACAGGTTGTATTCTTTATCTCCAAATATTAAGCTTGGGACATGCAGCAATACCTTCAGGTAGCTTCTCAAGAAGAGCACAACAATAAAGGCAGAGATGCGTCAGATGTTTTAACTTACAAATGCTATCAGGAAGATGTTTAATCTTTGTAGCCGACAAATCTAGATTCTCCAGAGATTCTAACTGGCCAATGTCCTCAGGCAACTTCCCAAGACAAGAACAGTTTGTAACATCAAGCAACTTCAGACGTTTTAGCATGCAGATGCTATCTGGAAGATATTCAATCTTCTCACTCCTCCTCACATATAGCTCTTCTAAACATTCTAATTTTCCAAGATCCTCTGGTAGCTTCTCAAGAAGAGCACAATCATCAAGGCAGAGATGCGTCAGATGTTTTAACTTACAAATGCTATCAGGAAGATGTTTAATATTTGTAGCCGACAAATCTAGAATCTCCAGAGATTCTAACTGGCCAATGTCCTCAGGCAACTTCCCAAGACAAGAACAGCCTCTAACATTGAGCGACTTCAGACGTTTTAGCATGCAGATGCTATCTGGAAGATATTCAATCTTCTTACTCCTCACATATAGCTCTTCTAAACATTCTAATTTTCCAAGATCCTCTGGTAGCTTCTCAAGATGAGCACAATCATCAAGGCAGAGATGCGTCAGATGTTTTAACTTACAAATGCTATCAGGAAGATGTTTAATCATTGTAGCCGACAAATCCAGTCTCTCCAAAGATTCTAACTGGCCAATGCCCTCAGGCAACTTCCCAAGACAAGAACATAATCCAACATCGAGCGTCTTCAGACGTTTTAGCATGCAGATGCTAACTGGAAGATATTCAATCTTCTTACTCCTCACATATAGCTCTTCTAAACATTCTAATCGGCCAAGATCCTCTGGTAATTTCTCAAGAAGATCCTCTGGTATCTTCCTGAAAAGATCATCATAATTGACTTTGAGAGATTTGAGACATTTCAACATACAAAGGCTATCTGGAAGATGTTTTATCTTTGTAAATGACAAAGAGAGCTCCTCTAGACATTCTAACTTGCCAAGATCTTTGGGAAACTCTGGAATATCGCATTTGAGTTCAAGCTTTCTTAAGCATCGTAAACTACAAATCATGTCTGAAAATTTCTTAAAGTCTGTGCAAGCACATAGACCAAAAGAAATAAGCTTCTCAATATTTCCAACTGATGACGGTAGATTTTCTTTATATTTACAATCAAACTGAAACTTTGGGAGATTACTGTCGGGGTGCAATGGGCATAAATCCAGGAACTCACCAACCAGATTTAAACTAGCTAAAGAACGATCCTTTGGTTCCAATTTCCGAACCATAAATCGAAAATTGGAAAACCTCAAACATGAGTTTAAGTTTAAGTAGACAAGTTTTCTTAGACAACCAACGGGAGCTTTAATTTCTACCAACTTATCACAACCTTCAAGATCTAAACTCTCAAGATTTGGAACCAGCTCAAGGTCAAGGCTCTTCAACCTCGATTTACTCAGTTCAAGGAGTTTGAGATTTGGACACGCACTAGACACGTGAAGTTCTTCGAAATCAGCACAATCATTAAGATCTAACCTCTCAAGATTTGGAACCAGCTCAAGGTCAAGGCTCTTCAACCTTGATTTACTCAGTTCAAGGAGTTTGAGATTTGGACATGCACTAGACACGTGAAGCTCTTCAAAATCAGCACAACCATTAAGATATAAACTCTCAAGATTTGGAAACAGCTCAAGGTCAAGGCTCCTCAACCTTGATCTAGGAAGTTTAAGGAATTTGAGATATGGACATGCACTAGACACGTGAAGTACTTCAAAATCAGCACAATCATTAAGAGATAATTCCTCGAGATTTGGAGTCAACCCAAGGTCAAAGGTTCTTAACTTTGATTTACTGATATGGAGGTTGTTGAGCTTTTGACAGCTAACAGGCATGAAAAGTTCTACTAAATTAGGAGAAATTTTAAGAGATAACGTCTCGAGATTCGGAGTATTCCTAAAGTCAAAGGTCGTCAAGTTTGACTCTATAAGAGAAAGGAATTTGAGTTTTGGAAGAACCTGCCAGCAAAAATAAGACAAAAAGATTAATATTAGTGTATTAACAAACCAATAAATTAATAGCATTATTATAGGAATTATGCAAAACAAGTAAACAACCAATTAATCACCGATTATTCTACCTTTTTTTCTCCCTCTTCCCAAAGTTGTTCCATTCTGGTATTATACATATCAAGTCCAACAAGATTGTTTGCTTGAAATGTTTTGGGTAAATACAAGAAAGGGTACCTCCTACATTTTAGATATTTTAAAGAGTTTGAAAAGTATTGGGCGGTATTATCAAGATCTTCGGCATCTCTTTCATAATAATCTTGATATGGAAAATACACTTCAAGATATCTAAGTTGCTTCATTTTTCCAAGACCTTTCATAACAGTTCCCGCATTTGTGTTCGAGTTACGAAGTTGTAGACATTGACATACTGTTGCTTCAGTACCCTGCAATACAAAAACAATGTCCAGAAACCTTGGGAAGTCAGAACAAATGCAAAAGTTTTAGTTTTCTCTACATTACAAGTAAACTGATCTTTACCTCGTCATCAGCCAATATATCTTCAATTTCCTCTTCAATCCACAGTCGGCTATGTTTGTTAGGTTCATTCGGGTGCTCACGACGAACAATGTTCTTTCCCATTTCTTCTAAATGGTCATGCATGCCCAAGTCCCCATATTTATCAACAGTTATGAGAGATCTCTGCTCAAGAACTTTCAAACCATTTCTAGCATGAAATCCACAGCATTCAAGAATTCTGATTGCCTCTTCTCTGTGCAAGCCTTTCAATATGCATGCAATATCTAGAAATATTTCCTTATAATCATTCTCCAGACTTGTATAGCTTAATTCTAGCTTTTTTAGAGTGTCCTCTAAGGGAAATTTTTCTAATCTGTCTATAGCATCCTTCCATTCCGGCTTATTTTTGCCAAAGAGAAATGAGCCCAATACTTTGATTGTTAAGGGAAGACCAGCAGCATAACGTACAACTTTTCCTGACAGCTCTTCGAATTCTTTAAGTGGATTCTCTCTTACAAATGCATGCCTACTAAAGAGGGAAATTGCTTCCTGTTGTGATAAGAGAGCAATATCATGAATCACGTGCACTCCGTGTGCTTCCAACACTTGCTCATCTCTACTGAGACAAATTGCTTCCTTATCTGATAAAAGATCGATATCTGGAATCAACTTCACTCTGTGAGCGACCAGCACTTGCTCATCTCTCGTTGTAACGATAATTCTACTTCCTCGCTTAAACCAGTTAGAACCACCGGCTAACGCCTCAAGTTGGTCTATGTGATTCACATCATCTAGAACAAGAAGAACCTTTATACCGCGCATCCTCTCTCGCATCATCTTTTTCCCATCATCAACACTATCTAGAGTGACTTGTTCATTTAGCACTCTTGAAAGGACTTGTTCTTGTAATTTATGCAAACCCGATTTTGTTGAAACTTCCCTCACATCCGCAACAAAGATTTTGGCATCAAAATCAGCAGATAGATGATCAAAAACAGCTCTAGCTGTAGTTGTCTTCCCAGCCCCTCCCATGCCCTTGATCCCTATCATGCGAACATCATCAATTTTCATTTTTAAAGAGTCAACAACATCCTTTACTCGAGTCTCCATGCCAACCAACTTTTCATCAGAGCCGAAACTGATGGAGCGTAACTCGAGCGAAATCAATCCAACAATTTTTTTGATTAATTCAGATTCGTCCCTGTGTGTACGTAAAAACAACATATGTTTAGTACTATAATAATAATCTCTTATCCATGCATTATCCTTTTTCAACACATATTAGCAAGAAACAAAAGTAAGAAATTACCCATCATTGAGCCCCCAACCAGCCAGACCGGCTGCTTCTTTTAAAGCCTCTCTCCATTTCCCAGCAGCCACTTCATTTTTATGTTTCACAAAAGCTTGACCAACAGCCCCAATTTGTTTTCGGACTTGGGTGGGTTCCACATCATAGAAAACAGGGTAAGCAGTGTGCTCATCCATCTTCTGGCACTCCATAATCTTGACAAGCTCATCCAAACACCATGACGAAGAAGCATAGTTTTTGGAAAAAACAATGATGTAAAATTTGGAGTCTTCAATGGCTTTGATAAGCTCATCGCTGATAGTTTTCCCTTTATGGATTCTTACATCATCCTTGTAAGTGTAAATGCCTTTTGTCTTAAGAGCTTCATAAAGATGGCCAAGAAAGTTCTTGCGAGTGTCTTCACCCCTGAAACTCAGAAAAACATCATACTTGAAGCTCTTTTGAATGGATAGGCTTGAAGTGGACGCCCCTGGAGTTATGGATGAAGGATCGGATAAACGTAATCTTTTGTTGGAGGACATTTCTTCAAACTGGCTGCAAAGAAAAGTGAACGAAAAATCGATAACCCTGATCAAAGCTAGGCGTTTACTCAAAGAAACTTGATAATGTGAATGTGATTGTGAAAGAGTATATGTGAAAAAGTGTGTGAAATGATGTTGAGAAACAAAAGCCACTCATATGTTCTTTTTGGTCAATGAAAAACAAAGAAAAGATTCAACAAAAGTAAATAAATAAATAAGCAACCCAATACATCCTCTTGGAAATTGCTTCATGTCAAAGTAATTTAATCTAGAAAAAATTACACGTTTGGTCCCTATGGTTTGCCCAAAATAACAACTTTAGTCCCTAAGTCACTTTTATTACACCATCAGTATCTAATTTTGAAACTATGCACGCTTTTGGTCCCTAAAATAGACGGACGTTTATTTGGCTCGTTATCTCATTAAAATACAAGGGTAAACATGTCTTTTTCCAGTTCTCACCCACTTTCCCACCCTATTTATTATCACAACCTTCTCCCCAAAATGAAACCCAGTTAACCAGTTAACCAAGAACACTCCAAACTCTATCCTAACCCTCGCTGCCATCAACAACATCAAATCCATTCTCAAGAATCAAATCCGAGCTCCACAAGACCCAAATCCACTCGACTAGATACACAATCATTACTTGACACAACCACGACTCGACAAGGACCATGAATCTTGACTCGACACACATGGCCGTGAGCTCAAGCTCACGGCATACCCTCGTCTCGCGACTCAACAACAACGACAGCAACAAAGACAAAATGAAATGATACCAAACTTTTATAATAAAAGACACCCACCAAACAAACCAAACGGATCCTAACAGTTCTTGGTTCTCCACGGATCCACCACGACAACAGTTCTTGGTTCTCCACAGTTCTTGGTTATCTCATTAAATCACAACGGATCCACCACGACAACAACACCGGTCTCTTGGTCCCGGTCATCTCCAACAACAATAACAACAACAATAATCAATCTCAAAACAACCAAAACCCGGACCCTTGGTCACGGTTGGTTACCAACAACGCCAACATCATCCATCCAAATCCACGAATCCGAATCAAACATCACATAACATAAACAATAATAACAATACTCTACACGACACAATACAAACACGATACCAACTAATTTATTTTCATTTTTATTTATTCAAAACATGTTTTCTTTGCATTTTTTCCGCTTAACCCGAACCAAACAAATCGAAAGTGACTCGGAGGTCACCAAACGATTGTGAAACTCGTTTTTCTCACCTTCTTTCTTCCCGATCTAGGTGTGAAATGACGAAACATTAAAAGTGGTGGCGCGTTTGGGTTGCTTGGGTGGCGGTGATGGTGTGTTAGAGCGCTTGCAGTAGGTATAAATGGAGAGGGGAGTCAAGCGAACGTTTTGGTGGTGGAGGTAGTGGTGCACGCGCGGCGGTGGTGCGGTGACCGGAGGTGGCAGGCAGCGAAGGTGGTTGTGATTTTGAAGATGAAATAAATGGGATTAATGAGATAAATGGGAGGAGAAGTCAACGAAGGCAGTTGTCTTTTATTATAAAAGATAAGTTGAAAAGACAAGTATACCCTTGTGATTTAATGAGATAACGGGACAAATAAACGTCCATCCATTTTAGGGACCAAAAGCGTGCATAGTTTCAAAATTAGATACTGCTGGTGTAATAAAAGTGACTTAGGGACTAAAGTTGTTATATTGGGCAAACCATAGGGACCAAACGTGTAATTTTTTCTTTAATCTATTTCTCCAAAAAAACGCAAATAAACTCATCAATTTATCTAACAACATCTTAGAAACTGCTTACATAAAGACTTGCTCCAACATTGTTATTATAATTATTTTGTCCACATATGAGCTTCCTTGTAAACTATTGTCTGGCCACTTATACTATATAATTGCTTTATCATTGCTACTGTTAGTACAAAATTCGGGCAGGGTGGACTTACTCGGAACCTGGGTTCGTGAAAGTCCGCTGAACCTAATTGTCATATTAAGTATCGACGTGAAAAGTATCACTTCACTAGGATCACACAAAACACCAAATCCCCAACCTAATCATTAAAACTATTTTTCTTTTTTACCAAAAGCCAAGACTAGTAGTAGTGGTGACCACGAACTTGACAAAACAGCCCCGCCAACTCAGCTAGACCAAATGCATGACCATATGCTCGTAGCAAGGCGACCGCAATCACAACAAAAAATATACCCCACAAAAATAAATTATCACAAGTAGTCTTACCATATTACCCGGAACAAAAACTTTAGCTTTTACCATAAGCAATTAATATTCCCAGCCAACAAAAAAAGAACGCAATTAGTACAACATTAAATAAACCAAATGTAATCAGATAACTTATAAATAGAAATGACCTTTAAGTAAACATAATCAACTCTTCAGTGGGAGCCTGAGCCACAAGCGAATTCACGATAACTTCCAACAATTGTTGCCTATCAATATGAATAGTAGACGAAAACAGCATGAATTTAACACAACATTGTAAACATCCATACACATTTAAAACAAGAACTGATTTCGGTTTACATTAACAGAGCCTTTTCTTCTTCACAAATGAATTATTTTTATTTAGGGTGTGTTTGGTTTTGGGAATGGGGAATGGGAATAGGATTGTTTGAGGGTGTTTGGTTAGTTTATATAGGTTTTAAATATTGGATTGATACCCCAAAACAAAACAAGGGTTTTTTCATACCTTGTTACGCACCTTACATAGTTGGTTTAGAATTTGATTCTCAATTAACCCACCTATTCCCATTCCATTTTATAATTAAACCCATACCCAAACTCATTCCTAATAATAAATTAAAAGGCACCTTAGAGTTTAAAATGAAGATATCTTCGTTTCATTATGAGAAAGTTTGAGTTAATTTGAATGTACAAGTTTTAAGCATGATGTACAAGATGTGGTTTGGATAGTGGACATGATAAAGAAATATAATCTTTTTGCTTTATTGCTTTTTGTTTTTTGGTATTCCATTCTTTACCAACATGATAAAGGCCTTTTTTTTATAGGGGAAATGATGCCTACTTTATAAAGTAGGAACGTTACCTACTTTCCTTTGTAAAGGAAGGAGGAAAACATGTATTTGTGATATAATGAAGGGGCTTAATTGTAAATATTTTTAATTTTTTACAAAGGAAAGTAGGCAACTTTCCTACTTTATAAAGTAGGCATCATTTCCCCTTTTTTATATGGGCATGATGATTTGTGTATGATGAACTATTAAGAGAATGCAAATGTGTAATCCGATGAGTTTGTGAAGATGAACTCATATAAAGAATGAATAGTTTAGTCCATTAATTTATGTGAAGAAACAAACTGATTGCAAAGAAAAATGAATAAAATGGAGAAATAAAAACAGCTTGAAAATGTGAAGGTGATTGATTAAGTGTAAATTATGATGAAACTGAAGCTGTTAAAAGAGTTTATGTGAAGAAACAAAGGAGTTCCAGCTGCTGCAGTGATGTTAAGAAACAAATGACACTCATATGGTCTTTTTGGTCAATGAAAAACAAAGATAAGATTCAGTGTTTGAAAAAGAAAGATAAGCCCCTCATATGGTCTTTTGGTCGATGAGAAAGAAAGATAGAATTCAACAAAAAAAGAATAAGCAACCCGCTACATCCTCTTGGAAACTACTTATTCATGTCGAAGTAATTTAATCTGTTTCTCCAAAAAGACAAATTATTCACAGAAATCAAGCAGGCTCAGTAGAATGACTTACCGACTTGCATTAACTACTGTGTGAAGAGAACAATTTTTGTATTCGAAGCAGTAACCTCCTCGCACATCAAAATCTCCTACGTATTTAGCACCAGCACGAACCCATATCGAGTGGTATAAGCTGCACGTAAAAAAGGATTGAAATTTATCAACACAAACTTGTGATTTTTGAGAATGAATGCACAAACAGCATATCAACACGAAAGGTATTAAAACCAGGATGGTGACAGCTAAGAAAAAACCAATTTTCCAATTTACCTGTTTTTCAAGCAGTCTCTTTTATTAGTTAACCACCTGTTTCAAGCGGTCTCTTTTATTAGTTAACCACCTGTTTCAAGCGGTCTCTTTTATTAGTGGTGTTTCGGGTGGGCTTAAGTGAAACTGAATATAGTTTCTTCCAAGTTTTAACTGAACAATGTGTGCATATTTGACACTTGAGAACATAAAAGTGACATTTCCATCTGCGCTATACACCTAGCTTTAAGTTCCTCATCTGATGTGGACGAAGCATATATAACTTATCTAAAACTAAAATACATTCGCGATTTCTATTCTATCATAAATGGAACATTTAATTTTCTAAGTGTGAATATTTATATATGAATTACACATTGTAAACCTTCATCACTTGTTCATTTCAATAATTATCAGTGTAATATATTTTTCACATGTATACGTGATACATCTATACATGTGAGATGAGGTATGAATTACACATTATACATCTCATTCATCACTGATAACCTCTTTTACGAACAACAGTTAGTAAATATTTATCACTTGTTCATTTAAAGTTTTGTCAACTTATCATTTCATTTTAAGTTCCCATAAACTTAAGCTCAATCCAATCACTACCACTTACATATGCTTATTTAGTAAATATGATATGTTGATGTTCGTACCCGATAACCCGAATCACCCGACCCGGCATTACCCGGCTCGAAGCCCACCCGAACCCGATAACCCGATTCTTAATCGGGTCGGGTTTCG